>OZ025242.1:58465559-58535559 GCA_964019155.1 Osedax fenrisi
GTAGTAGTAGTAGTAGTAGTAGTAGTAGTAGTAGTAGTAATCAAAGTGCTGCAGTCCTCATCATCATCCGCCCACTATAACTTCACTCTCAGAGGGCTATCGATTAGGTAATAAAACTGACCAGCACGGAGGCGGTATTGACCACGCTGTCCGCTGACCGATATGATGTAATAGGTCAATATGATGTAATAGGGACCCGCACACATACTGTCCCCAACATTACATACACGTATGACGTCATAACACAACTACGTAACGAGGAGCGCGAACCAATAAAGCACGACGATCATATCACCCTAAACTAGTGATGTAAATGATGCTCAAATCTAAAGCATCGAGGCAGTCTCAGTCTCAATACCTAAAGCATCGATGCAGTCTCAGTCTCAATACTTAAAGCATCGATGTAGTCTCAGTCTCAATACTTAAAGCATCGATGTAGTCTCAGTCTCAATGTCAAAAGCATCGTTTAAATCTCAGAATGGGTTACCTAAACCGTCGATGCAGTCTCAGACTATATAAAATACATTTCTATTAATTCAACTTATTAAAGGCATCATTTAAGATTATTTATATGGATAAATATATAAAATTATGTTTAAAATGTAACTTCAAAAAAGCATAATTTCGGCTCGATTATGTTTTGTAAGAGTCTCATCTCGACTAGGGCTCATTTGACTAGAGTCTCGGCTCGGCTCGGGCTCGTTTGGCTAGAGTCTCGGCTCGGCTCGGCTCGGGCTCGTTTTTTTTTATCGAAAATGAAAGTCTCGGCTCGGCATCAAAAACCAAAAGTCTCGGCTCGGCATCATTTACATCACTACCCTAAACCCAGTATAATATATATATATATATATATATATATATATATATATACGACGTATAACATATACGTATACACCACCCCTATACATACAAGGGGTGGAGGGTGGATTAAACGTAACCATGCACGACGTCACACGTATATAGGCGATAATCGATGTGCGGCGGCGGCGGATGTAGTCACGTGGCGGGAAGTGTTCACGTGATTCTGAATATAGGTCAATATTGATCACGTTCAATAAATGGCCATTATTATTACGGCCAATAGTGGTCAGGTGGTCGCAGTATAACGGCTACATTATTCCAATATCGGCATATCATACTCTATTATCTAGTTATGTAGTCATTACTAATTATTAACAACATCATCACCATTATCATTATCATCATCATCACCAGCAGCATCATCATCATAATAATCATCATCATCATCATAATAATCAGCATCAACACCATCATCATCATTAGCATCAACATTTACATCAACATCATCATCATCAGCATCAACATCAACATCGCTGCCGCCATAACATTGATAACATGGCTTGCCAGGAATTGTTAGAATAAGTTCCCTTGCCATTGTGACAATGATAATATTTAATATCAGATTTATATTGCACGCGAACAAATATGTATAGTATACTATAATATATATATATATATATATATATATATATATTTACTAGATACTATATACGTGTATATATGACTATATTTATATCAGATCATCTATTATTCAAGAACACTAACTAAAACACTAATAGTGATATTGTAGCCTATAGGCTATTATTAATGGCACCCAGTTCAGTAAAGGTTACTGATCTCTGGACACATTGTATGCTGCAGTACATACTATATAGTGTATACTGAATGTATTACTTTAAAAGTTGTTTAACCGAAATCAACAGCTCAGCGTTTTGTAACACAATAGAAATCAACAGATCGGATGCAAAGGGTATTTAAATATATATCCCAATATTTTAATTAATATTTAATATTTAATTAATGTTAATTATTATTAATATGGATATGAATATTGGACGTGTGGGGCTAAACTTGCGAAGGGGCGGGAGGGTTTCACGGGTGAGATATAATGTATGGCCACTAGTCGGTTAGTAGTGCGAACGTTTAATTATTAATGACGTAATCGCTGAACATCACATACACGGTTACGTCACAGGGCGTGATTACGCACGCAGTCGCTTAATTACTGCGACGTTAATGTCACAGACGACATGGATTGCTTAATAATTGATAATAGTTGTGCGGGGGGGGGGGGGGGGCCGTGTTGCATTGTGGGTAGGGGTCACGCTCCAGGAAGTAGCGTATGCAAGGAAAGTACTTATTTCGAATAATAATGCTTTATAACGCGTTTAACGATATAGTATATATTCGTATACGTAATATCTATGTATCCTATACAATTATACTTGTATTTAAAATCTACATAAATGTGTTGTATATCTCACTTTATGTCATTTATAAATGCACAAGTATGTGTAATAATGATATATACTCTTATGTATACACGTAATACCGGTAGTACTGTCCGGCGATACCGGTAATACTGTCCGGCGATACAGGTAGTACTGTCCGGCAATACCGGTAATACTGTCCGGCAATACCGGTAATACTGTCCGGCAATACCGGTAATACTGTCCGGCGATACCGGTAATACTGTCAGGCAATACCGGTAGTACTGTCCGGCAATACCGCTAGTACTGTCCGGCAATACCGGTAGTACTGTCCGGCAATACCGGTAATACTGTCCGGCAATACCGGTAATATTGTCCGGCAATACCGGTAATACTGTCAGGCAATACCGGTAATACTGTCCGGCAATACCGGTAATACTGTCAGGCAATACCGGTAATACTGTCAGGCAATACCGCTAGTACTGTCCGGCAATACCGGTAATACTGTCCGGCGATACCGGTAGTACTGTCCGGCAATACCGGTAATACTGTCCGGCAATACCGGTAATACTGTCCGGCAATACCGGTAATACTGTCCGGCGATACCGGTAATACTGCCAGGCAATACCGGTAGTACTTTCCGGCAATACCGCTAGTACTGTCCGGCAATACCGGTAGTACTGTCCGGCAATACCGGTAATACTGTCCGGCAATACCGGTAATACTGTCCGGCAATACCGGTAATACTGTCCGGTATTACTGTCCGGTAATACCGGTAGTACTGTCCGGCAAACCGGTAATACTGTCCGGCAATACCGGTAGTACTGTCCGGCAATACCGGTAATACTGTCCGGTAATACCGGTAGTACTGTCCGGCAATACCGGTAATACTGTCCGGCAATACCGGTAATACTGTCCGGCAATACCGGTAGTACTGTCCGGCAATACCGGTAATACTGTCCGGCAATACCGCTAGTACTGTCCGCAATACCGGTAATACTGTCCGGCAATACCGGTAATACTGTCCGGCAATACCGGTAGTACTGTCCGGCAATACCGGTAGTACTGTCCGGCAATACCGGTAATACTGTCCGGCAATACCGGTAGTACTGTCCGGCAATACCGGTAATACTGTCCGGCAATACCGGTAGTACTGTCCGGCAATACCGGTAGTACTGTCCGGCGATACCGGTAGTACTGTCCGAAATACCGGTAATACTGTCCGGCAATACCGGTAGTACTGTCCGGCAATACCGGTAGTACTGTCCGGCAATACCGGTAGTACTGTCCGGCAATACCGGTAATACTGTCCGGCAATACCGGTAGTACTGTCCGGCAATACCGGTAATACTGTCCGGCAATACCGGTAGTACTTTCCGGTATTACTGTCCGGTAATACCGGTAGTACTGTCCGGCAATACCGGTAATACTGTCCGGCAATACCGGTAGTACTGTCCGGCGATACCGGTAGTACTGTCCGCAATACCGGTAATACTGTCCGGCAATACCGGTAGTACTGTCCGGCGATACCGGTAGTACTGTCCGGCAATACCGGTAGTACTGTCCGGCGATACCGGTAGTACTGTCCGCAATACCGGTAATACTGTCCGGCAATACCGGTAGTACTGTCCGGCAATACCGGTAGTACTGTCCGGCAATACCGGTAGTACTGTCCGGCAATACCGGTAGTACTGTCCGGCAATACCGGTAATACTGTCCGGCAATACCGGTAGTACTTTCCGGTATTACTGTCCGGTAATACCGGTAGTACTGTCCGGCAATACCGGTAATACTGTCCGGCAATACCGGTAGTACTGTCCGGCGATACCGGTAGTACTGTCCGCAATACCGGTAATACTGTCCGGCAATACCGGTAGTACTGTCCGGCGATACCGGTAGTACTGTCCGGCAATACCGGTAGTACTGTCCGGCAATACCGGTAATACTGTGCGGCAATACCGGTAATACTGTCCGGTATTACTGTCCGGTAATACCGGTAGTACTGTCCGGCAATACCGGTAATACTGTCCGGCAATACCGGTAGTACTGTCCGGCGATACCGGTAGTACTGTCCGCAATACCGGTAATACTGTCCGGCAATACCGGTAATACTGTCCGGCAATACCGGTAATACTGTCCGGCAATACCGGTAGTACTGTCCGCAATACCGGTAATACTGTCCGGCAATACCGGTAGTACTGTCCGGCAATACCGGTAGTACTGTCCGCAATACCGGTAATACTGTCCGGCAATACCGGTAGTACTGTCCGGCAATACCGGTAGTACTGTCCGGCAATACCGGTAATACTGTCCGGCAATACCGGTAGTACTGTCCGGCGATACCGGTAGTACTGTCCGCAATACCGGTAATACTGTCCGGCAATACCGGTAATACTGTCCGGCAATACCGGTAGTACTGTCCGGCGATACCGGTAGTACTGTCCGCAATACCGGTAATACTGTCCGGCAATACCGGTAATACTGTCCGGCAATTGCGGTAATACTGTCCGGCAATACCGGTAATACTGTCCGCAATACCGGTAATACCATATTAGGCGTTAATTACACTTAGGCTATTGTAGTAGTACTATGTGTACACATCGTACTAGTTAGGTGTGTGCGCGACGCACACTGTGCGACTCAGTGTGCGCACACAGTGTGCGTCCATAACTCGTGTGTCAAGTGTATGATGTAATATGCAATGAGCGTCTCTGCACTTAAAAACAATCATTAACATTGTTTATATTATTGGTATTGTTTCAAATTAAATACAATTACTACATATATATATATATATATATATATATATATTGAAGTAAATATGATAATTCTAATAAATATGTAATATAAATTTATAATATCGAAAACGGTAGATTATGATAATAAATAATAATTGATTATCGATTGAAAAGGTTAAAGGTTACGTAGTATAAAGTGGGCCAACAACAACGGGTAGCGATTGGGACAGGGTAGCAATGGGGAGGCAAGGCATGTTGATATCTCACGAGGTGATTTACCATGACTACGAGAGGAAGATAAACACTATCACGTGACATACAGAGTCGTTAAGCGGCAGATGACCGTACTAATGTATCTTAGCGATGACGCATGCATATTTAATATGCGATAATGTATTTATAGAATAAATATATATATATATATATATATATATATATTTATATTCTAGGAAAAATAGGTTATATGTGTCTGTTTCATTGCATCATTGCCACATCTTCGAGTATTGCTCGATACTAGAGATGACGTCATGTGTATGTGACGTAATCGATGACCTAGCTATGTCTATCGTTACGCAATAACTATTCTCAAGTTCATTGAACTCGTCTGTTTGAACACTATCGGCTAACGAACCGCACACAACCACTGTCCTCACTCGCACAGTGTGCGACGCCGCTAACATAGAGTATTATTATCCAGAGAGAACCATGCAATCATTGAAAAGGATCTGCAATCAAATGCATCATAATGCCACCCCCCCCCCCCGCTAGCTCGCTCATCATACCCCATTATAACACCACCATACTTTAAAATAACATACCAGCTAGGGTATACCTTTATCATATCATATACTTTATCACGCATTACTACCGTATATATAAATTACTAGTAGTAATTTAATACCCATATATATATATATATATATATATATATATATATATATATATATATATATATGGATAATACATATAAGCAATATGCGTATATAATACATATTTATTGAAATCTCTTAATAATATTAATAATAATATTGATGATGATTATTTTGTTCACGAAAGGCACATTAGAATATTTGTTATACATGCGATATATATATATATATATATATATATATATATATATATATATGTGTATGTATATTTGTACGTAATTGTATGTGTTTGTTCATGTTTGCATATGCATGTGATACTCAGGAATGTTGATCAGTAATGAATACACATAAGAGGCTTACGATGTATATACTTATCATCAGTAATGATGCGCATTATAAATAACACCTATAGCATTAATACAAGTACAGCAAACTATAGGTAGTGGTGGTATGCTTGTAATGTTGCATTAACACCAGCTTGTATAGCTGGTGTTAATGCTATGAAGGTTATAGTTGTAGTAGTTGTAGTTGTAGTTGTAGTTGTAGTTGTAGTTGTAGTTGTAGTTGTAGTTGTAGTTGTAGTTGTAGTTGTAGTTGTAGTTGTAGTTGTAGTTGTAGTTGTAGTTGTAGTTGTAGTTGTAGTTGTAGTTGTAGTTGTAGTTGTAGTTGTAGTTGTAGTTGTAGTTGTAGTTGTAGTTGTAGTTGTAGTTGTAGTTGTAGTTGTAGTTGTAGTTGTAGTTGTAGTTGTAGTTGTAGTTGTAGTTGTAGTTGTAGTTGTAGTTGTAGTTGTAGTTGTAGTTGTAGTTGTAGTTGTAGTTGTAGTTGTAGTTGTAGTTGTAGTAGTAGTAGTAGTAGTAGTAGTAGTAGTAGTAGTAGTAGTAGTAGTAGTAGTAGTAGTAGTAGTAGTAGTAGTAGTAGTAGTAGTAGTAGTAGTAGTAGTAGTAGTAGTAGTAGTAGTAGTAGTAGTAGTAGTAGTAGTAGTAGTAGTAGTAGTAGTAGTAGTAGTAGTAGTAGTAGTAGTAGTAGTAGTAGTAGTAGTAGTAGTAGTAGTAGTAGTAGTAGTAGTAGTAGTAGTAGTAGTAGTAGTAGTAGTAGTAGTAGTAGTAGTAGTAGTAGTAGTAGTAGTAGTAGTAGTAGTAGTAGTAGTAGTAGTAGTAGTAGTAGTAGTAGTAGTAGTAGTAGTAGTAGTAGTAGTAGTAGTAGTAGTAGTAGTAGTAGTAGTAGTAGTAGTAGTAGTAGTAGTAGTAGTAGTAGTAGTAGTAGTAGTAGTAGTAGTAGCAGTATTATATAATATCCCGGCTAACTAGAGTTATGTAATAATACTGATTATGTAACAACAATGAAACATCTATATAGAGTATATTATCTCATTGTTACGGTGATACAGCGCGTAATGGAATAACAATGTTATATAATGTTATATAATGTACGAATGAATAATTTTCCTTGCGTGTAACAACGATACAATGTTATGGAAGGGAGGGTCTGATTATAGCACACACCCACACATACACACATACACACCCACACATACACACACATACATACACACACACATACATACATATACACACATACATACACACATACACACACACATACATACACATACACATCAGTACATATAGGCGTCCCGTATATAGGTCGATTTATATAGAACTCATATGGTTCAATTCGTATTACACGTTTACATGTATTAATCGGTTATTGCACTAGCGTAGGCCCTACGCCGTAGGGGTATAACAATACATATAGATACACTGTAGGGGTATAACAATAGCGATGTGATAGATGGTATTTACGTACTATTGCCTAGAGTAGTATGTTTTCCGTAAGTACATCCAGGGAGTACTCCCTGGTACATCTCCGTAAGTCACTAAGTACCTATTGAACACCGGTATGCTATACGTATACTTGTGGATAGGGTTGCATTGCATTCAGTATGGTGATGTTACAGTTTGAATAGTTGAACAAGTTCAATCATAGCGTATTAGTGGTATGAATAGGTTAGTTATATACGTCGACGTGGTATTGGTTGCTACCAGCATTACCACCACAGACATTAGACTTAACAAGGCAATGCTAATGGCTATGCTTCCCCGATAGATATAATTACGAGTCGCTAGAATATTTGAATAAACGTATGTTTGTAACCATCCACGTGGAGTTTTCAAACAAGGACATTTGTCAAAAGATCTCCCATACAATACTATTATACATGATCAATGAGTCATTGACAATGTATATTGATATATATTTACAATATATATTCTAATCGAATAGTTTATATATATATATATATATATATATATATATATATATAAATAAATATACATAACGATACGTCACCGGTATAATTGGTGTTGATATTATATGTAATACAATACTTTAGAGATTATATATATACACATACATATGAAGAGTACGGGGTATAAGTTAACTTGGTGTCTAGAGCTATACGAACCATGTAAGAGTGTACATTGACAACGATACCGATGACCATCTGCGAGATCTGCAACATCGTCAGGATCATGTTGACGAAGCGAGGAATGCGCAGCTTCATCGCCCGCAGCGTGTAGTACGAGTACATGAACGCGTGCACCGTGTAGTTCATCACCATGAACCATCGGCCAGGACCGGGGTGGTCCGTATAACTGTACCACACGTAGCAGAGAACGCTGATGTGGTGGTAGTAGTGAAGGAAGATCAGCGGTTGTTTACGCAGCACGATGAACAGCGTATCTCCCAACTCGTAGACCTTGGAAACGGTGAACATGTACGCCCAGAAGCGGACGGGTCCCGCGAAATAGGAAGGACTGCACATCGAATACTCCCAACCGTGTTCTCGGATCACGTAGACCATCTCGGGAAGTGTTCGCAGGGCGCCGAGGATACTGAACGCGGCGAGACCCGCGCTCCACAGAACTAGCAGCACGCGGATTTCAAATCTCTCCTTTTCTTTCATCACTCGTTTGCCGATGAATATCGCCGTCACGTAGACCAGGGAGTACCAGAAACACTGCGTCCAGTTGCTGGTCATCCATTTGAAGAACGACGGTTCGTCGAAGTTCGTCTCGAAGGATAGGTCGAACAACGACTGGCTAAAGTTGTTGCCGACGATGTGGTTTTGATTTATCGACGCTTCCATGGTCGAATGTTGAGTCGCGATCAATGCGAAATAATATCATAAATAGCGCGCCTAACGCCCGCGACTAATATTCAAGTTAGTATTATCGCCAACAGCCAATCAAATTCGCAGTCATTAATTTCGATGTAAACAAGAACTCGTATTATTTATAGAAACGAGTAAAAATGGCTGATAGTTTGAATATTTATATATGTTGTATTTGCTTCTTCTCTGTAATAACTTTAGTAGGTTTGTAATATTATAACTGCTTACAATGTAGCTGTTAATCATTTAGTATCATTTATTTGTATTCTTTTTTTATATAAATACGAATATTCTTAATAATTTTAAAATAAATAATTTATTTTAAAAATAATTTTTATTATTTTTATCAGATACGATTATTATAATCATTATAAACTATTTATTAAATACGATTATATTTTATAATAAAAGCACATTAAAATGTGTTGATTACTTGAACAAATATCCGATAGTTTTTTCGTAAGATACGCTATTTTTGAATTCCGAACCATCTATCTGTATCGACCCCGTTTGTTTTTTATTACGATATATCATATATCGTATATGAGGTCTTATCGTTTCGCCAGTTGACACATTAATGTACACGATAACTAATATTAATAATACCAATTTATTATATATTATAAGATATTAAAATATATATAAAAAAGTTGTTTTTGTAATTTTTATTTGTACAACGATATATCATTATGATAATCATATGTAAAAAAAAATAATTTCACTTCAGAAATCGTAATCAAACAAACGAGGCTATATTCGATATTCTCCACACCATCATCATCATCATCATGACCATTATGTTATTATGGCATAATGGTGATGAATATAGTTATCATGTAAAGATCATATTATTTTAGAATCGAGTACCTTATTAAATTAGTATTTTAATAATCATGTATCTATATATATAGGCGGTTTAACATATATCTATACATGTCTATAGATGTCATAATCACTAGAATATAAGTCATAAACAAAGTGTTATTTTGTATAATAATTTTGTATAATTTTATCGTACTAAGTATGGATATACTATTATCATGCACAATTATTCTTATAATATATAATAAAATAACGTTAAACATTTATACTATATATATATAAATTTATATAATCACAAATTAGAATAAAGAATGTTGCAGGCGTTTGTTGCGTAGCTTATTTTAAAATCAAGTTTAACATTATCCATTAAAGTGTTCGTTTGTTTAGAAACAAGTTCCTTGGCGTTATATGTAATAATGAGAAGGCATTCAACGTATCCGCAAAAAGTCGGCTCATTAAAATTTAAATGGCGGCACAAATACAACCACAAATATATAATTAAGTTATAATGATGACTAGTTTTATATGTACGCATATATCACCCGGATCATGTGAACAATTATACTATCGATATCCATCATATAATTACCTTAAGGATAAGGATACCGATTATTAATACCCTTCATATCCTTCATATTTATATTTAATAATATTAAATATATATATATAAATCAAATCAATTTCATGAGTAAATTTAATATTATATTTATGAGGCCCCCCCCTCTTGATAAAATCCTGGAACATCCCCAGCAAACTTATAAGTTCTAAAATATAGCGATTTGGAAATTGACATCATTATCCGGGTAGTTTCCATGATTTGATCAAGGGGGGTATCTCATAAATATCTCATAAATATAATATTATATTTATTATTATATAATATTTATTAATTTTACTTATGAAATTGATTTGATTTATATATGTATATTTAATATTATAAAATTAAAAAAAATAGTTATGTTTTATTGAGGGCCTGGTATAAGCCACTCCCTGGAACCACCCTTGCTTAGTGTTAACAATAAGGAATTTATCACAACTAAATCTAGTTTTATATTACAACATTTCAGTAATGTATTGGAAGAACTGCGTATTAATGACGCCCTTTTAATAATCGACATGCTCTCAAACCTTTGCAAGGATTTCCGTAGTGCACTCGTTCACATGATCCTATCACGATACAGCACATAGTTAACATGATATTAACGATAGGAATACTTCTGTTCATGTTCCTATTGAATATACGTGCCGTTATTGTATCACGGTGGTCTTTATACACACACACACACACACACAAGTCCAGACTAGTTACGATTATAATCATATGTCAGTGCCCACTTACGTATTAAATGTGCCGACTTCTTCCTGTAACAGGCGAACACAATGATTCTATAGACTAAGTAGATGAGGATATACTAAAGATAAACTGATCATTGTTGCGTATTTTGTACCAGTTATTTATATTTTATATATATATTGTACGAGTTTACGTCTAAAGGAAATAATATCGTAAAGTACGTACAACTTATTTATATTAGTAATATTAAAATAAAATCCTGTATGAAATATATACGTAAAATATAAATAACCTATAGGTGTATAGATACAAACTACATATCACCAATCTATATGTTCGGCTTATTGCTGGATTCGTCTTATTATACGCGTTACAATTTCGAGTCCATTGTTATTATTAACTATTTCGCTAAGGTAAATAAGTACATGTTAACTATATCTCTAAGGTAAATAAGTACATGTTAACTATTTCGCTAAGGTAAATAAGTACATGTTAACTATTTCGCTAAGGTAAATAAGTACATGTTAACTATTTCGCTAAGGTAAATAAGTACATGTTAACTATTTCACTAAGGTAAATAAGTACATGTTAACTATATCTCTAAGGTAAATAAGTACATGTTAACTATTTCGCTAGGGTAAATAAGTACATGTTAACTATTTCACTAGGTAAATAAGTACATGTTAACTATTTCGCTAAGGTAGCACTCTATTCTAAAATAGTGTACCTTACTAGGTACGTAAGAAGTAAACCTTATAAGGTACGTGATCAGACACTTGTTCACGTGATGTCAATATTTATATATTTATCGCCGCGTAATTTATAATCATAATAAATACGCATATATAAATATATATTATATATAATATATATATTTATACAAATATATATCTAAAAAATGCGTCTCTCGTAGATTATCGTGTGTGTGTGTAAACTACAACCTAAAGTAATCGTAAGTTGTCTACGTTGAGGTAAATTGTCTACATCGAGGTTGTACCATAGTGCATACATCATATTTCACGTATTTACACGTTAATAAATAGCGAATATAGAGTTGCGTTCAACACAAACGTTCGATAAATCTAGTCAATGAATTTAACTGATTTGTTTCGGATTATATAAAAGATATATGCCTCTATAAATCGATGCTATATTTTAATGATATGGAGTGTACCTGGCATCGTGTGTACAACTCTTACGTTAATACACTAACTTACATTGCAATAAACTAGCAGCAATATTCCTGCAGTACTATTTCATACTAGTGCAGTTTTATGTATAGTTTTTATACGAGTTTACTCTATTCAATATTATGTAATCGTTTATCGTCGTTCTCAAATTATGTAATCAGTAGAATCTAAATATAGCGCCAATAGGATGTTACCAGACTTAACGCAATAAGAATCATATAATAGGTGATATGATACAAAAGGGGGTATTAACAAAAAGGTCAACTTATCATCGTCGTCATTATTAATAATACGTCGCGACATGTTATCACCTAATTATAGTTGCATGTTTGTAGCGTAAGTTTATCATCGAATAGAAATCATATCGGGTGATTTTTTATGTATCCGTCTTAAGCACTCTCTCTCTGCGTTGCGTAGATCAAAGTACAGTTTATATATAGTAGTAGTAATCAGACCACGCTAACTATAAACATTGTAGGTTATTTATGTGAGGCCTGTATACCGACCTTTTTGTATTCTCTCCCGTATATTAATATTTACTTATTATTACAGATTGCTCCTCTGAAAAAATCAGGTTAGCCTATTTCATGTGATAAGAGATGATAATAATAGATAATATAGGATACTATATAATTGGCAATTCACTATAACTTATATACTTTTAATTGATAACATAATATTTGATAGATTCTAGAATTTATAATAATTAATAGAATATTGAATCGATGCATTAATACAATAGTTGATACATTAATGCTATTTATAGTTTATCAGATATATTTGTGAATGCTACGAAATATACTGTGAATCCGTCGTATCATGACGTCATATTGGGATATACGGTAAGAATTATATTATCTTTTATATTTATCCATTGTATTTATTTGCTCCTCTATATTATCAATTAACTTTTGGTCATTTTGCATTTAATTAATTTTATATCTTTTATACTTTTTAATAATATTAAACATATTAATTTTGATCATTATTAGATTTATATTTATCGTATGTATCTAATAATTAAATATATAGAAGTAAGGGGCACGATTTATTTTTAATAATTACTATACTGATTTAGATATTTTATATTTATTCAAGTGTAAAAGCGCTAGTATATTTCAACAACATAAGATTATTAAAATTAAAATTATCGATTCTTTTGCAACTTTTTCATCTAGATAATAGTACCTATTATGCAATAAGCTATTATGCAATAGGCTATTATGCAATATGTCTATAGAGTATCAGCCGGAGAATATCGAATATGGATTTGTTTTGATTACGAACGTCTAGTTTTATATAATTCTTTAATATAATTCGTTCTAAGTCCAATTTAATATATTTATCTCTACATTGTATCTCTATATATATATAACTTAAAATTATAATAACAAATAATGTATATATATCTTATAATATATGCTATAGTGCCATTATTAATTTATCATCATTGATACTATGCGTCAAATAACGAAACGAGTATTTTAAATGTGACCCCATAACTCGTAATCAAAACAAATGGGGGGGGGGGAGGTCATACTCGATACAGACCTATCAGCCTATCAATCTAATAACAATACAATTAAACCTAAATAAAAGATGAGCCTATGCAGCAGACTAAAGCCGCGTGACTCATGCTAACACATACAGCCATAGATTATCTGCCTGATTTTTATGGTCGGCTATCGACGAACATTAAAATAGAGCGATTTCAGTGTTAACAATTACCATTATTCCAGGCCCCTATCTATTATTCCAGGCCCCTATCTATTATTACAGACCCCTATCTATTATTCCAGACCCCTATCTATTATTACAGGCCCCTATCTATTATTACAGACCCCTATCTCTTATTACAGGCCCCTATCTATTACTACAGGCCCCTATCTCTTATTATAGACCCCTATCTATTATTACAGGCCCCCATCTATTATTACAGGCCCCTATCTATTATTCCAGGCCCCTATCTATTATTACAGGCTCCTATCTATTATTACAGGCTCCTATCTATTATTACAGGCTCCTATCTATTATTACAGGCTCCTATCTATTATTACAGGCTCCTATCTCTTATTACAGGCCCCTATCTATTATTACAGGCCCATTGAATGAAATGCAGACCAATGTTTTTAAAATGTTTGCAATTATGCAATTTAGCATGATATCGATGACATAATAGCATTGATGCATTGATGCGTTGTTTATTATAAGTTACAATTTTTAACCTCTTCAGACAATGATCGCATGTCATATAAATAGATATAAATAGATATTATTTTCTATATGCATTCCACGTAGCGCATGTATATGCCATGTATATATATATATTTACAATATGTTTAAATTCTAAATAATGTTAATATTGATTTATTAACTAGGCACTCTAATGAATATACCTACATAAATGATACATAATATATGTACCAATATAATGAGTTCAACGCCTCATACCTACTGCCTATATATCAATGACCTATCATCAAATCTTAATTCTTCCACTCACCCTATAACTAGTCAATGTTCTAGAACGAATAATTAGAATTAGCTGATATCATGCTGTATTTGTTGATGTGAACATAGCATGTTAAGGCGTCAGGCACACAGGCAGGCTGACACTAGAGTGTGCTTCACTATACGTCTGCACCAATACAATAATATTTAGAAGTGCTCTTATGTAATGTTGTATACAAACATTATCGGCTCTCGTAAAAAACTGCATGCCTTAACATGAGAGAGAGTCTTTGAATGGATATTAGAGCCATTTGGTTATAAGTAAATATGTCTATATTGCTGAATGGGATGAAAGGACTCCACGAAAATAACGATATAAATATATTAAAAGAATGAGAATTATTATAAATATTATTTTTTAATGACATTAATAAATCATGAATAAAAAAGTATAAAAGGTCAAAGTTCAAGGTCAATTTTAGATAATAATTTACTTAGTCTATCTATACTAAATTACAACATATCAACATTCCTCATCATTTTTCGTAATTAAATGTATTTTAATCGTAAAGCATTGCCCAAAGTAACGTCGCCGTATTAATACAGCCAGTGAGTACAGTGATGTACTATAATTACATCGCATACTTTGATGTTCACTAATTACCGGTTCCCATTAACGTCGATTTCATGACTAAACAAAGCGAATAATTAATGAAGGCTATATAACATTTAAAATACATAACATTTTAATGATCTCAAGTCAACCGTGACGCAAACCTAGATACAACGTGCTTGTATACGAGGCTATACAGTATATCATCACGTATCACATTAGCTAACTCTACACTCGCCCGCTAACCTACGACAACGCGTATCCTATTTACTGCGGCGTACTAGCTCTAGTTCATCGTCGACAGCACTTGTATACATCGCGATGTTATAGTACACACTTGGGCGCGTTTAATTAATAATTATATAATATAATATAATTTATTGAATATAGAAAACAGATATTCAAAATGACATAAAACAGTAGACAAAACTAATAATGAAAAATAAGTAAATGTATTAACATTATTGATTTACATACGCCGTAGTTAATAATTATACACAACAACGCTACGACTACATTACAATTCTCTATATATCGCGTGCGCTGAACCGCGCTACACTCGCTTCGATTATCCGTAACCCCCCCCGTTCGCCTCGAAGCCAGAAGACATTCAACTGCGTCGGATGGCCGGAGACAGACTCGCCGTCGTGTTCGAAGCCATCCGGGAACACCATCGTAACGCCCTGATCAAGTGTCTGCCCTACAAGGGTGAACATCGGGTCGTCAAGGTCACCAGCGATGAGTTCACCGCCAAACTCAACCAGCACAAGATACTGTCGCAGAAGGTGAGGTCAACCGCAGCGCCGAACGAGAGACGCGTTTCTATAATTTCATTGAAACTCGCGTAAAACTTTAAATCGTGTCTAATTCGAAGAAAGTTCCGTTTTATAATTAATTTTTTTTCTCTTTTCTTTTCCCATTTCTATGCTAATAGTATTTCAACATATATTAGAACACCTGACTGTAGTTCAACCTATATAACATGTACCTAATTGTACTTTAACCTATGTACAAAAATGGTTTCACAAATTAATCGTTTTTAAAACAGAATTATAAATCTCTATCGGATTTAAATATAATCGAATTCTTCGATACGTTAATTTCATGCATAACTTTAATATCATCTACATTCACTCTATCTTCTAGTGTCAGTTATGCCTATCTCCATATCTTCACACTTAATCGTATCTATTTATCTTCACAGTTTTACATGCGAAAACGAGTACCTTTTTCGGTTAGTATCACGGCATATCGTAGTCTACTATGCACTATAGTCTGTTCATTATTTATATTTTAATTGATACATTATTTAAGCAAATACATAGTCGAGCTATATAATCGAGAATATAAAGTATACATAGTTGCTAACGATAACATATATGTTACGTATACGTTATAGAAATAAACATAGAATAATACGAAATTAAAGAAATTGAAACGTTTTACAGTTCCTGTAAAAAATAAATGAAAATAGAAATAAATTATATAAACGATAAATGATCGAAAATAGAAATAAAATATAGCGAGTGATATACTACAGTCAATTCTCTAAATCAGAGACTCTCTATATTTCAGAAACCCCGCTAACTCAGATTTTTTACAAATGCTAGTTTATACCTATGTAAATATATGTAAGAATAATTTGATATCTCAGACATAATTCTTAAGTCCATTTAATTCGGAGATATCTGATTCTAAGAGTTGACTGTATATACAGTGTATATAGTACATTATACATAGTACAGTATACAATATACATTGTATAATTTAATTATTTACACTACATGAATTACATATAAATATATAGGATATAATTAAACGCAATGTAGCGCCTACATATTATAATACACAGAACAGTAATAGTACGTTCAATACAAATACAGCCTGCCCCGCCCCGCCCCCTATAGAAACAAGAAACCATCGGACCGTGCATGGTGCTGTTGTTCTACGCAGGATGGTGCAAGTTCAGCGCATTCATGGCACCGCATTACAACGCCCTTCCGAGGGCATTCCCCGACCTTGAAGTTCTCGCAATCGACGTATCCGAATACAATACGTAAGTGGGTGCTAGATTACCCCTTCTCACCTGTCGTCTGTCAGCATTCACTTGTTTCAATGGTGTTTAATCATGTATAATACGATGCCATAGATCATTTTTAGATGTCTATTCTCCAGTCTGTATTCGTGCATTTGGTTGAAACTTTCTAAAGCAATAATATCCAATTCTGTATTCCGTTATAAGCGAATTTCATAATCAAATCTAGTCTAGATAAATAAATCATTTTAAAATAATCCTAAAATGAATCTCTCATCAAGTGAAACACTATATATTTCACTACCTTATGTCAGTGATATGTCTCATGTTTAACTATAGAAGTGCTTACATTATCTACAGAATTCATGTTACATATTGATTTGTTTCAATATTTATATTATTGAAAAGAAACATACAAATCATTATATTGTTTACAATTATTTTATTTTGGTGGTGTCCTTTCATCCCAGCCAGGAACTTAGATGAAGTTTTCATTTATAATTATCTATGGCTCTAATGTCCCTTCGAAGCTACTCTCATTTTAAGGCATACATGGTTTTAGTGAGAGCCGATAATTTATGTATACACAATTATATAAGATCACTTCTAAATATTATTTTAAGACCTATTTTAATGGTCCGGACTAGGCTCGAACCCACGTCCGTCCTACTGCTTGTGTGTCTGATACCTTAGCCAACTTAGCCACATAGGCAGTTTATTTATATATTTAGTTAATAGCATTATATTATATTAAATTTACAATAATGGTCCATACATAATATATATTATATTGTAATATATACAAATTCTAATTAATATTAAATAGGGTCGTTATATCTTATTATATAACACTTATTCTAGATAATTCTAGAACTAAAAAGTAGATATTTAAAAAAACTGCCTTAGCCTAAAGATAGACTAATATACATGCCCAATACATCACTGTTCCATAACCCCCCCACCCCCATCACCCCATAGGTACCACCTAAAGATAGGCATGATATCCGTTCCCAGTATCGTACTGTTCCATAATGCTAAACCTGTAGCGAAGTTCAAGCATGGCATCCGTATCCTTGACAACCTGGTGGAGTTTGTGGCGAACATCTCTAGTTAGTGCACACATTCTAGTGTTTGTGTTACTAGTCTTTATTTTTGTAGAACACACACATAAATACTTACACACATACGTATATATATTGCTTTTGTTTTATTCTAATATAGTATAATTTATCGACAATTAAAACTGATTTATTAAAAAAATAAATAAGAGCTTTTTAAAATTAGACCAATACTTTGTTCATAATCATACAAATATATCTGAGTTTTATAGTTTTGTATTTAAAATATAATAGCCTATTAGTAATAGCTAGCTATCAGTAAAACATTAGTTACCGTCAGCATATCTGTGTACCTGACAGTGTATAATACTGTTACAGTTACATACACAGTGATTACCACCCTCACATCCATGTTAAATGTTAACTGAGCGATACTCGAGGCTATAGGAAAGAATAGATTAAATGTGAAATGTAATACATCATAATTTACTGTAATATGAGGAAATACAAACACAAATTAATATTATTAATTATATTTTACAATATTTATTAAACATAGATTATTACCCTGGCTGTACACTTAATTGTACACTTAAAATATGTGGGATATATTTATAATTATAATATTTCCAGAGTTTTAAACATATTCAGAATCTGTAATTTGTATCTATTTCATAAGATTTTATTTAATATTCTATTTTAATTAATCTGTTATGACAATGAAGTTATTTAAAATTTTCTAAAAATAGCAGTTTTTATATACAATTTATATATTTATAGTGATAATGTTCGTATTGATGTGAAAATTGCTGGGAACAGGGGTGTCATACTTTATGAATACAATATTGAGATTAAGAAAGTTTATTTTTTTTATAATTTTGATATATATCATCATAAATTTAAAATACATTACAAATCCATTACTATATAAAATATTTATTTTGTAACATAACAAATTAGATTTATTTTAAACATAATTTAATACTCTTTTAAAATAACTAATCTAGTTTAAATGTAATGCTATATCCAGTGATCTTATATATATATATATATAAGAATTTATATATTTATATATGTAAGAATTAATTTGGTTATAGTTTCAAATTACTTATGATTTATTTAAATTATAGATAAAGATAGTTACAAATTATAATTATTATTTTATCACTAAATATTAATAAAATTCATAAGCTGTAATTATTATTTTTATTCGAAAGTTGAATATAAATCTATTAAAAAATCTTAATTATTATTTAAATCATTGTATTAGAGGAGTTAACACAATTATCGTATAGGATATAATATTCTAGAACGATTAAATTTATGTGTATTTATGATATATTAAATTATATATTTTGAATGCCTTTCTGTTCCGAGAACATGACTTTGAATTCTCTTGATGTTAATTAAAAGTCGTGTTTTTCCGAAAACTCGGGTAACTAGACGAAACTACCTGAACTACCAGGATATGTCGTCTTAAACCGAGTAGAGACTCCCGCAGCAGAAGGTAGTGTTTGTTCTGGTCCGTGACTTAACAAAAGTGTTATTTCTCACGATTTATCCGGATTATAACGCAAAAAAAATTATGCACTTATCTTTAGTAACTGCACAATAGACTATTACTCACAATTTTGAGATTATGTTGTTTTGAGTATCGATTATCGATAGAACAACTCTGGCGATTTCTACCGAAAGGGAGGTGGTGTGGGTGAAGTCGCGTTTTTCCCAAAATTCGGGTTGGGTTAAGCAAAAATTTCAATGTGTGATAATTAAAAATAGAATTATTATTTTTAAATTAAATATTTTTGATTTTATAAATCTATTTCTAATTGTGACTAAATTGTAGAGAATGCCTATATAACCTATGTAATAAGAGATTGACACAATACAATGACATCACACTTGTAATCTACTCTAGGGGAATAGTTTTGTAAACCACTACAATATAATAATATTATTATGACAATACATGTGTAGGTATTGACATTTGGAATCAGGTTATGGGGACCAGCGACTCTTTATCACGTTGCATGTAAAATATAGTGAAAATAGCATGTTTTCAAAGTGTATCTACTTTTGTAATAATTAATCAATCTTATAAAAAACATATAGCTTTATTATATCTGAATATTTTTAATTAATATTTAATCTAAATAATATAAAATTTAATTCTTTTTCATAATTAATAATTATAATATTTGTAATATTATTTATAATTATTCTATATAAATTGTGAAATTTGTAAGTAAAACTTTTCAATATTTAATTGACAGTAACATTTATTGTAGAAGTACAAAATGAAAAATAATTATTTTGAGTATATTAAGTTTTTTATATTATTACAAATTTGTGTATTATTTATTATTTTGATATAATAGATAGTTAGTAATTTATAAATAATTATTATATATATATATATATATATATACTAATGATAGATATAATTATAAAATAATAAACAAAAGTAGAAAAAGATAAATTTATAAATACAAAATGTATTAAGCTGCGTTCACATATAGCGATTTTGCTTGCAAAATCGTCGAGACAGAATTTTGCATACTATTTTGCAGCAAAATACTCAGCAAAATCGCAGCGATTTCGCCGGAGTGTTCACACCTAGCAAACATTTTCGTCTACGATTTTGTCGAACTTTGAACGTTACACTTGCGATAATACAATTATTTATTATTTCAATTATAAATTTATTTTATTATTATAAAATTTGATTTACATAATTTGTTACGTTTATACTTAAAGATAATAGTCGTATAAATATAACATGAATTTATCTAAATTTTCTTTAAATTATAATGCATTTATAAGTATAAGTATTACTCAAATTATAATAATAATAATGTTATTAATAGAAAAATTATAGCAAAATATTTATTAAGTGAATATTTTAATATAAAAAGAAATAAAAGACATCCAGTGCTATTTCCTGCAACAGCTTATTTTTAATTATTTTATTACAGTAGTCCCGATTCGCGGGATCCCATAAACATCTGTGACTCTCGTAAAACAAGATTATATTTGATACTTTATTAATTTCTTCCGACATTTTTAATAATGCTTATTTATTGTTTATCAATAATTATAGAAAAGTCTGCGTTTGGACAAAATTTTGCACATGTAGCAAACATGTTTGCTATTCATTTTGCTGCAAAGTTGCTGCGATTTTGCAGTGATTTTACTCGTGAATGTTTTTTGCTGCAAATTTTGCCGTGGTGTTCACACCTGGCGATTTTGTTCGTCGTGATTTTTGCTGCAAAGTTGCTGCGACTTTGCAGCAAAGTCGCTATATATGAACGCAGCTTTACAAGTTAAATATTTGCACTACATGCAGGATTAGAATTCGTTATTTTATAATTTTTAAGTCGCACCTTAATTATTATACTTTAAAATATTTAAATATAATTCATTATCTTAAAAATTATGTATATGTGATGAGTAACGATAAGTGCCCTATTTGCATTATAAACATACTCCTGTTACAGGAGTCCTGTATAACATATAATACACATTATTATGTAATATTTATTACATACACAAATTGTAGAAGATTATATCTCGATAATTTTGTTTAAACAATTTACGATGTTTGGAAGGTTTATATATATTACATTTTCAGAGTTTATAAATAATATATAGATGTTATATAGGTACTTTTTAAAGTATATATATATATATTGCTTGAATACACTTATAATAATAATTACTTTAATAATAAATAGTTACTTTAGTCGTTCAATAAAAGTTTGTTTTACTATCTAGATTATAGTTACACCCAACAATCACCACCACCCGTTGTAGACTTGACCCCTAACCTTACGGTGGGCGTCAGTGAGCTCGACTTCGAAGGGCCCCTATCGTCCGACGCCACGACGGATGACACGTGGACCCGCGTAGCTTGGTTCACGCTGATAATGGTCGCGCTGGTCGACATCTACAGGTCTAGGCTAGTGTCTGTGTTGATCGCGTGTTTCCAGGCGTCGCACGAACACTTGCAATAGGTCACCGCCACAACAGTATCTTACGCGCCATTGTTATATACATATATATATTTTAATACATATTTATACGTTTACACGCATTTATATTATTTGTTTATCGTCGAATTTATCAGATATTATTATTATCCACGATTATTGATAATTCGATTAAAGAACGATGCTATTATTTTTTTATAAATTACTTATGGACTATAAATTGTGAGTTCAATGTCATGTGATATCATTTTATTAAATTATATATATATATATATATTATATTATTTTGGTAATAATAATAAAAATAATTCAATACAATACAATAAAAAATAATACAAGCAACAAAATATATATATAATATTCTATTATTATATATCATATATAATGTATACATATAATAATAAATAATTTAATACATTAATATTTTATTGAATACATAAATATCAATAATAGTAGCAATGATATATAATAAATAATACCGACAACACAGCGTTGCTTAATAGTTTTGATGATCAGTTATCTAAGATCAATAATTTGTAACTTCAAATCTTGGCTTATTTTGAAATGTGAACTTTGCTGAAAATAACAATATTGATTAATAATATTGTAGTGAATATGAATTGCGTGAAAACCTGAAATATTGGCGGATCGGTAGAGTGGGGATGAAAGCCCTTTAGTTTGCATTTCAGGATCTCATTCAAACCATGATTTGGTGTCAACGTAAAGAAACCTAATCTGTAATATTATTTAAAGATTATGTTTAGAATAGAAAATAAATGAGGTTCTCCTCTTCTATCTGCCGGTATACAGACAACTATAGTGGTAATAATGTGTTGATAATCAATACAATGCAATTATGAACATTAATATAATACATTGAAATTAGAACACAAATTAGAACATTTTGCAATTATCATGAAGTTATGATTGCATGTTATATTTACACATGTGAACTTTATTGATATTTTCAGTTATTCATTTTTCTCAACTTTAAGGGAACATTTAAAGTGATGATAATTTATTTTTTTTAATATTTTTTTTTATTACATAATAATACTTATTGTAGTGTTTTTTAGTATCTGTAAAAAAAATTAGACATGAATTCAGTCTAGAAATTGCATAAAAATGTGTTTTTTTACGATAAGATAATGATATTATATGCTATTTTCAATATTACATTGTTATGCTGTCAAACGCTGTTTTCTCAGAATAATTATTTCGCGCTAGTAATGTTCATTCAAAATTATAGAACATAAAAACTATTATAATTATAATATTATTGTTGTTTGCTTTATATAGAATTTAATTATGTGAATAGTAAAATAGAGAGATAATTAACAAAATGTATAGAATTCATTGTATATAATGATAATTTCTATAGAAATACCATCATTTTAGTATTGCTAATTTTTAATTTAGATATATATAATATAATAAATAATAATATTAAAAATAACTCTATTTTCCTATGCATGTATATGTTATCAATACATTACAAAAAAAATTAGGTCAATTGAATGAATAGAATATCAGTTCTATTTTTTTTAGTGGACCTATATTTTTCCTATCTATTTATACACGAAATTGGTAAATTGCGTGTTATGTGCGGGATCCCCTTAATAAAGATAAATTAGATAACCATTAATAGGTTATATTTTATTTTGTTCATAATTTAATTATATCCACATATATAGTATAGCATAATCTTGTGTAATTAATAAATATTTTATATAATTAATTATATAGATGATAAAATTAAATATATTTATTAAAAAAAAATGACATTATAAATTGTAATTTAAGTATAAATCACTATTAGAATATTCATTAATATGGTTAACTTGTATTTAGAACTATTATATATTTACATATAATTGTCATTAACTAATAGATTAATAGAATATATTATATAATTCGTAATATTAATAATATAATAATAATATAATTATTATTTAGAATATATATATTATATAATTCGTAATATTAATATTATAATTATTATTTGAAAATGAATGTAACTTGCGTCCCTAATTAACAATGCCCCATACGAGGTAGGTATGCAGGGCCTACAGTAGCATACATTCCATGTCTCCAACACTCTTATATTATAGCAAAACAATTATCAAAAGATTAATAATCATAAGCCAATGATTAAAATAATACATGAATATGTGAAATATAACTTTAAATGTGTAACAGTTACTTATCAAACCCATAGAGCAAATACAAGTGCAATTTATATAATATAGAGAGAGCTAGTGAAAATGCACCCTACGATGTAATAGTTGCCCAACAATAGTAGGCGTGTAAAGCACTTCCTGTTGCTTTATCTATCATTTTAACTTTATAAGTAAGTAAAGGGGTTAAATAAAAATAATTGTTTTATATAAATTCAACCTATTTCTATAAAAGTAAATATATGAATATAAAAAAACTCTTACAATACATATATAGAACATAGATATAAAGAAAGTGGATAAGAAATTAATGCATGTGAAAGATAGATACGAGAATTTCACTTTTCTCGATAAATTAACAATATGGCATCAGTGATTTTGATTGGATATTAGTCATATTAATTATATTAATAGGTAAATTATAAAAATAATAGGATTTTCGTCGAAATAGATAGAAGTGACTTCTATCTATATCTATGGATTTAGATTATATATGTCAATAAATTAGTATATCTTCAATTTAAATATTAAAAATTATGAAGAATGTTGGTATGTTGTATTTTATTTTTGTATACTGTTATTTTTAGTACAGATAGTAAAATTGATCATAATTATCAATATAAATATATATAAATAAAAATAGTTTAAAATGTAGTATGTATTTAGTAGTAGGCTGTGACTACAGTGCCTCTATTGTAAAGTGACATACAATGCATTCAATTGTTTATCCACTTTCTATAATTGGATAATATATATTAATATATATTAATAATATATATATTGTCTATAGAGATACAAACAAACTAGCTATATCAAAAATAAATAGTAAAATACCTCATAAAATATGTATGTTATTCTTATATAAATATTATATTATATTTATAATATGTACTAATATAGCAGAATGTAAAAGATAATAATTATTCTGAGGAAAAGTCATTTAGAGTGTATTTCTATAAAATTATCCAATATTTTATTTCGAATAGTGTAATTTATTATTATTTATATATAAATAAAATATATTATAATTTATATTTGATTTTAAATAAATACAAATATAGTGGTTTGATAACTATTCTGATTGGGTAGATATAGTAATATTGTGATAGCTAGTGGCATCTATATTGAAATAATAAAATAATAATAATTTTTCAAATATAAAAGTAGAATAAATAGTTTTTTAATATAAAATATGTCATAAATTATTTAGGAAATTATTATGATAAATAAATGAATATACCTTTATAATATTGTTTCTGTAGTGTATATAGTGCATATTTTTAATTTAAACTTAGAAACAGTATATTATATAAGTAAATCTTAATACGGTATACAATTTAAAAAATAAAATAAAACGGATGATGGCTAACTCTTTGAACTTGACGGAACACACGATAGCGATAGCTTCCGGAAGCATCGACTGATAGGAGGCCTGGGTGTGTAGGTCAACGCTGGACAGGAAGGCCGTCTGACTGGGATGTGTCTGTGTGCGAGGGAGAGAGATGATTGGTCGATGTCGTGGTCGTTATTAAGTCGTTATTGGGGATTTACTACATGCGCAGTGATACCATCTAGTTTATTTAAGTATATAGTTATATATCTATATACAATATACTATATAGCTATATTAAGCTATATAAGCAATATAGTCATGATGATAGAATTAAGCTGGGTGATGGAGGATGTGGAGGGCTGCACATATCACTCAACGTGATTGTGTGACGTACACATAATCAGGCCAAAGTTCACTATGGAATAGCTATCTGTAACAACCATGCATTGTGCTATTCAATCTAGTAAGTATTCCATTATACATATATATATATATATATATATATATATATAAACATTTATATTTTAGTGTATACAATTCTAAACAACTTCACATGATGACAATTACAACTTAACATTTGGGGATTTCTAAAATATAGTGCATTGGTAACTTTGAGAATTGAATATATAAATATTAATCCTAAAATCCATAGGATAGGAATCCTACATGCATAAGGTATGTTTACACTATTTATACAGATGATAGCGTTATGAGTTATAGATCTGTGTACTGATGCCTGTATTATAATTGTATTTATTGAATGCAAGCATTTAATTACAATTCGTGCATATATAAATTTAACTAATCAACATACAAATATTTATTATATTTTAATTTTAAATATGTAAAATTCCCTATTTTAGTATTTGTTACAAGGATTATGAATTAAAATAAGATTATTATTAGGGAATATCTTGTTATCGAAGCGATACATAAAGATATCATATCATAAATGCATTAATCTATTTACAAATATTATATAGATATGTAAATAGGCTAAATCCATTTTTAATTAATGAATGTAAATGAAGAAATAACCACTTTATTAAAACGAGTATTGTTAATTCACGTTAAGGGTAATGCTTTCAGTGCATGGTATGAACACTAGTGCTATTAAATAACTAATCTGAACTGGTAATATGTGAAGAGATGAACATAACTCGGTTTAGACTGATAGAAACTATATATATATTTCATTGAATGTATTATTACATTTATGCAAATACTCTTTTATAGGGTTACATTTATATTTTATATGTTCACTCCAATTCCGTTTTCCTTACGTTACGTGGAATCCGTACAGAAAATGAATCATTTACAGAAAATGTTCTGTAATCAGATCTGCACATGTATGTTATTTATATATAGCACAACAAATGAGTAAGATAGCTATAATTGTTGTATCTATGCGGTTAATTTTATATATGAATAAATATTCTGTGTAAATCACATTTAAAATTTCATGTTTTCACACTCATTATATAAATCAATATGAAAAGTATTATTTATAAATATACACACATTTATCTAATATATTATATAATCAATAGTATAAAGCAGTACTTGTTTTTTATCTAGACAATATATTTAGAGATGTTTATATATATATATATTTTAATATATATATTTTAATATATATTATTTTATTGATTATACATCATATTATTATATATTTACATAATATTCTATAGGCTTACTATAGTATATTTTATATTATATATTATATTTTCAATACTTGTTTATTTAGACAATATAATTAAAGATGTTTTATATATATATATATATATATATATATATATATATATTAATATATATATAATAGCATCTTTATGATACATATAGTAATCTATACATATAGGATTACTTATATATATAATATTTTATTGATTTTATATTTACTAATATACACTTCTATAGGATTACTATATGTATCATAAAGATGCTATTTCTAAATGGATTTAATTTTTAATTTGTTGACATATACATTAACACAAAATTAATTAATATTCTGAGGTATCCCTTAATATTCAAAAAACTTATTTCATTCCAGAAAGTATAGCTAAAAGATTAATAATAATATTAAATATTATTCTACATTATTCTATAATTCGTGCATGCATAAATTTGCATACATTTGTTATAATTCGTGCAAATTTCAAATGCACGAATCTAGTGAGGCCCGAGAGAAAAATAGATGTCATCAAAGATAATAGATGTTCATAAGGGGAGAGAGGGGGGAGATAGGGGGGAGAGAGGGGGATACAAACATGAATCCAGCCGAGTGTAATAAGATCACGTTTGTCCTGCACTTCAAACAACTCTTCTTCGTTGAGCATGTTGCAGGAGTCGGAGCTGTTGCTTTGTTTAGGTATCACCACAGTTGTCACTGAGAACTCGTTTTTACTCTGCGATAGGTATGTGTATGTATGTATGTGTGTATGTGTGTATATGTGTGTGTGTATGTGTGTGTGTGTGTGTGTATGTGTATGTGTGTGTGTATGTGTGTGTGTGTTAATTATAAGTGATCCGGTAGCTAGGTAATCGACGGTAGATAATGTGTAGCATGGGGGCGTGGTATACTAGTGGGGCGTGGTATACTAGGGGGGCGTGGTATACTAGGGGGCGTGGTATACTAGTGGGGCGTGGTCTACTAGGGGGCGTGGCTTACTGCATGATAACTTACGAGGAAGCCGCAGAGAATGCCGCACGTCTCATTATTAACAGAGGTATTGGGGGCGGCGGCATCGAGGAAACGATCAGTCAGCGAGGCAGGGATGTTGACCACTCTCAGACAGCCGGACGATGACGTGAAGTGTGACACCGAGGGCTTGAGGTCACGGTGGATTAACGGGGTCAACGGGCTGGGGTCAGGGTGATACTTGGCAGCGGTAAAGGGGGCGGGTAATGAGGGTAAAGAGGGTAGCGGTGTCTGACTGGCGGGGTTGACGTAGGGAACGCGAGACTCCGTGTAGAGCGAGACGGGTTTATCTATGATAGCGTTAGAGGCTGGGCTCTTGTGTGTGGAGACTGGTGGTTTAGACTCCTTGATCTGGAGCTCGTTTAGCTGGACGGCGTACATGAAGTCCATGTGTTCCTGGTGGTGGTAGTGGTAGTGGTGGTAGTGGTGTGTATGTATGTTAGTGATAACCTCTATAATAATGTTAAGGCAGGGGTAAAGAGAGGTGCAATAATGTAAACAAACTAATCATTAATAAGTGGACTGCGAGGGAAACACCTAAACTAAAGGTTAAGGTCACACTAAAGGTCAATGCTACTACTAGGTTAAGGTCACACTAGAAGTCAATGCTAATCACTGGGTTAAGGTCACACTAAAGGTCAATGCTAATCACTGGGTTAAGGTCACACTAGAGGTCAATGCTAATCACTGGGTTAAGGTCACACTAGAGGTCAATGCTAATCACTGGGTTAAGGTCACAATAAAGGTCAATGCTAATCACTGGGTTAAGGTCACACTAGAGGTGAAGATGAGCTAGAGCTACCTACCTGTTCCTCCCTCTTCTGTTGGTCGGCGAGAAGTCTGTGCCTTTCGAGCAGATATTGTTCCTCTTCGAGGGCGATGATCTTCTGCCGGTCTAGTTCAGCCAGCTCGTAGATAGCCATTAGCTCGACCTTGGCTTTCTCTGCTTTCTCAAACACCTCTTTAAGGGACTACGGAGCGATTATAGGGGGTAGCTTAGGGCTGGGGTATATCAGGTGGCAGTTGATGGTGTTTTGTATGGTTAACAAAGCATAGAACGTGTAAGAGCTGCGCATATGTGTTAAAGGGGTATCCCACTACCAGTATTTTGTTTGCTAGAAAGTGATTTTCTATCAAGTTATAGTAGGATACCCCCTTTAAAGTTACTATATATCTGGCAAGTTGCTTGAAAGTAAGGGGTATCCCACTACAATTGTAGTTAACTTGCTAGAAAATCTCTTTCTAGCAAACATTTCAGGAAATACTGGTAGTGGGCAACCCCCTTTAGGTATTTATGTTCATTGATATCATTGTTATACATGAGATAATTAATCAATTAGGTAATTACATATGTAAAGGAAGATATGAGGATATAATTAAAATATATGATCTCCAATCATTTGTGGTATATGAAAAATAGAATATTTATTAGCTTATAATTCAAAATACATCAATGTTTCAATAAAGTCTAAAATTCAAACTATTTTGTATAATTTATATTTTATTATTTATAATAAATCATAAACTGGGCGAGAAAAATAGAAGAGATCAAAGTTTTATTTTGAAGCCCTTTAGAAGAAATAAGACCCATGATTTTTGTATTCGTGTTTATCTTATTATATTTTACAAGAGCAACAAAACTTTTACTAAATAATAATAATATATAAATATACTAATAAATATAAATATAAAATGGTACAGGTATAGAAGAGTGAATAAAGAATGTGCAGGTATAAGTGTGGTAGTAGTAGGTGGGGGTATATACACAGCTTAGCAATGCACGTGTAGATTAGTACCTTACAGATCTTGTTTTTCTCCGCAGGTTTGATAGTCGAGTATTCGGGGTGTTTGGGCAACCTCTCCACAAACAACCTGTGTAATTGTTTACATTGTTATTGTTATTTTTATTTAGTGGAGTCCTTTCATCCCATTCAGGAACTTAGATGAAGTTTTCACTTATAACCATATGGCTCTAATGTCCCTTCCAAGCCGCTCTCATGTTAAGGCCTCATGGTTTTAACAATAGCCGATTATTTATTTATACACTTAATAAACTATATGATCTAATCATTTGTATATCTATAATTGCAAGATATCTTTTTCTATTGTGTACATTTACTAAATATTATTTAGAGCATATATAAAATAGAGATTATATAATCATAATTTAAAAAAAAACATATATTTACTCTTAGATATACATTACATACAGTTATAATGAACTATACACCTAAACCTCTCTCTAGTGTATCGCTCTATATATCTAGTTTATATAGTTTACATTTATTGGTAATATTGCAATTATTGACGCAAGCGCCCCATGTACAGTGCTACTGCTACTGCTATTGCTACTGCTACTACTACTGCTACTGCTACTGCGCCTATCTATTACATGTTAACGTGACTCGTTGGGGCTAACTGCGATATCCCCCTATACTTTAGATAATACACCTGCTTAGATAGCTAACGTGATGAACTTCGAGTAGAGGATGAACGCTGACTCAAAATCCTTCTCACTGAAGTAGACATCAGCCATCTGAATGATCATGTGACCCGACCGTACGTACTTAACCGCCTGTATGGTGTGATCGACATCCACAGTGCACCCGTAGTTACAGATAGCTCGCACCCGCTCCGATGGGTCAGTGATGTTGGTGAACATCATGTCAGCGGCAGGTGGTCAAGTGTGTCTGTATGTCTGTGTCTGCCTGTGTAAATAGTGTGTGTGTACTTGTGTATGTCTTGTTAAAGACATAGATAATTTGGATTGAATAAATATGAAAAATTAATATATAAATATATACAAACATATTTAATACATGTAAAGTGGTGTTCATATGTAAAATATTTATTTTATCAAAGTTTTTCTGTATGAAACTTGCCTTGTAAATATTTGTACACAACAAAACGAACATTTCCCATGTTTTACAAACATAGGCAACAATAGAACATGTTCTATATTTTTCATGCGAAATTAGTATTTGAGATGGCAACCATTTTACGGATCGTGTAACTCCTACTTAGTAAGTACTACTTACAAACTTATAGTTAACGTCAAACTTATAGTAAATACTTATAAATATATACAATTGAGAAATTAAATTATAAGCCTTATGGGATTTTAATATTTTTTTATAAATTTCTTTTAATATTAAGTTTTATAAGTATAATCTGTAAATAATATTTTGGTATTATATTCCAATATTCATATTCAGTCAATTATGGGCGGAGCTTAAAGAGTTGAGACACATGAATATTTATTAAAATCTCTGATCGCGATCCGGTTTTCTCTATACTTCGTATATAATATATACCTATGTGTGTGTATATATATATATATATATATATATATATATATATATATATATATATATATATATATATATATATATATATATTATATACACATAGGTCCTCATACATACAATATTATATAAGTTATACTTTTAATTATTATATATTCCCTTGTATAGAAATTTACATCGACATTAATATTGATCTTCTTCTATTACTATTAGTGATAGCACTATCCTAGCATTAAGTAGACCGTAGTACAAGCTGCTAATTAATGATGTAGTAATAGTAACATGGCGGGGGGGGGGGCACTCATCGCTGATCAATAATCATACGACAACGATACTAGAATGCTAGTGGGCGGGTACTAGATAACGCTGAGAGGCGTGAGACTATGTATGCATAGTTCTAGAATTGTTATGTAATCATTGAAGTTGTGTTCGCATTAGTGTGAAATAATGTGGATTTTCTAATAGGAACGTGTAACACCGCCATTATGATGTCCAATATTTGGTATTATTTTGTGATATTACATATCGATAATAATTGATTGGTTACAATTAAATATGACTACTTATTCAATTGTTATATACTTATAATTATGTTTGTCGGAACAGGGGGGTGAGGGGTATCGGTTTCCGACACTAATTGTATATATATATAATATTTCTAAATACAAAATGTAATTATTTATGATACAGATGTTTTCTATTTATATTTTAAATTTAAAGTAAAAATATATGACAAACTTCTATATACTTATATATCTCTTATATACTTCATAGTATAGCTGATGGTTCATTTATAGGAGAAACCAAACCCACCCTGTGTTATTTAAATCTATTAATACATATACTTACAAATAACAATCATCCCTTTCATTGCCATCGAACAATTAAAGGATAGCTACTACGAAATATATTCCATATTCACATATTTAATATGATATTAATTATAAATTTAATATTATATTAGTTCTATTCACATATTATAATTATTTCAATATGATTTAATTTGTATAATTATAAAAATTATAAAATATTGACGTATTTATTTGAATTATATAATATTTATTAAGGGGATCCCATTACCAGTATTTCCGGAAATGTTTGCTAAAAAGTGAATTTCTAGCAAGTTGTAGTGGGATACCCCCTTTAAAGCTACTATATTTCTGGCAAGTTGCCGGAATGTTAACTTGCTAGAAAATCACTTTCTAGCAAACATTTCCGGACATTATTTCCAGAAATACTGGTAGTGGGATACCCCCTTTAAATAGTTGAATATTAATTTCTTATATGTGAGACTGTTATTAGTCTATTAAGAGTAATCAGGGTTAGTGGCAGATATTTAAGAATAGAATCGCTTGAGCGCTCTTAATAGCGAGAGGCTGTATAAATTGTGAAATTGCATATACATTTCATATGTTCATAATTAATATACTTTAACTGTGTAAATATATATATGTAACATATATATGTATATAGAATCGACTACATAGTAGCATGTTTGATAGTAATTTTAGATAGTAATACAGGTATATAACGAATAAAATATAAAACACCAATTTCTGTAATATATAATTATAATATACTATATTATATGTAAGGAATAATAATTAAGTATATATATAAAATGTATGTATACTTTTTATATTGCGTATACGCAATTTCAAGATCTATATTAAACATTGATATATAGTATATAAATAATTGAATGTAGTGTATGGCACTTTGCAATAGAGGAACTGCAGTCGAATCCTACTACTACATTTCAAATTATTATTAATTATTTATATTTGTATTGATAATTCGATCAAGTTCAATGAACTATTTGTACTTAAAATAGTTATATATATATATATAAATGACAATATATCAACATTCCTCATAATTTTTGGTACTTAAATATATTTGCATTGAAAATATAATACTATTTTATTGACATATGTCATATATATAATCTAAATCCCGTGTTTAAATACACGCGCATAAGACAAAAGTAACAATAAATAAAAAAAAGGGTTAAGTCCATCAAGAGCAATATAGTCAAATACAAAACTATACCTGAATACTTGTGATACATATGTATCTAAATACATAATTGCATATACGGTTTACTTTAGTAAATACTAAATGTTATAAGCGTATGAATATAATCATTATAATGTGTATGAATATAACTCATATATATGATCTAGTTTTGTTTATTACGATCTTGTTTTATATTTCACTGCCATGCATCTGATTTGTGCAGCCTGTTATATATATTACCCATGCATATACATTGTACACGTATATACACATTCCGTTGTTTGTATACACACATATATATATTATATACATATACACATATATGCATATATGCTTATATGCATATATCTCTATATACATATATATCCTAACACGATACCACGTAGTATTACATACCCGTGGGTATTCGTATATCAGCATATAGTGTGTGCCCATATATATACATATACCAATATCCTACCATGCTGGGTTTATTCCAAAAATTGTTATTGTCGTATTAACACACGCATCTCTGGAATGTGAGCGCGCGCAATACTGCACAATCAAAATCGTTCGCATTCCAATACTATTCCCTAATATAGCAATTATCGTATAGGTATGCGTTCACAGCTCCCTATAAGAAGACACCTCTCTATCTAGTTTGAAGAAATCATACTGTTTTAATATTTGACTTATAATATGACTAATATCTAATAAAAATCACTGATGCCATTTTGTTAATTCATCGATTAAAGTGCCATTCGCGTATCTATCTTTTATATGCACTGCGTGCGTCAATTGCCTATCCACTTTCATACATCGATGATATAGAACCACCTCTTTCGGTATTTAGAGCTCTCGCACGATTCTATTTTAACTATATTCCGATATAACTATGATTCCCAGTTTATTCATACTATAAGGAGTCCTTGACTGGGATTAGTCAGAAACTACGCACATTTTAAAAATAACATGCGTTGTTTTATTGATGTGTGGGGGGCGTCGTGTGCGCAAATAAATGAATTGTATATATTATATATTATATAATATATAATATTATATATTATATATATTATAGTATATATATATATTATATACATTATAGTATATATATATATATATATATATATATATATATATATATATATATATATATATATATATATATATCACATGACTAATTAGCAAACATACCATGGTATAATACACTAAAGTATATGGTGAATCCATGCATTCCTTGTATATATTTCATACTCACGCTATATTAGTGTACATATAGCGTGAGTATGAAATATATACAAGGAATGTATGGATTCACTTTATACTTTAGTGTATATCTTTATATATCTTTATAACATTATGTATGTTAAACAAGTAATATGAAATATATACAAGGAATGCATGGATTCACCATACACTTTTATGTATTATATAACGTAACGTTGTAGCATTATGATAATGATAATGATAATCATTATCATAATGATAATGATAATGATTATGTACGTTAAACATACATTTACATTTACATCTAATGATTATGTTGCCACCTAGCTATCAATCGCAAATTAGTCGTGATATATACAATTATTTGATTAAAAAGCGCGCAACACCCCTCACACGTCAATTAACTTCGTATAAATTTACAATTGTCGACGTTTCAGTTTACCCTCTCTTGAATAGAACATACAACGTTACGTTGAATGTATGCAATTCATTTATTATAAATACAAATTACATATATACATATCAATGTTGCAATCATGTTAACTTATACCGAATGAATATATGTATTATATAGTGTATATCAGTGTATTTGTTACAAATTTTACACAATTATTTTGAAAATAATAGAAACTAATAAATATAAATAATACTACTGTATATATGTATTTATATATAATGTTAATACAAACCAACTATATATTACTTATATATCATAATTATATGCATTTATATTAAATATAAAATTAAACATTACAAGAAAAATAATATTTTTTTTAATTATAATTATAAATAATCAAAATTAATAATAAATAAGCTAATCCTAATAATAGATAATGATCATAATCCTAATGAAATTAATCAATATTTACCAAAGATTATCACTTTTAAATAAAACCCAGGATATATATCAATGATTTTGCGAATAATTATGCTGCTGTTATGTTGCCATTATATTAGCAACATAATTATTATGTTAATAGCAGCATAATATACGTTTGAAATTAATATCAGCATAATAATAGCATAATAGACTTTTTATGGCAATATAATAGCATTACAAATTAATAGCAGCATAATAGACATTCAATGGCAACATAATAGCACAATGTAAACATTTGATTCTATTAGATATGCTATTATGAGGTTATTACCAAAACCTCCTATAACCTCATATATATTATGATGTTATAGGAGGTCTTGCTATTACTGTTTGCTGGGATATTACATATGATGATGATGATGATATTGAGTTTATTAGCACTAAAATAGGGTCATGTAGACCCCTTCGCTCGTGCGGGAAGAAAATAATAATAAAATAATAGTAATACGATAATAATTTAATAATAATATACATTCAATATACCACGGACAACAATACTAAATAATATAAAGGACTATTATATACTAGAGTCTGCATTGATATGGTGTAGTTTTATATACTACAGACTGCATTGATATAGTATAGTGTTATATAATAATAAGATAATAATAATACAATAACAATTTAATAATGATATAAATTTAATATAACACGGACACAAATAATAAGTTGGATGATTTAATCCGTTGGGATTTAATGATTATGGGTAGAGATAAAAGAAGAATTAAGATTTATAAATCTTTTGTGTGATCTAATAGAACGAATGGTAGGAGGGAGGGAATTCCATAGGGTTGGACCGGAATTTTTAAAAGCTCAAGAATTTAGGGAAGTTTTACTAGAGTTCTGGGAGATAAGTATACTTATAGAATTACTCTATAGAGTAGCATTTTGGTAACGAAGAGAAGATAATATAGTATGTTTTTTGATTAGATCAGAGATATAGCTAGGGGTGAAAGAATATATTGATTTATGGATTATAGATAGTATACGTAATTTACACCTGAGGGAGAAGGGTAGCCACATACGAGATGATTGATGAGATATATTTTAATTCAAATTCAAGGATTCACATGATATAATATAATTATGAAATTAACTAGTAAATATATCATATAATGTAAGTGTAACTATCCATAGAATGTCTTGCCCTGAATAATTCTGATAATTATTAAAAAGAGCTACTAATTCATTCTATAAACATTTAACACATATCGGAATGTGTATTAAAATACGTTATAATGTCAAACTAAATAAGAATTGGCCTATAACATGCCGATACACACATGCACACGAGCGCCGTGAACACACACACACACACACACATATATATATATATATATATATATATATATATATATATACAATACCTTCTATAACCACCTGAGGTTATAGGATGTCTTGATATACACTATCTAAATTATAGTATATAATATAGCTACTTTAAAGTAGTTATAATCTAAGTTAATATTTGCGAATCTAAAGTATCTACTGCTTGCCAACATTAATATCACCTATAGGCTAGACATTTAAAAAAATAATATTTAACTGAATCTTATGAGGTATACTTTTATTTAGTTATACCTACTTATAATGAATTATTATTACAAATTATGATTCCATTAAAGCTATTAAAACTGTGATTAATATTCATCGAAGCACTATTATTCTATTACATATAAGCATTACATATTTAAATTTATTAATTAGCTTGAATGAAAAATGATTGATGAAAATATTTATCAATAATTATTGAAACCACAATAATGATCATTACATATTTTGTATATTATTATTCGTTTTATTACAATTATGGATAATTATAACAACACATATATATGGATATAATGTTATTTAAAAATATTATAATACTAAATCTAGGGAACCTTTAGATGTAGTACTACTCACTTTTTTGAGTTCCGCACTTGCACTTATAATCCAAGTGCACTCGCACTATAATGGCGCACTGCCAAATATTGATTGCATTATGTAATCAATTAGTGATTCTACCGGTTTCGACAGGACATTAGAGTCATTTGGTTATAACTTATAAGTACAAAATACTTCATCTATATTCCTCGTTTGGATGAAACAACTCCGCCAAATAAAACCATTTTGTCTTAGATATACAAGCATTAACCCACATACTATCACAGTATATCTCACCAATATATGTACATCCACTTTATTAGAATTCAGGTGGTTTAATGATTTAAACCAGAATTAAGATAATCATTAGCCCTACATAATGGAAAATCAGAGTAAAGTCTAAAAACTAGGTAAAAACACAACACCATTTTTAATTTGTATCTATTTTAGACGGTCGATTGCTTCTTAAGTTCAGTTCGCATTTCTAAAACCAAAAAATGCATGTAAAGTTCGCAGGATGGAATATTTTCTAGAGGGTATTGAATACATAGAGCTATACAAATAACGCATATCAGACATTTCTCAACTCGATTGCGAACAGATGAACGATGAGAAATTCTAATGACTTGAACGTGATGTGCTCGTTTTTCCAATCAAGACATATCTTTCTTACAATTTAATATTCTAATTATAGCTAGGATATCTGATATAAAGAAGAAGCACAATTAATAACATAACTATTAATTGTGGGGCACTAATTATTGTTATGTTGGTGGATAGCTTTCATCCCATCCAGGAACTTAGACGAAGTTTTCACTTATAACTATATAGCTCTAATGTCGCTTCGAAGCCGCTCTCGTGATAAGGCATCCATGGTTTTAACTAGAGCCGATCATTTATTTATACACAATTATATAAGATAAATTATAAATATTATTTGTAAATCTATTTTATTAGTCCAGACTGGGCTCGAACTCGCGGCCTACTGCTTGTGTGTCTGACGCCTTAGCCAATTGAGCCATACAGGCAGTTATCTTATCATTATCTATTACAATAATGATTATAAGTATAATACATATAATGAATCTGAATCTGAATCAGTTTACTACGAAGTATGAATTTTCTAAAACAAAATTATATTATATTTATTACGACTTTGCGATTGATATTATTAATGCATACAATTTCATTATTTAGAAATGAATATTTAATAGCGTCCATAGAAATAGAGAACTATTTATATGTGTGTATGTGTATATATGTACATATGCGTGAATGTGTATGTATACAGACTATGATTATATTTACAATAATAATATAAAATGTGGTATCATATACATATAATTCATCGATATAAAGAAAGTGGATAAGCAATTGACGCACGTAATGCATGTAAAAGATAGATACGCGAATGACACTTTTATTGATAAATTAAAAAAATGTTATCAGTGATTTTTATTGGATATTAGTCATATTATATATGTCAAATATTAAAACAGTAGGCTTTTCGTCGAAATAGATTTAAGTGAGTTCAATCTATATCAATGGATCAGATTATAAATATCAATAAAGTAGTATGATATCTTCAATTTAAATACACACAATTATGAGGAATGTTGATATAATGTATTTTAAATATATAATTTTATTTTTAGTATAGATAGATACAGTACATTAAAATTGGTAGTAATTATCAATATATATATGTATAAATAAATATTAATTTTAAATAAAAAGTAGTGGGCCAGATAGTGGGTTTCGACTGCAGCGCCCGTAGCGGATAGTGCCATACACTACATTCAATTGCTTATCCACTTTCTTTATATCGATGATATATATACAGAATTATAATATATTATATATTTGTGACTATCATTGATTGATGGATATAAATTATTTATCTATTGATTATCCACTACTAAAACTAAATTCGTGAATCTATTGATAGTAGGAACGATGGTGTGTATGTGGGGGGATCAATACATAGGAGGTCCCCCTAGATTTTAAAGTGGGGGGGACATATCCTCCCCACCCCCACACCTTGTTGCAGCGCCCCTAATTGATAGTAATTATATTGTTAGCTCTTATGAACAATTCTTAATATAATATTATCTATGTATATATAGATATATATATATTTTATAGGTAAAAATAAATATAGAATTTCATTTTTAATTACTTTACAAATTACTTAAAAACAATTTAATTGTATTTATTCTAAGAATTCTTCATATAATATACTTTCATTTGAAAATCTAATAATATATCATGGTTATAATCTATTTAAAATCATATAATATATGATTAAACATAATTAATTAAATGATGTACTATTAATATTTAATACATTCTATTATATATATATTATATTGATTTATGCAATGTTATTTTAAAATTGATGTCAATAAATATTGGTAATTTATTAAAATATTAATAAAAAAAAATTACTAATGTTTTATAATAATAGAACATGTGGTATCATCATAGGGTAAACATATTGTATTCTACATTTGAGAGACTATTTTTTTAATAATAAAATATAATTATTCTGGTTAGAAATTTTTAAAATCACAATTGATATATTTAAATTATATATCACAACTATTTATACATTAAATTGTATATACAAATAATAAGAACTATATATTCATATTTTTTTCTTCAGTAGTGTATATGCCTCTTGTATTTCCATGAACCTATTAACAATTGAGTGATTAATAATAATTTAATGTTATATATAGAATATAATAATTAATAATGAAGAAATTGTGATATCCAGGTGATATATATTTAAATTTAAAAAAAAAAGAAAATAAAAGAGAAAAGCAAATAAAATAAGTTAAAGAAAGATTTTAATTAATAATATTTAGAAATTAAAAAAAAAATACATTCATAACATATACAATACAACAAGATAATAGTCATTGTACACAAGTCATGTGATAAAAAAGGGGTACACAAAATATAAGAAATAAAAATGTAAATAAGAAAATACAAAATCAGTTACAAACTAACGAATGCTAACGAGTTACTAACTAATGGAGTGAAACATTAATATTAACACGCATTATAACCACTATTATTATTATTATTATTAATAATAATCAATAGAGTTATAAAAGACAAAGGAACACAAACGATTCTCAAACAAACTTTGAATAATTAGTGTGGCCATTTTTATCCGGGTGATATTTTAGAACTAGTCTATTATAGGATTTTTTTAATAATTCTCTTGTGTATCCAAATTCAAGTTCTAAAATCTATTTAAAATAAGATTAAAATATCATATTAAATTTTGTAGATAAGTTATAATAATATTTCCTATAGTATATGAAAATTATAAAATATATATTTTAATATTTATTTATTGAAATATCATATATATATATTGAATACAATATAAATAGCGGATACAAATGGACCCCTCAAGAAGTCATAGACTTATACATGTTATAAATAACTGTGAGGGGCCCCGGACAATACAATACAAATAGTAAAATTTTTTTTATTATTTTTTTATAGTTTATTAAGTTCTTGATAAACACAAGAGAAAAGCAATAACTGCCTGGAGTCGATCCCGGGACCTCTGGCTTACTAGCTTTTGGTTGTCCCCCTGATCCATAGACCCCAGACAATTTATATTCGTTTATATAAATTATTAGAAATAAGGTACAATATATATATATATATATATATATATATATATATATATATATATATATATATATATTTGGGTGTCATTTAATTTTTATTATACAGTTTTTTAATTTATAATAATTATTAATTAATTCTGATTACAAACTGAATACATATGAATATTTGTCTGATCGTTGAAACCACAATATATATCATATAACAAATTTCATTTATAATGATTTTATTATTTCTCTATTTAGAAAATATATTTAAAAAACGTAATTTGTTAATGATTTTATTATAATTTGTTTTTAGATAATTAAATGCAGTTAGTGTTACTTTTAATTGATTTAGACTGACATCGGCCCCCAATATGTCACGTGACTAACCGAGAGTTAAAGTAAACAATGCGTGTAGGGCTTATATAATATCATATTAATATATAAACATACAGTATTATGATATGTATGTATATATAAAACACGAATTCACTACTAGGTGAATACTTTACTGAGAAATATAACGCCAGCCGCGAAATGTTTATTTTAACTTTGGTTTGACACGTGACTTATTGGGGGCCGATGTCAGTATTCAGCTTTTAATTGACAATATATTCATATTACATTATATTCCTTTGTTTTGTCCAATTAAAAATATTCTAATATAGAATTTATTATTATTAAATTTATATTATATAATTACAAATAATATACAATTGGTTGTAATTGAACTTAATTTATATAATTTGTTGATATAAATGATGAGATCATTGATCCACCAATTCACCATTATATTAGCTACTTTCATATTAAAATTAATCTCCAATAAAACACAAGATTTATTTATCTGTGAAGATTTATTAAACTTAGAAATAAAAATGCAAACAGTTTTAATATTTTAGTAGATCGACTGGAAAGTAGTGAAAGTATAATAGAATATTCTAGTATTGCGTATCTCTATAGAATGTATACATTAGGGTGATTGTGATAACCACGCGTGTGATAATATGTATGTGATAATATTCAATATGAGAATTGCTGAATCGGCTGGCATAGCTATTTTTTTGGGTTTATTTCACTAATTGTTGATATATTTAATAAAACACAATAATAAAATAGTTATATAGTAAACACATTATGGGGGTGGCACATACCCACTACATACCCCTATACACCCTTATACCCCCATACCCTGCCTGTATCCTCCACTGTAAATATAAATATTTAAATATGCGTACAATGTTAAAGCTAGCATTGAATATATTTAAAATAAAAAATGTCTTACTAATTTTTATTTTCTTGAATGAATGAATGAGTGAATTTATTTACCGAATATTGGCTATAATAATAGGAGGGATACCCAGAAGCAATGTTTAGCTTATACTAAGGATACCCTACATGATACCCTTATATTATAATAGTGCCAGATGCTGCCACTGTAAGTCGCCACTGATTACGAATGTTGTAAGCGAACGGAGTGACACCTGGTGTTAGCATCTGATAGTAGTAACCTCTACGGCGGATCTGACCTCTTCGTCTCTTTGGGCGTTGAAAGCATTCCATGGTCCCAACGTGAAAACTATTGAGTCAGTAGATAACGTTAGCATGTATTGATCATTGATATGAATCACATGTATACGAATATATTGCATTGAACCTGATTTAACGGGCATCAACATATTTAATTCCACTTAAAATATATTTAGTAATCATATCACATCATTGGTGGTTATATTGTACATTGTACATTTGTACTTTATTCAATTTTACAGTGTACATTGTACATTTGTACTTTATTGCATTCTACAGTGTACATTGTACACTATATTTTATACTATATTTGCTATATACATGTTGTATATATATGGTATTACTTACATCTTAAACATAAAATATAAAATGTAAGTAGAGATAATATAATGATTATATGTTACATTATTAGAGAGATTAGATATTTTAAACTATATAAAAAAGCTTTAGCTTCAGATCATTTCCATACAAAAAATGTTGTAATTTAATTTTTACTTAAATGTCATTATGTAAAGTATTTTTTTATTCAGATTTTCTACATAGATATTCTGAATTAAATATGGGTAAACTACTAAACCAGTACTAAACCCCAGCCATACCACTGCCATACAACTACTACACCACTACTATACCCCAGTACTACACCACTACTTCATTACTACTAATAGAGAGGGTATGGAACAACTGCTAGGTACTAACTACTGCCTTCCCTAACAAGAAGGGTGTGACACTCATGCCCCATGCCCTCGCCTAACTACCAGTATAGGTCCCATGTGTCACTCCCTGGTTACTACTTCGGCAAGTGGCCTAAAGTGGGCAATTATTCAATTTAATCTATACTTGCGCTTTCCCTTTTATATAACTATTAATACACGTATTCGCACTATATCAGCCGCATTTATTGCAGCATTCGCACTTTAACATCAAATAGTGCTGACAATCTCAGCACTATATAGAGCTGGCACTTATAGCACTATATAGTGCGGCCGCAAGCAGTACTTATAGTGCCCCTACACTTATAAACACTGATTATAGTAATACGCTACGTTTGCTACACACTGATGCACACATACTCAATGTTGAACTTACAATTAGTGATGAACTCTAGGGCGATGTACTTTAAGTGGGAGCCTTCCTCCGAGTTGATGTATTCACCTGTTCGGATGAGTCATACGTTACGGTAAGGCAGATAATGCATACGGGGGGGGGGCTCAATCAGTCTATTATTAGACATGTCAACTACCAATCACAACTATGCATTAATTATATATTTTTATAAGGTATTAAGTTAATATAATACTAATACTCCCTGCATAGACTTAGAAAGTTTATTGAGACTAGGGGCGCTGGAACGATTTTATATTTAGGGGGGACCAACCGATCAAAATGAATGTTGTTGTAAAGTGAGGGGGGGACCAATACATAGAAGGTCCCCCTAGATTTTAAAGTGGGTAGTGAGTGGGGTACATGTCCCCCACGTCCCCCTTGTTGCAGCGCCCCTAATTGCGACCAAATATTATTAGTGATTAGCGCTATAATAGTCATTGTTGATTAACAAGCAATACAGATATCAAAGGGTTGTTTCATTCATTCATTAAAGTATATTTAGATAAATTTATAATATCTAAATTTTAGATTCTAAAACATTACGTATAGTACTCGATGTGCTCGAGTATTGTTCGATGAGTCAGCAATGTAGCTATTTAATAAGCAGAAATATTATATTACTTTATGAGAACTATTCCTCACAGTTTATATTTGTATGCAGTAACTGTAACAACTGAACTATTGTTTGTATTCAGTTTCGTATATTAGTTGCAAGCTTGATCGATACTCGATGATTACAATTTATAATTTACTATTAGCTATACAGGTTTTTTACTTCTTAGATATAAATATCTGTGTACTACTACTACTACTACTACTACTACTACTACTACTACTACTACTACTACTACTACTACTACTACTACTACTACTACTACTACTACTACTACTACTACTACTACTACTACTACTACTACTACTACTACTACTACTACTACTACTACTACTACTACTACTACTACTACTACTACTACTACTACTACTACTACTACTACTACTACTACTACTACTACTACTACTACTACTACTACTACTACTACTACTACTACTACTACTACTACTACTACTACTACTACTACTACTACTACTACTACTACTACTACTACTACTACTACTACTACTACTACTACTACTACTACTACTACTACTACTACTACTACTACTACAACTACTACTACTACTACTACTACTACTACTACTACTACTACTACAACTAACTAATGGTCTTCTTTTCACCAGCTAAATTGGTTACTTTACAATCATGAAGAATCACTTGAGAAAAGCACACAAACACCAAAACATAGCAACCAATAATCTTCATACTCCGATAGTGATCTGTGATATGAGATTACCAATGGTAAGTTAAAATACATATAAATTATTAATATTTCATTTATTTTGAATATAATAAATACAATATATATATATATATATATATATATATATATATATATATATATATATGAATATATTAGATACATCAATCTATACTGACTACTCATAACACATATCTAGGTTAATAATTGAAAGAATACATAAATAGAATATAACTTTTTTTTTTTAAATTCCGACACATTCCTTTGATCTTTTTCCACCGAATACAGAATAGATTAATTAAAATAGAGGTGACCAATGAAGTGACGAGTATGCGTGCCCCGCTGCTAGGGTATGGTAGTGCCTGCATTAGACCAGATAACAGTAAACAATAGATAAAGTGGGTTTGCTTCTCTCCGTTATTCGATGCCAGATAAATTCCTGTTTCGTAAATCATTAAAATCATTATGATCTAAATATTGATAACAATTAAATAGATGAAGCTTATATGATATAATATGAAAAGTCATTGAAGTATTATTCATGATTAATGAGAAGAAATAATGATTAATTGAAGAGAACAATAGCCTACTTTAGGAGCCATACTCTTTAGTAGGGATGTGATACACAGAAAGGACATGGAGCGGTTGTTAGGGTGGAGTGCACTATTAGTGTTATAACGAGTGGGTGGTGATGGGTTTAGTTATGGGTGGTGAGGGGTTTAGTTATGGGTGGTGAGGGGTTTAGTTATGGGTGGTGAGGGGTTTAGTTATGGGTGGTGAGGGGTTTAGTTATGGGTGGTGAGGGGTTTAGTTATGGGTGGTGAGGGGTTTAGTTATGGGTGGTGAGGGGTTTAGTTATGGGTGGTGAGGGGTTTAGTTATGGGTGGTGAGGGGTTTAGTTATGGGTGGTGAGGGGTTTAGTTATGGGTGGTGAGGGGTTTAGTTATGGGTGGTGAGGGGTTTAGTTATGGGTGGTGAGGGGTTTAGTTATTAACATATTCTCCTGCTACTTCTGTTGTGATTATACTTACTATAGTTGGTCTATTGATAAGGATCATAATGAACCTGCTGTATATCTACCAGTACAGCCTATTGCAATATATCTACCAGTACAATCTATTGCAGTAGAACCAGCTCATTGTGATGACTAGCTATTGTGCTTACATCATCTCTACAGAATATGGTTGTATATTGCACCTTGTCTGGACCTACACCCATTTACTGGTGTATTCTGTATATGTGAGTAATACTGCTACTACAGCTATCCACGGGTATCTGGTAGACTGTTATTGTTTAACATAGTGCTCCTTAGAACCGTTAGGAATAAGATTATTGAAAATGTGCAACTTTCTTACTTTCGAGCATAACACTTAATTCATTACACATATTAATACTACAGTGGTTGTAGTAGAATAACAGTAGTAGAAGCCATTGTAGTGTAATACACTGTATACAAACATGTAAACAAACGTATGTTGTATAGATGAATGTAGTTATGGGTGTTGCCCCATCATTAAGAGCTTACTATCCCGTTAAAATTGTCTACAGTTTATGTTGTTAAGGTTGTAGTGATGATGTTATATGGTTATGTATTTCGGTGTACATCAGAATATATACACAATTAAGTAAGTAACTAAAATTATAAGTGAATTATAGAAAACTTTTTAATAAAATTTAATTTTGTTTGAACAATAACAATATATAATGTAACTAATGTAAACAAATGAATACTAAATTAAAAGCGAAATCAACAAGTATAATAACAATGCAATAATAAATATGTAATTTTAAACATTGGAACAAATCACCTTGTTGTGTTTACTTTGTCTACAGAATGGTAATGTTAGTTTATTATTAAAATAATATCATCAAACTAATTAAATACAACACATACATAATACACGCACACATAAATATATGTATATAATTTTTACAGTGATTATAATAATCATGTTATGCAATTATGAATAATTCTGAACTGTATACTTATGCCTCCAACACAGATCTGAATGACACAAATTACTAGAAAGTACTACAAGTTTTTAATGCCAAGAATATGTTACTGGTTAATATGAATTTATATATATATATATATATATATATATAAGTATGTATATAATTCTCTCACATATATATATAAACAATGTTAACCTATGTTAAACAGATTATGCTGTAAAACCCTCGTATTGGAACACCCCGATACAACATAGTGAATCATTAGCAGACTTAACATTACCCGTTAGTTGCACTGTGAATACATTAAGTTATACCTAAATGTCAGATAACTATTCCTAGTCCTAGCGATACGAGTGTTAAGTATACACATGTCTGATATATACAAGACTTATTCATAATGAATTGTTATCTAATAACCAACAACACATTACGTCATATCTATGGTATTGTATTATTTATAAATATCATTATATATATATATATATATCATTATATATATATATATATATATATATATATATCATTATATATATATATATATTATATGTTATATATATATATATATTTGACAGATATTATTTATGTACTTAATATAAGTAGTGCGTATTATTAATAAGTATTAAGTATTCATGTATATTTAAGAGTAGACTATATTACCACATATCCTACAGGATACCTATACATATATATATTATTTTGTCCATTTATATATTTTGATAGATTTATATTCTTTTTATATATAAAATTAAATACGTGCATGTATTTATATTCATTTTCATTATAAAAAGTGTATATATATATATATATATATATATATATATATATATTATGATGATGATTTATCATAGGAATTTATCAGAATAATTGGGTATTCCTTAGTAAATGTTCCGTTTTCATATCTTTCTCCAGTGTAGTTAAACTAATGTTGAAATGGACTCTTGACCTTAATATTTGGTTTTCTGTTTCTTTTCTTTAGAATAGACATTTTGATGATCATATGTACAAACATTTATTAATAGGTAGGGGAGGAGCTAAGTAATTGGATGTTTTTCTGTAGTCGATAATATTGTTATCTTGACATATATACATATATATACATATATGTATATGTATATATACTTATATATACATATATGTATATGTATATATACATATATATATATATATATATACATATATATATATATATATATATATATATATATATATATTGCACATAGTGCCCCCCCAGTATTTGGGAGTCCCCTAATTTTCAAATCGTGAGTATTAGTGCGGTCAAGTAGATCCGTTACTTTCTCGTTATATATCTCCACGCAGCTGGATGTGTGCGGTCCGTTTATATATATATATTATTATTAATAATAATTAAGTAGTTATAACTACTTATATCAAATATATAATTAATATACATATTTTAGTTACCTTTTTATTCTCATAATTTATATATATATATATATATATTTGATAAATATTTTAAATTTAGTAAAGCCTAAACTATTAGGAATCTCATATATGAGATTCCTTGTTCCTTACGAACAAGGATATACCCTTATTCGCTAGCGAATGGTTCAAGTTATGGTTCCGTTTTTTGTTTACTTTCAGTGATCTGGTCAACTACTATCACCAATCTCGTATATATATATATATATATATATTGGCATTAATGTGTGTAGTAATACAGAAGTTACGTAATAGTTATAAATAAATACACATTATTCGTAAGTTAATTATTAATATATGATTTATTGACAACTAAATGTAAACCACAAATTAAACAATAGATTATATACCTATAGTTCTAGTTATCTGACATTTAGTATAATTTAATTATTATCGTTGCAACTATTGAGGGTAACGTTACTTATATAATGTTTACTAATGAATATACACAAATAACCAGAAAGAACCGATAATTAACAAGGACAATAAGGTATGTAGACAATGATAAGAGATGTGCATATATTACGTATATACATTCACATAATCAAACCTCTACTCCATAGATACAATCATGTGGATAACGAAATATGGCTCGTCTAACTGTAGAGTTAGGATAGTGACTTACAGATCTAGGTACTCGAGTACCGAGAAATAAACCACTCCAGAAATAATCCCTAAGAAGTACCAATTCTACATAATTATCACGTGACTAACGTACTAAGTACTATCTGATTATGTTTATGTATCCAACATTACTTATTGTATCGATATAATGGCATAATTATAACAGATTATTAGAAAACAATAGATAGGCTTGTAATGATAATAAACTTTATAAAATACATTTCATTTACTATTTTGTTTAACTTTTTAAATCCTATTAACGAATGTATTATATATATATATATATATTATCATTTAATTTAAATATCACTTTATATAATAATTATATATCAACTTAGCATATTATCAATACTTATTAATAGCAGTATTAAAGAGAAGCATTATAAATAGATAGATAGATAGTTTTTTTAAACATTATGTAATTTATAAAAGTAATGCAAAATGCAAGGCAATAATAGAATATAATATATAAGAATAATAGTGATAAATAGTACATATTAAAATATATTATTGTATACAAAAATAATAGAATAAAGAAATAAAATAAAACAAAACAAAAAGAATGTTACTTCCAGAGGTGGCTAGTGCAAAAAGAGTATCGTTGCTTTACAAAAGGTTGCTATAACTGTGCTGCTATTAATCTGTACGCCTTGCCTCAATTCAATACCTAGCACAACCCTGTCTATCAATTGAACAATATAGTAACTTCTATTAGAAATACAATTAATGATCTATCAAATTACCTCTATAATATTTCAAAATATTTGACTAAACTCACTTTTCAAAGCATTAATACATTCACTAACATTTCCAGACTAAATTACTGTACATCTATTCTCCATAGAATCTATTCAGCGAAGTGAAGTACATATATCATACATGCTCACTAGAAATCACCATGCATCTATTGGCTCAGCCTGATTGAATTGAATTGAATTGAATTGTTTATTTAAACACCAATATAGCGGGTGCCCTCTCTGGTGTATAATAATAACGAAAAATAATAAAAACAAACGAATAGAAAATACAAAATAACAAAAATTTAAATTAAATAGATTTAGATAGGATATAAAGATTAAATAACGCGTATACAAAAATAAATTAAGAAGTGTTTAAATAATGTTTTAGTTTCTTTCTAAAACAATATAAGGATTGGACCTTCCGTAAGTCATACGGTAGGACGTTCCATATGCGAGGAACAGCGGAGGAGAATGCCCGATTACTAAATCCATTGAATAAAGTATTGCTCTCCAACAGTATTGCATCAGATGTTCGAATCTTCTTCAGTATGCGACGACGTTTCAGTTGAGTATGCAGATAGTCAGGCTTACCTAAGAATACAGATTTATGAGCTAGACAGAGTAAACGATATTTGCATCGCTTTCTAAATAATAGCCATTTAAGATTATGTTGGTGTTCATCTGTTTTCAAATGTTCACTACGATTGGTATTATAAATAAGGCGTATAGAAGCGCGAATAATTCTATCAATCTTTTTAACCTCTATATTCTTTAAGTCACTAAATAATGATCCGCAATAATCAATTCTGGATAATACTAGAGCATTAATAAGTAGTTTAGTAATACGCTTAGAGCAATACTTTCTAATATGTCTAATCCTACGTAGATGAAAGTTAGCTGATTTTGATATAGAATTAATGTGAGCATCAAAAGATAAAGTACTATCGAAGATAACTCCAAGATTACGAACTGAAGCAGAAGGATGTATAACCCTACCATCAATGATTACCGGTGGAAAAGTAGTATATACCCTAGATACATTTAGTAGTTCGGTTTTAGAGGTATTTACTAGTAGATCGTTTCTAAGAAGCCAATTAATGATTTCAGATGCACATTCCAGAAGTTCCAAATTGGAGTTAAGCGAGTTAACAGGAATTTTAATAATTAGCTGTATATCATCAGCATATATATGGTAGGTAATATTAGGAAATTTACTAATAATATTAGATAGAGGACGCAAGTAAATAGAAAACAATAAAGGACCGAGTACTGATCCCTGAGGAACTCCACATAGAATATCAATGGGAGGCGAAATATAATCATTCACTTTTACTGAGGAAGTTCGATCGTTAAGAAATGAAGTTAACCAGCTGAGAGACGAACCTTCAATTCCGAGTTCCTTAATGCGTTCAATAAGAATATTGTGGTTTAAAGTATCAAACGCACTCGAAAGGTCGAGTAGCAATAGTTGCGCACAATGAGAGGAGTCGAGCGATTTATAGAGCGTATCAGTAATAATATTTAAAGCAGTTTCAGTGGAATAATGTTTTCTATAAGCACTCTGGTAGGGTTCCATTAAATAGTTATTCTCAAGATAAAATATCAATTGTCTACTGACTACACGTTCCATGATTTTACTGATTATCGGAAGTTGGGATATGGGTCTATAGTTCATAAGATCATCAGGATCGAGAGAGGATTTTTTCAGAATCGGCTTAATAATAGCATATTTTAGAGATTTAGCCATGATCCCATCATTAAGTGATTCAGAAATTAAATTCGAGATAGTAATCGAAAGTAATAAAACTAAATTTTTAAAGACAACCAAAGGAAGAGGATCAATAGGAGATGTTGAATTGGACATCATAATCAATTTGTGTATTTCAAAAATGGAAGGCGAGGAAAAACTAGATAATTTACATAACGTTGGTTCAGTGATTTGATGGGCAATCATACTCGGAGGTATCAAAGCGAGTTTAGATTTAATACATTTAGAAATACTAGATAACTTATTATATAAACTAGATACAAAAGAAGAGCACATATTATAGTCGGAAAGTCTATTTGATATGGGATTTAAATTACTACCAAGTATCCTATTCACTATTTTGAAAATTTGTTGGGAATTTGAACCACAGGCATTTAGTTTTTGCTCATAGAAATTAGCTTTTTGTGAATAAATTGCTTTCTTATAAGCCATCCTTGCCTCCAAGAAAATATACTTATGATAAGAAGATTGATGAATTCTACGCTCAAGTTTCCTTAATGAACGTTTCATTATAGCAAGATGAGAAGAAAACCAAGGTGATGAAGTATGTAGAGTGAAGTAACGAGATTTTAAAGGAACTAAGTTATTCAAAGTAGATGAAAGACAGTAATTTAAAAAATCAAACGATATGTGATCACTGGATAATCTATTCTCAATTTGTAACCCAAGTTCATGATAGTTTAATTTCCTCAACTCCCTATAAAAAACTAATGACTTAGTTGATACAGGTTTCCTTAGAGAAATAGATGTATGAATCAGATAATGATCAGTTAAGAGATCAGAACGAATACAGGGTGAAATGAACTGAGTGGGTGTATCATTAGGAGTAAAAATCAGATCAAGAATATTGCCACTTGTGTGAGTAGGACAGGATATATGTTGATGGAGACCTAGGGATTCAGTTAATTGCCTAAATAAGGAATGGGGTTGAGACATGGAGTCAAAATGATAATTGAAATCTCCCATACAAATGAATTTAAAAGAGCTAGAATGTAAGCCATTATTTATGCAATCAGAGAATTCATCAAAGAAGATTGAATAATCAGGCCTAGGAGGCCGATAAATAACTATAATACGAAGTATATCGAAAGGGAAATTAAATGTGCAAGATAAGCAATCACTATAAGAAAAAGTAACAGAAGAAATGGAAGGCGTTGGTAAGTCCATATGAATTAAGATACCAACGCCTCCCCCACGACCATAATTACGAGGTTGGAGATAAAGATTATAACCCGCCTCGCAGCACAATGAGAATATATCCGTATCATCAATGCTAATCCAGGTTTCAGTGATCCCAATAATAGAGATAGGTTTAATTTTTAGATAGGCAAGGAGTAGTACAATATTAGAGCGAAGAGATCTAATATTAATAAGGGAAATGCTAATTACATCAGATAACATACATAGTCACTTTTTATTAGACTCAGTCTCAGATTTTGATTTTGAAAAAGCCGCAAAAGATATCTTCCATGCGGATATTTCCTCTTGCGTAGGGTTATATTTATCAGATATCCAGTCAATCTTATCATTGATAGTTCTTCTTAACTCATAGCAATTAGTTCTTTTATTAAACACCGATTTTAGGGACTTAATGGAACCTGATTTAATAGCATGATAATACAGCAAGCCCAATTTCCTAGTATCGAGTGATAATGACTGGAATATAAACAGTTTATCATATTTATCATCAAATTTTAGATCTAAAAACCTATCTCTAGAGTATTTTGAGTTGAAGTTTATTATGGCAGTGCCATTAATAAATTTAACATCAGAGATAGTAGCGTTATCGATACCAAAATACTTAAACATATCATTAATATAATCCATATTACAGCTAGATTACATGATTACTCGGGTGGTTGAAATTCAGAACACTATCTAAATATAGATTATTATGCCTTTATCACAAATCTATTTATATGAATTGGTATCTGACCACCATTATGAATATTATACCTGATAACCACCCTCGACTTGGGAAATAAATAAAGTTATTAAATGTGTCAGTGTCAAATTCTGCGTATGGTGACACTGCTTTTGAAATTACTTACTTACTTACTTTAGTCTAGCAGTTCTCACTCGACCAGATCTTACAATTTCTTTCAACCCTTCTCGGTCCATCATCAGCGTTCTTAATTCGTCTTCTTTACTATCGGAGTCGTTCTTTAAGATATATATGAATGTCTTGGGTTGTTTCCCCTGTTTCGCATGCCGTTCTTTGGTTTCCATAAAATTAAGTTATGCGCTAGTTCGTCGGTGTGCCTTATGCAGTGACCTGCTAGTCGCAATCTTCTTTGTTTTATCACTTCAGTGATCTTTGGCATTCCCCTGTACAGTTATGTATTGGTATTGTGTATCTTTCCATTATATATTTGTGGCCATTCTAAGTAACCTGGTATAACAACCATCGATTTGCTTACGAATTGTGGAGTCGATTTTCCAACATTCGCTACAATATAATAATATAGGTTAGATTGTAGCTTTGAAAGTTCATATTTTCATACAGTTTTCCATTTTGGAATTCCAGATTGATTTCATCTTGTGTATTGCTGATCATGATAAATCTTTGCGAATTTCAAATCCTATTGTGAGCTAGCAATCCATGCTACCAGATATTTTAAATTTGTAACATTATTAATCAGTGTGCCACCATTTTCTAATCTAATGTTGACCGGAATTGTATGATTATACTTCATTACTTCGGTTTTATTTGAGTTCAGTTGAAGACCAATGTTAGTGACTTCTGTTTCAATGGATGTTAGTAGTTGTTGAGCTTTTTACTATTGCGGTACCTACATTATGGAATACTTTACCAGTTGATATCAGATGTACTAACAACTTTATTAATTTTAAACGCCGCCTATTCAACTTTAATAATGTAGTCTTTGTCTTAATAACATAGTATTTGTCTTAATAACGTAGTCTTTGTCTTAATAATGTAGTCTTTGTCTTAATAATTTAATCTTTGTCTTAATAACGTAGTGTTTGTTTATTGGTTTTGTTTTCGTTTCATTTATATGACGCATACCAAATATCTACATTTTATTGAGTCAATAAACAATTTTAATATATATATATATATAATTTAACATACATACACACTTCACATATACTCTAGACATGGGGGTAATCACAGTGATATGCATATATCATATAGTTATTTATATGTATTGTGTAAATATATATGTATATAGAGTATATCTCCGGGCATAACTGATGACTAATTTAGAGGCGTAACTGAAGCCTCCACCACATTGTTCGCAATCACTGAATTTAGATTAGATTACTATTTACTACTGTTTGAGTGAACATATTTCATATACGCAATGTCCTTATCATCGAACAGATCTAAATATTAATATTTTGAAATATAAGTGCTTTGAAAATGGGTATATCAGTAGTAGTAGTAGTAGTAGTAGTTATAGTAGTAGTAGAAGTAGTAGTAGTAGTAGTAGTAGTAGTAGTAGTAGTAGTAGTAGTAGTAGTAGTAGTAGTAGTAGTAGTAGTAGTAGTAGTAGTAGTAGTAGTAGTAGTAGTAGTAGTAGTAGTAGTAGTAGTAGTAGTAGTAGTAGTAGTAGTAGTAGTAGTAGTAGTAGTAGTAGTAGTAGTAGTAGTAGTAGTAGTAGAGGTAGTGGTAGTGGTAGTGGTAGTGGTAGTGGTAGTGGTAGTGGTAGTGGTAGTGGTAGTGGTAGTGTAGTGGTAGTGGTAGTGGTAGTGGTAGTGGTAGTGGTAGTGGTAGTGGTAGTGGTAGTGGTAGTGGTAGTGGTAGTGGTAGTGGTAGTGGTAGTAGTAGTAGTAGTAGTAGTAGTAGTAGTAGTAGTAGTAGTAGTAGTAGTAGTAGTAGTAGTAGTAGTAGTAGTAGTAGTAGTAGTAGTAGTAGTAGTAGTAGTAGTAGTAGTAGTAGTAGTAGTAGTAGTAGTAGTAGTAGTAGTAGTAGTAGTAGTAGTAGTAGTAGTAGTAGTAGTAGTAGTAGTAGTAGTAGTAGTAGTAGTAGTAGTAGTAGTAGTAGTAGTAGTTGCAGTAGTAGTAGTAGTAGTAGTAGTAGTAGTAGTAGTAGTAGTAGTAGTAGTAGTAGTAGTAGTAGTAGTAGTAGTAGTAGTAGTAGTAGTAGTAGTAGTAGTAGTAGTAGTAGTAGTAGTAGTAGTAGTAGTAGTAGTAGTAGTAGTAGTAGTAGTAGTAGTAGTAGTAGTAGTAGTAGTAGTAGTAGTAGTAGTAGTAGTAGTAGTAGTAGTAGTAGTAGTAGTAGTAGTAGTAGTAGTAGTAGTAGTAGTAGTAGTAGTAGTAGTAGTAGTAGTAGTAGTAGTAGTAGTAGTAGTAGTAGTAGTAGTAGTAGTAGTAGTAGTAGTAGTAGTAGTAGTAGTAGTAGTAGTAGTAGTAGTAGTAGTAGTAGTAGTAGTAGTAGTAGTAGTAGTAGTAGTAGTAGTAGTAGTAGTAGTAGTAGTAGTAGTAATAGTAGTAGTAGTAGTAGCAGTAGCAGTAGTAGTAGTAGTAAGGGTAGTCAGGGTAGTAGTATGACTAACCTGCAGCACTGCTGACAGCGATGGCAACACTCATCAGGTGTGAGTCATCGACATCGCAGACGTACAGCTTACACAGACTGAACGTAACCACCGCGCTGATGTCTCCTACGACGTAGGCGAGCGTGAACGCGAACCAAGTGAAGTCGGGGTGCCGTCTGTTGGCTCGCGTCGCGCAGAACGACATATAGGTGGCGTCGGCGTTCGCGAACTTCACGTAGCCGGGGATTCGCGCGAAGTCGTCCAGCCAGCCGATCAGAAAGCCACCCAACGTTATCGACCAGACGAACGCTCTAGCGTCGCGACCTAGGTAGTAGTGGTGCCCGCCTAATAGTCCGAAACAAAGCCATAATGCGTACGCTATCAGTACGTTAGCCATCGATCTGTGAATGTAAGGCGTTGGTTTTTCATTAATATTCTATTATATAATATATATATGTGTATATGTTTAATTAATAGGCGATATCATCTGATCGAGGATTCAAGGCAAGCGATAAATTGCTTCTTAAATATGTGCACTGCATTGAAGCTTGACTCATATTAAGATGCTGTTGATATAATTCCAGAGAGAAGCTAACTATTTACAATTTATAAATATAATATATATTATTCGCCTAAAAATGAGGCCGTATTTAAGTTGATTTTACGATATCTTTATTGATATAACTATGATGAACTTTTAGTGCTAATATAATTATTATAGATAGAAGTAATGGTGAATTGTCTTATTAACTAGAGTACTTTATTTATTATACTGTATTATATAGGTTATAAATGATAATATATTTATCAATAATAATATTTTAATATACTATAGTTGAGGGAATAATGCAGTTATAAAAAATTGGTTTTTTTACGATTTTTCAATTTTAATTTTAATATTAATTTAAGGGGATCCCGCACATTTAAAGTGATGATAATTTATTTTTTTGTATATATTTTTTTATTACATAATAATACTTAATGTAGTGTTTTTTAGTATCTGTAAAAAAATTAGACATGAATTCAGTCTAAAAATTTCATAAAAATGTGTTTTATAATGATAAGATAATGCTATATTATATACTATTCAACATTACACTTTTATGCTGTCAAACTTCAAATGCTGTTTTCTCAGAATAATTATTTCGCGCTAGGTACGTGCATTCAAAAATATAGAACATAAAAACTATTATAATTATAATATTATTTTTTTGTGCTTTATATAGAATTTAATTATGTTAATAGTAAAATAGAGAGATAATTAATAAAATGTATAGAATTCATTGTATAAAATGATAATTTCTATAGAAAATTAGAAAAAAAGAAGATAATTTCTACCATCATTTTAGTATAGCTAATTTTTAATTTAGATATATATAATATAATAAATAATAATATTAAAAATAACTTTCTATTTTCCTATGCATTTATATGTTATGAATACATTACAAAAAAAATTAGGTCAATTGAATGAATAGAATATCAGTTCTATTTTTTTTAGTGGACCTATGTTTTTCCTATCTATTTATACACGAAATTGGCAAATTGCGTGTTATGTGCGGGATCCCCTTAAGTTATATATTATTTATATTATGTGAATATTTCAAGTTGAAATATGGTCTATAATTACTCTAAAAATATGTTTTTATTAAAGTATTTAATGGAGTAATAAGAAATATAATAATATATTTATGTAATAAGAAATAATTATAAATAATTTATATTTTTTGAATAATCATTTACTTTATAACTTTATGTTTATTATAATTGTAACATATACATATGTATAGCAACATAATTATCTATAAACAAACAATATATATATATATATATATATATATATAATATTATATATATATCAAAATATACACAATAATATAAGAATATATATTTATATTGTGCTAATTTTTCAAATTAATTATTTCAGAATAATATTATTCTAAAATTATATGATTTTCTACTATTTACGAGCTTAAAAATGAATGAGCTGAGTCATTTTTCATCACAAGTAACACATTCTATTGAGAATATTGCGTATTATATACAATAGCGATTATATAATCATAATTCTATACACAATATATCTTTGTTTTTATATTTACATTAAATATAGTATATAGTAACTATATTGAATTATATACCTAAACCTCTTTCTCACTTGTCTCTATATTATTTAGATATTATATTATATTAATAATTGTATATAATAAATATATTAATATCAATATTAGTCATCGCAGTAGCACCAATTGCCAAATGCTTTAGTAGCACTACAAATGCTTTATTAGCACTACAAATGTTCCAGTGGCGTCAATAATTTGAATATTATCAACAATGTAACGATATAAACTAGATATACGGCTATATTATAGCTGGGACATTTATAGTGCTACCGAAGCAATTGGGCTTCGATGCTACTGCGGGCTATACATGTCGGGCGGCACACATTATCATAAAGTAAACATTCGTGAGGCGGGTGTATCAACTGATTATTAATATTGCATATGCTAATATATTCTAGTAGCTAATATATTCATATTGTAATATGTTATCACGGCTCACTTCGGGATATAATGCAGCTAAAATATAATAATAAAACCAAAGATTTAGCGAAGCAAAGATGGTCCACTCCCTATCTAAGCTATGTAATTATTTTAATATAGTTCGAAACCAACTACTAGATGTATACACATGTATTATTATAAGTATATTTACTATTAATAATTCACAAGATAATTAATCTAATTATCAGACTAATATACTTTTGATATTGTAATAGATATATGAATATATTACAAAAATATATTTTTTCAAATTACGACATTTTCACGGAATTGAAAGTTTACATGTAAATAACAATGACTGAATCTATCTACTTTTGACCTATACAAATTCATTAACATTTTTATACATGTTCGAATTTTTATACATATCTTAATTTAAGATTATATTAGAGTATTATTTTGTGAATTTATATGTAAATAGATATGAAATCCAAAAATTGATTTTAGTTCTCCTACCAATCACATTTGAGCTAGTGTCGTTTTTATTTTAATAATTCGGTAGATTGAACCATCTTCAATAGAGCTAGAGAGAAAATTTCCCTATAGTTCTATGCATCCTTCGGAAAATCTTTGATAAAACCAAACCAAAGAAATCAAATATCCCACAATATGAGAGACACCCTCCATGACCCCCATGACCCCCCTACTGCAATAACTAATAATAATATTAATATATTTATTATTTACAATTATTTAAATTATCTCGAAGCAGTCCGCCGATTGTTATTATAATAATGTCAGAGTTCAAGGTGGGCGGTACTTATATATACACTACTGCACATTATACGATTTAAAAGATATTTTATAGTAACACAATATTGTATAGGCTCACTTGGGGATATAATGCAGCTAAAAAAACAGCAAAATAAAACCAAAACAAAGAAATCACACAACCCCAAAATAAAAATTGAACTCTGACATTCTAATAATAATAATCGGCGGCCTGCTTAGAGATTCACGAATTAGTTAAATTATTCATATAATTATATAAAATATAGTTACTATAATAGTATAATGTATTTATAAAACTTATTAAATTGATTTTGTTTATAATAATAATGAATAATTTACAATCACCTAACATAATGGAAAAAATATTCGAACTAATTTCGTAATCTTAGATTAAATCGGTTACTGCACGAGTTGGGAACGGTTTTCAAAATGTTACCAGCAATTGAGGCATGCGGCGAACGCGCATAGTTTATACACTATATACATTATGCCATTTTAACTGTACAATACAGATAAAAATATATGATATGTTTATATTCACTCATCAATGCCTACCGATATTGATAACGCTTATATAAAATATATTATATATTTTATTTATATTTATATTATTATAATATAATAATTATACAATTATATAATTATGATAATTATATTATATATATATTATAGAAAATTATATAATTTATATATAGTATACATATAGTAAATTATATAATTTATATATAGTATACACAAAGATTTTGCGAAGCAAAGATATAACACTCCCTATGCATGCAACGTAATTTAGTAATATCCCCAACCGCTGCTAGCAGTAGTATCGAAATCACTGAAATAGATTTAGGTTCGGCTCTGTTTGCATACAACAATGTTTTCATTGCTCTATTAAATTACATGCCATATAAATTAACTTTTACTTACTAAATATATACTTATAGTATTTAAAACATAAATATCATATTTGTTTGTTATATATTAGTAATGAACACTTAGTTTTCATCATATAAATATTAATTTAAAGCATATTATTTAATATTTTAAAAGTGTATAGTTAAATACGAATTTACATTATAAACAACTCATAGTTCCTAAAAGTAACCCGCTATAGGTGGCACCAGGGTATTTTGAATACAAATTCGAATTACACGATTTCGCGTAAGTGTTATATCTTTCCTTCGGAAAATCTTTGGTATACATATAGTATATGATATACACCATATATATTTATATAAAATATAATATATAGCGCTATGCGCGCTCGCCGCCGCCTCAATTGCTGATAACATTTGTAAAACCGTTCCCAACTCGTGTATTCCCCATTAAATCTATTTAGAACATTTTTCGTTATTTAGTAAGATCACGAGATTCTAATTTTAAATATATGCTGCTATAATTTTGATTCCTTTGATATTATCATTATTTTAATAAATAGTTAATATTTTTTCAATAATCAGACCATTTAGGATAACATTAAAATTGATAGATCATCAATGTGATGATCAATTATAATCTAATTTTAAATAAATTAAATTTAGATGGATCAATAAATTATTGAATAATTTAGTATTTTAATATTTAATCACGATTATATATAATTTAAATTATACCTGGTATTTAGTGATGTATTTCTTTATGTAATATATTATACTACTTGTATAATAATACAAATTATATGCAAATATGATAAATGTGTAGTAAATTAATAAATAATATTAAAATTAGTATAAATTGTACTTTTAAATAATAATATGAGGTTTACTAATTGTTGATTGGTTAGAAAGACAATGTCCTTAGTAATTCCAAATACAATTATATAATATCAATGAAAAATGTACATTGTACATTATACATATAGATTTTTATTTACCCAACAATCTAGTATTATACAATTCACGATGCACACGATACCGAACAATTATTTACTTGTGTTGGGAGACAATACAAGTCAATTACAGGTGCCCGTAGATTTGTACACGAATACTCACAAATGGGGTAGAGTCACTTCGTCCGCAAAATGTAGTCACTTAATGTATATATATATATATATATATATATATTACCCATAGATTTGTATGTTGGTAAACTATAAATCTATTAATATACCCCATACAGTATTGGCCATATTATATACCATGTATTCCTATATATTATGTTGTGTATAATACCAGGGAGGTACTCCCTGGAAACACTAATACATCTTATTAAATATAATTGCATTATAAGGGGTAATTAGTAAATTAGTAATAGATGACTTCACTAGAACATAATTAAATAAATGTATATATAAAAATAAATAAATAATTCAAATTATATTATAATAAACTTTAAATATAATTTCAATTCATATTAAAATATTAAAATAGTATAACTTATAATAGAATTTTAATTTACATAATAGTTAAACTAAGGGTTAAACTAGGATATTGATTATTAAACAAAATTCTATATAAGTTAAATAATTATTATTTATATATAAAGATACTATGTAGAGTATTAAATAAACCAAAAATAAAAATATCATATTTTATATGAGACGAATTTACTAATAGTTGGCTTATTTTGGTCAAAGATTTTCCGAAGCATCCTTCGGAAAATCTTTGTTTTGGTTGTTATTGTAAACATTTAAATTTAATATTTTATTATTACTTTTCGATTAGTATATTACTTTTTATTTACTTGTAATCTGAAATATATGAATTTATTTTCTAACTTTAATTAATATTAACTAGTATTACATATTTAATCATAGAACAAATAAATTTATATTTATAGACAAAATATAGTTATATAAATATATTTTTATATCTGATTATTTAAATATGAATGAATCTAAAAGTTCAAAAATTAGTATAAATTTTAATAAACTAGAAGCAGATTTATTTACAGCACAGCATAAAGAAGATAAGTACCAAAGGGAAAATGATGCCAAATTCAGAGCAATTGCACAAAAAGTTCCTACCTACGAAGATTTTAGGTACATAATTAATTATAAATTTTATATACATTTAATAAATGATTTATAAAATGATTTTATATATAATTAATCATTCAATTACAAAGATTTATTTTAATACTATTACTAATAGTATTTAAAATGACACAATATCAATATAATTCTATATACTATATAATATATTTAATGATATTCGAATAATGTTAAATGTTAATATAATTACATTTACAATTATTATAATTATTATCATAATTATTATGTTATAATCATTTGATGATTAAATCACCATTATCATAATGATTATGATATGTATTGTTATTGTTGCGATTATCACCTATATAATAATTATATAACATATATAATGATTAGTATTATAATAATCGTAAAAATAAATATATATATATATATATATATATATACTAATATTATTAGTATAGTTCATACATTAGAATAATTAGGTAGACTGCTATTTCTTTAAATCTGCAATGTATTTTTTTTACTATTTGAATAATCTGTATACAATGAGAATTCATTGAATTAAATATATTGATTAAAATATAATTCAGTGATATTCTTTATAATTTATCAATTGATATGAAAAATATGAAAATAGAAGTTTTAAATATCAAATTATAATATAGATTTAATTGGAATTCTTCATATATTAAATTACTTATATATTAATTATATATTAATCTAAAATTTGGCAATCTCCATTTTATATAATATATATGTAAACTAATTATTTAGTAAATTTATATTTAGTCATTAAATGAAAATATTTAAAAATAAATATTATATAAATTCATATTTTACTAGGTTTGGTAACATTATTTTATAATATAATATGATAGGTGTACTTATTTATATAATTTTAATCATTTGGCTTATTTTATTAGATTTATCAAACTTATTAAAGCAATTACGAGTCATTATATTAATGTAGGTGAATTTGAATTGTTATTGAAAATAGGATGTACAAATAAAAAAATTATAAACACAATAGCGGATTGTCATTCAAATTGGTGAACAAACTTTATCTCCAATAGCAGTATACCTAATTATATGTCTATGATTAGAATAGATAAACAGTCAACTAAATGAAAGCATTCCTATAGTTCACCTATATGGGGTGCTATTCGATATACAATTATTAGTGTACTAAATGGCTCGATTAGTCGATTAAACTTAAATTATATAAACTTATTCGCAATAAAATAAATTTTATACACGATATACATGCAGATTTTATACTATGTATTAAAAAATAGTCGAGATACAGCAATAGATTATCATGATTATGATAACGTCTGTAAACAATTTTTTAAATTATATAATATAATAATTATATTATATAAGTATAATAATTATTTCATTAATTATATATATATATGATTATAATTATCATATAATATTTAATAAATAATTAATTAAAGAATTCATGTATAATTATTTTCTACTATGAGTATTTAAAACTAATAATTGTTGATGGTAATTTATTTACTAGGGTAGCTATATACTTTGTACACATAGTAATTTATTGAATAAATGAATTTACTTAGATAAGTATATAATAAATAAAAAACATAATATATAATTATCAAGAACTTTGTAACGAGGCATAGATTTAAAATGAAAGTACCCCTTTAATGATGTTAATATTTCTGCAGTTATAATTTGCAAATATATAATTTCAATTATATTATAGAATATTTGATTTTTTAATATTTCAAGAATAATTTACCATTTGAATTATTTCCAAGTAATTGCGTCGTTCAGTAAAAGTTAAATTTGTTTCACTCCTCATGTCGTATGAGAATTATATACACTCAGTATACTTATCATATTGATGTAATAAAAACTAATATATAATGAATAGATGTATTCACGTATCTTTATAAAAGATATCTTCCATATGGAAAATACAGAACTGAAATATGTTAAATCTTTTTAATTTATTTGCCAATAGGAACCATATAGTATACCATATATATACCATATAATATAACCATATAGTATATTTATGTTAGATAATATGATATTACAATCACTACAATCACCACAACCACCACACTTCATCACAGCGAGATGGTGTTGGCAGCTCACTTGAAACCGCTCGAGAAACGCGATTCAGTGAATATCGGGCCCCATAACACCGTCTGGAATAACACTGCGGCTAAGAACTCTGCAACACCTCTAAACTTTGATCCCAGCGGTGATATCGAACCGAAACCTAAACTCAATGTTAGTCATGACTAGTGATGTCAATAATGCTGCGCCGAGAATTTTGGTTATTGATAGCGAACCAAGACTTTCATTTTCGGAAAATCAACGAGTCCGAGCAAAAACTCTAGCCAAACGAGCCTGAGACTAGTTAACTGAGACTGAGACTGTATCGGTGCTGTAGATTTGAGCATCTTTTACATACATGACCATATATTAAATTACTAACTTCTCGTAATATTTATTTAACTTTGTATACAATATAATGATATTGTTATTTTATTTTTATGGAGTCCTTTCATTCCATCCTGGATTTGATTTAGATGAAGTTTTCACTTATAACCATATGGCTCTAATGTCCCTTCGAAGCCACTCTCATGTTAAGGCATCCATAGTTTTAACGAGAGCCGATCATTTATGTATACACAATTATATAAGATCACTTCTAAAGATTATTTGAAGACCTATTTTATTGGTCCGGATGAGGCTCGAACTCGTGTCCTACTGCTTGTGTGTCTGACGCCTTAGCCAACTGAGCCACACAGGCAGTTATAATGTATAACCATTAATAATGTGTATTAAGGATGTGTGCCTACAACACGCAGACGAATGATCTTCCGAAGACAAGTTACGAAATGCTAAAACTGTGGGGGTGTTATGACAAGAGGCCGCACAAGGAACGACTAGCGCTTCATTTCAATCTGCTGATGGAGGTGTTGCAACATTACGGCTGTTACACCGCGCATATCAATAATAGTTGTTGTAGTCAGGGTTGTAGTAGTTGTAGTCAGGGTAGTAGTAGTAGTAGTAGTGTTACTGGTAGTAGTAGTAGTAGTAGTAGTAGTAGTAGTAGTTGTAGTAGTTGTAGTCAGGGTAGTAGTAGTAGTAGTAGTGTTACTGGTAGTAGTAGTAGTAGTAGTATTAGTAGTAGTAGTAGTAGTAGTAGTAGTAGTAGTAGTAGTAGTAGTAGTAGTAGTAGTAGTAGTAGTAGTAGTAGTAGTAGTAGTAGTAGTAGTAGTAGTAGTAGTAGTAGTAGTAGTAGTAGTAGTAGTAGTAGTAGTAGTAGTAGTAGTAGTAGTAGTAGTAGTAGTAGTAGTAGTAGTAGTAGTAGTAGTAGTAGTAGTAGTAGTAGTAGTAGTAGTAGTAGTAGTAGTAGTAGTAGTAGTAGTAGTAGTAGTAGTAGTAGTAGTAGTAGTAGTAGTAGTAGTAGTAGTAGTAGTAGTAGTAGTAGTAGTAGTAGTAGTAGTAGTAGTAGTAGTAGTAGTAGTAGTAGTAGTAGTAGTAGTAGTAGTAGTAGTAGTAGTAGTAGTAGTAGTAGTAGTAGTAGTAGTAGTAGTAGTAGTAGTAGTAGTAGTAGTAGTAGTAGTAGTAGTAGTAGTAGTAGTAGTAGTAGTAGTAGTAGTAGTAGTAGTAGTAGTAGTAGTAGTAGTAGTAGTAGTAGTAGTAGTAGTAGTAGTAGTAGTAGTAGTAGTAGTAGTAGTAGTAGTAGTAGTAGTAGTAGTAGTAGTAGTAGTAGTAGTAGTAGTAGTAGTAGTAGTAGTAGTAGTAGTAGTAGTAGTAGTAGTAGTAGTAGTAGTAGTAGTAGTAGTAGTAGTAGTAGTAGTAGTAGTAGTAGTAGTAGTAGTAGTAGTAGTAGTAGTAGTAGTAGTAGTAGTAGTAGTAGTAGTAGTAGTAGTAGTAGTAGTAGTAGTAGTATTACTGGTAGTGGTAGTAGTAGTAATAGTATTACTGGTAGTGGTAGTAGTAGTAGTAGTAGTAGTAGTAGTAGTAGTAGTAGTAGTAGTAGTAGTAGTAGTAGTAGTAGTAGTAGTAGTAGTAGTAGTAGTAGTAGTAGTAGTAGTAGTAGTAGTAGTAGTAGTAGTAGTAGTAGTAGTAGTAGTAGTGGTAGTAGTAGTAGTAGTAGTAGTAGTAGTAGTAGTAGTAGTAGTAGTAGTAGTAGTAGTAGTAGTAGTAGTAGTAGTAGTAGTAGTAGTAGTAACCTTGTAACCTTGTAACCTAATGGTTTATACACTGCCATCAACATCGTGTGAGTTTTCGGCCGTGTTTTCGTGGGTTATTTATATGCAATTTCGAACAGGTGTGTTTTTAATTTACGTTTAAAGAGTGGGGTTGAGGTGATTTCTCTTATATTGTAAGGGAGGTTATTCCATAATTTTGGGGCAGATATTGAGAATGCTGTTTCTTGTTTGCGTGATATGTATTTTGGATTATGTATAAGTAATTTGTATTTATTGATTTTACGTTGTATTCTAGATGTGTTATTTTCTATTAGTATGTCAGTTAGGTAGTCGGGGTGATTGTGATGAATGACTTGGTGGGATATAAGTAAGGTTTTGTATTGGATACGTTGTGTGATGGGAAGCCAGTGAAGAGATTTTAGGTATGGAGTTATGTGAGTCCTGGAGTATTTGGGGATTCTGTAGACAGTTCGTGCAGTGGAATTCAGTAATCGGTTGAGTGGTATTAGTGAGTTTTTGGGGAGTCTATGAAGTATAGAGTTACAGTAGTCAAGTCGTGGAAGTATGAGGGATGTTGCTAGTAATTTTGATAGTTCTGTGGTTATAGATGGTCTTATTAGTCTGATTGTGTGTAGTGTTCGGTTAATAGATTTGGATAAATCAATTGTATATTGGGTGAAATTCAATGTTTGGTCAATTGTGATTCCGAGATTTTTTATGCAGGGGGAGTATTTTATGTCGTGGTTGTTTATCTGAATGAGTGGGACGATTGGTATGGTTTTTGTGGTATTGATTAGTATTGCTTGTGTTTTATGGGTGTTTAGTGATAGTGAGTTGGTTGAGAGCCAGCGTCGAATATCTTCTAGACAGTTGTTTAGTGTAGCTATGTTTGTTGATGGGTTTGGTAAGTTGCAGTAAATTTGTAAGTCGTCAGCATAGGTGTGGAAGTGAATATCAGGGTAGTTATCAAATATATCCAATAGGGGAGATATGTATATATTAAAGAGGATGGGGCCTAGGACGGATCCTTATGGAACTCCATGTGATAGTGTGCGGGGTTTGGTTTTATGTTTTTCTATGTATATTGAGTATGTTCGGTCACTGAGGTAAGAGGTGAACCAGGCAAGAACTACTCCACTTAGTCCAATGCTTTCGAGGCGATGTAACAGTATAGTATGATCAATTGTGTCGAAAGCAGCAGATAAGTCGAGAAGAACTATGATTGAGGGATGTTGAGTAGGGAAGAGTCGTATTTTGTCAAGTATGTGTGTTAGTGCTGTTTCTGTGCTTTTATAAATCGTATAGGCACTCTGATATTTATTAAGTATATTGTTAGCGTATAGGTAAGTATTGAGTTGAGAGCAGACTACTCTTTCTAGTGTTTTAGATATATATGACAGGTTAGATATCGGGCGGTAATTGGAAAGAGTGGATTTTTCTAGTGATGGGTTTTTTATGATAGGAGTGACGAGTGCCAGTTTCATTGAAGTAGGAACGATACCTGATGTAAGGGATCTATCGATTATAGTTTTATAGTGGGGTGTAAGTCGGGTAGATAGATTATGCAGTAATGGAGTTGGTATTGGATCAAGTTTGCATGTAGATTTGACAGCCTGTAGGAGCGAGTTGATAGTTGTCAAAGTTGGGGTGTTAAATGTGTTAAATTTATATATGGATGTTGTTATCTGTGGTAGCGTTAGAGATGGAAGGGAATTGATTATGTTAGTTATCTTGTTATTGAAGTAGGTGTCGTAATGTATAGGCATTGATTGTAATGGAATGTCTGGGAGAATGCGAGTTGTAGCACGGCCGAGTAAAGAGTACGATATCTCGAAGAGTTTTTTAGTATTATTCCCAGCAGCCTTAATCGTGTCGATATAATAGTCTTGTTTAGCTCTTATGATCATATGTCTATATATTGTAGATTGCTGTTTAAAAAGAAGCAGGTCGTCATTACTTTTAGATCTTCTCCATATTTTTTCTGCAGCTCTCAGCTTGCGTTTAGTTGTGGAAAGTTGGGGGCTGAACCATTTAGTGTTGTTGCGTTTAGTGATTGTTTTGGTGATCAGGGGTGCATGTTTGTCCATTGTTTTTGTAATGAGCATATCGAAATTTGTGATGTCAGTGGGGTCAGAGGAAATATTTAGTAGTTTGTTAAGGTCGTCGATGAAGTTAGTGGTGTTTATGCTTTTGATTTGTCTGTAATGTATGGTTGTAGGTTGTCGTTTGTGTTTAGGAGAGTGTATTGAAAAAGTGACTATATGATGGTCAGTTATGAGTCGGTTAACAGTAATGTCTGTGATGGAGGTGTTCGTGTCGTGGGTTATTATTAAGTCGAGGATGTTTCCAGTTGAGTGTGTTGGTTTGTTGACATGTTGGATACAGTTGTGGGATTCTATAGTATTGTTAAGTAGTTTGGAGTAATGTGAATTATTGGATATAGGTATATTGAAGTCACCTAGAATTGTTGTATGCATGTTTGTGGTATTTAATAGATTATTCAGTTCTACAATAAATTTAGGAATGGAATGATGTGGGGGCCTATATATTGTAATAAAAGTGAATGGATGTGAGTTGATGGGATGGAATGTACATGAAAATGCTTCAGAGTGTAATTGTTCTAGATCTTTATTGTTGGTCATTTTAATATTATTGTTATAGAGAATACCGATCCCACCGCCATAGTGGGTGCCAGCACGAGGGAGGTGCACAAAATGGTGTATATCATTATTTAGTGATGCAATGATGGGTGTGTCGTTTGTGGATAGCCACGTTTCAGTGATGCATAGAATGTCAAGGTCCAGATCTTTGAAAAGTTCAATGATAATATCGACCTTGTTTCTAATCGAGTGTACATTAAGAGTGGCGGATTTGAGGTGAGGAATATTTGTTGTGGTGGTGGTATTAGTACTATTGATAAAAGTATTGGCAGCTTTTAATGGGTATTTATGGGATGAAGTTTTTAAAAGTTTATAGGTGGAATATGTCGTAGAGTTGGATGAGTTTATT
>OZ025242.1:58540559-58575559 GCA_964019155.1 Osedax fenrisi
AATTATAATATACTTGATACATATATTTTTTAAATTATTACAATAAATATTAATTATATGATAGTATCGTATATAAAACATAACTGACTAAATATTATTAAATAATGTATTAAATAAAAACTAGAGTTTACAAATATTTTTTAAGAAAATATTGTTAAGAATTATTAATAAGATATTGTTCAATTTATAGAATATTTTTGTATTAAAATGTATGGAAACAAATTATAAACAATATACTAACTACCTAGATATGTATTTAATTATGATTTTTTATAATATATTTTTACTATTTATATACTACCTATGGAGTATTTATGAATATATTGTTTAGAATTATTCATGTATTGTTTAGATATTTGGGGAAATAATTTTAATAATAACTCTATATTTAAATTCTACAAACAATTTCTATTCGAATTGTAAATAAAAATATCTTTAAATTGTTAGAATTATTTTTATTTTGACTAATACTACAAATTTATTTTTATATTTTAATATATTATAATTTAAAGATTTAATAATTTATAAAAATATTTTATTCATACAAAGTACATTTAAAGAAATGCCCAAGCATAATATCATTATTATTTCCTAGATATAATAATTTATACAAAAATACTTTTCATAATTTTAAATTACGTTATATAAAATCAAGCTGTCATCATAAATTATTATCATTTAAAGGCCCTAAATCATGGAATAGTTTGTCTAAATAAATTATTATTTAAAAAAATTTATATAAAAAATATCTATTATCAAAATATATGGAAATCAATTAATTATCTAATTTTATTCTTTTTTACAGGTACTATTTATTATATATTTAAGTTTGATTTTTTAGTTTTTATTATTATTTGTTTAGCTATTCTATTCCATTTATAGTTTGGCATTCAGAATTCAACTCGTTTCTGTGATTTTGTATCTAACTATGTAAAATACTTTACATCATATATTTTTAAACTTGACTTATTCATACATATTTTTTATTCTACATTTTCATTTTTTAACACATGAGAATCTAACTTATCTAGAATATGATGATTGGGGAAGTTCTCGCAAAAACAAATTCATTTGTTTATTAACTTCTTCATTATTTCATGCTTTACAACATATATATATATATATATATTTAATGATCAATTGTAGATCAATTGATACTGATATGATTTTACACATAAATAGTGAATTTATATTAAAATATTTTCCATTAAATTATAATATATTTTTAGCGATATGTATAGATTTAGATATATTATATAGTTTTCATTAACACATTTCATAAATTCATATAAAACACTATTTCGAATCATATATAGAATAATTTATATATTTTAATATGACCACTAAGTAATGATAAATTATCATTTTTTATTTGTCATTATAATTTATTCTTTAATCTTTAATGAATGCACTTTATATTGTGAAGACGATATTGCTAAATATTAAACGCGAGCAGTGTTTTTCTACGCGTTCCACTACAAAGATAATAGAACAATAATTTAGAAATTTGATAGATTTATAGAATTTAATATTTCTATAATAAATATTAATAATACTGTAATAGGATTTACATTTGAAGAATATATATATATATATTAAAATGATATTTCCAAATGTAGATAATTTAAACGTAGAGTATTAACAAAGTTAAACAACGTAATATAGAGGTTATAATAATATATGACTATGAATAATACGTTGAATAGAGCTGATATCGTGTGGTGTAAGTGGTGTATGGTTGTATGTCGACCTACGCTTTATTATCAGATGACTTTAATGAATAACAATAGGTTTATTGTAGAAATGAGTAACGCTGTGGCTGTTGTTGTGGTGGTGATGATGGCTGTTTCCGTAATACACACTGCAGCAGCAGCGGCAGCGGCCGTGTACACAATAGTAAAACCACGACTCAGGGAAATTCATTTATTCGATTTTCTAAATAAATAGAAATATTGCATAATCATCTCTCTCTCTCGGGGGCTGGGGGTTTCCATGGTTACCACGCGTGGCATCATGATGCAAATAATACAAATAACGATGACTTCGTACGTTCGCAACGAGTTTGTACACGTTTAGTTATTTACAAGTGTGTGGGGGCGGGGGGGTTTATATACAAAAAGGGGTAGGGCGGGGCTTGGCAAAGGGGTAGACGCTAGGGGGTCAGCGCGCCAATGAGATAAGTGTGTTTTGCGAGTCGTGAAAGATCTAGTGCTGGCGACGAGGTTGGTTGGCAAAGTGGGCGGGGCTTATACTTGAGTGACTTGATCGCTGCAATCCCATTCGTCGTCGTCATCGGTGGTTTCGTCGCCGCCCTCTTCATCCTCTTCTTCCTCCTCCTCCGATGACATGGCGGCGTTCTCCACTACGATCTCCTGCATCATGTTCGAGTTTAGACAGCCGTCGCTGGAGCCCGTTACCATGGTGAAGTAGAGCGTAATCTGGGGGGTGCTCGACTCGTTAGTGGGGAGTAGGGCGCTAGGGGGAGCTGCTGAGCGCTTATGGGTCGGCGTTACGAGAATGGAACGCGGCGCGATATCGTAAGATAGTTATATTCGTTATCTATTAGGAGTTATCGATAAATAATGTTTTATAGAGATACCGAATAAAATATATTCGACGAAATTAAGTGTTCAAATTCGTTCATCGGAATTTAAATTTATTATCGATGACAAACAGCCCTTAAATAGTAAAGGAAGGGTAATTTTAGGGTAAATATATATTTTCTTTATTTATAATTATATATTTAATAAAAAAATTATATTTATAAAACAGTATGCATACATATAACATTATATTTTTATTAAGATATAAAATAATGTAATATTCCTATATATAAAATGATGTATTATCAGCAAAGCCCATAATACACAGTCGCCTATTAAACCTATGTACATTGTAATATGTCACTACACCCAACAATAGAGTAGGAAATATGGGTATTTAATTATATCATAGATATTAATAATATATTAATGTCTTTGGTAAATAGAAACCAGATAAAATTAATTTTAAAATCATATTTTTTTTACAATAGAAATATCAAATATATGCATGTATTTATTAATAATATTAATATTATTTAGAAATAGGTACATTATTAATTAAGTAAACATTTAAGGGGATCCCGCACATAACACGCAATTTTGCCAATTTCGTGTATAAATAGATAGGAAAAATATAGGTCCACTAAAAAAAATAGAACTGATATTCTATTCATTCAATAGACTTAATTTTGTTTGTAATGTATTCATAACATGATGTAATATGCATAGGAAAATAGAGAGTTATTTTTAATATTATTATTTATTATATTATATATATCTAAATTAAAAATTAGTGATACTAAAATGATGTTATTTCTATAGAAATTATCATTTTATACAATGAATTCTATACATTTTATTAATTATCTCTCTATTTTACTATTCATATAATTAAATTCTATATAAAGCAACAAAAATTAATATTATAATTATAATAGTTTTTATGTTCTATATTTTTGAATGCACATACCTATCGCGAAATAATTATTCTGAGAAAACAGCAGTTGAAGTTTTACAACATAAAAATGTAATATTGAATAGTATATAATATAACATTATCTTATCGTCATAAAACACATTTTTATGCTATTTCTAGACTGAATTCATATCTAATTTTTGTACAGATACTAAAAAACACTAGAATAAGTATTATTATGTAATAAAAAAATATAAAAAAAAATAAATTATCATCACTTTAAATGTGCTCCCCTTAATAGGGATCCCCTTAAGGGGATGTCCCAGTGTTCAAAATGATAAAAAAAAATTATTTTGTATTTATTTTTTATTCCATAATATTAATAAATGTAGTGTGTTTTAGTATTTGTATAAATATCAACTGCGAATTCAATCTAGAAATGCCATAAAATTGATTTCTAAATTGTTATATTATCAATAGATGTGTATACTTTCAACTTTCAAATGCTGTTTTCTCAGAATAATTATTTCGCGCTAGGTATGTGTGTATAAACTTAGGTACAACCAAAAACTAGTATATGTATTCTACTAATTTGTATTGCATTATATAAATAACATATATAGGAATACTATTACAAGCGTAATTTTCTAAATTTGTATATGTATAGTTGCAAAAAATAACAATTTCTATAGAAATTCCGTAAATTAAAAAATTAATATACGTCCTGTAATAGTATGTGTATACATTTAATGAATAGAATATAACAAAAATTAGCTCAATTCAATGAATATAAATCTGCGCGCCTAGTTTTGCGTAGACCCATTATTTGCTATCTCTATACATAGAGAGGCGGGCGTCGTGTGCCATCCCCTTAATAGGCATATTTCAAAAAATATTTCTTAAAATAAATTCTATTTTTCATAATAAATATAATTCATAACAAAATAAATTTATACCACATTTTTGATTATAAATTTTAATAAAAATAAATAAAAACTAAAATATGAATATATTATAGAATTTAATAATCTTTCCAGTGATACTAATTTTATTACAATATCATCAATATAAAATATCTCATTCTCGTAGCTATTAGTTAATCATATATAAAAATTTCACGATCTAATATTTCCCAAATTATATACTCTATATCTTATGCACATAATTATATAAATATATAATGATATATATATATATATATATATGTATATTTATATATTCATAAAAATATACAATTTATATAAATTGTGTTGTATTCAAATAATTAATTTGAAAATAATTTTAAATTAATATTAAAATATTTATAATATAATACATTATTTTAAGTATTATACGAATCTAAAAGTTATTATTTTATCTAATAATGATTACAAATATTAAACATTAAATGTAATAAATTAGTCTAGGTTAAGTATAGGTTAATTATATATTTAATTGTATATTATATGAAAAATTTAAATAAATTGTATGTAAATAACAAAGAAATTATAAATATGACCATATCAAGATGGGCGTGTCTTAATAAATCATTAGACCGCGAATAAAATGTTTGACAGTTATTGCATGACAAAATATCTTTAACTTTGTTATCACTATATAAAATGTTTTTTCCTATGACATATAATGCTTAGATACTATTATGATTTATAATTGTTATAGAATTATATAAACCTATACAAATGTATATGTAAATAAAATATTTATAATCTGTTATCAATTTATAATACAAATAATATGTATATAGTATATGTATATGTATAATATGTAAATAGTATATAATATATATTTTACTTTTAATTTATATTTAGTATATATATATATATATATATATATATATATATATATATATATATGATTGCATGTCAAATAGTATATAATGAATAAATCTACTTGTGTACAAAAGAGCTTAAAAGTTTGACTATAGAATATTTTATCCTACAATTTCTACTATACAAAGAATAGATATCATTTCATAAATGGGTTAATTATTTAAGCATTATTTTGTATAGATTTTTATTCCAATCTCTACAAATCTTTATCTTCATGCAAATATTGTCATCGGTATTTCTTCAACATTTGTGAATTTTGTTATAGAATACAACTAGTGGATTGTTCAAATATAATCATATCATTGATTATTTCAATGATTTTATATAATTGTCTGAATACCATATTATAAGACTCTAATATAAAAACATCGAAAACATATATTTTATATATAATTATATTTTAATTAAATTATAAATATTATTATGTAAAATATACATATTTATTCAAACAATCAAACAATGCTTAACAGTAGTTGTAGCCTCAGTAAATAGTTTAAACGTAACAATAGTTTAGTTATAAAATAAAAACTATAAATATATTTGATTACATTAACATTAAATATTACTTTATATACGTATAATTAAATATAAAGGTTTAAAAAAGAATATTTTTTATGAAAATTTATAATGTTAATATTCATAAACTAAATGCATAATGGAAATAAAAGTGATTCTCTGGCATTGTCATATATGAGTGACCTAACGAAACTTTGATAATTTCTCTCTATATAAAAGACTCCATCAAATATTTAATATTACTCTAGGTATAAAATAAAATGTAAATATAAAAACTGATATGAATGTAATAGAATTTATCAGATAATAATATTTACATCATTATTATTTGAAACGTTAAAATATTTAAATTTTTATATATTTTATATTAATTATTACTGTTTGTATATTTATTGTTATGTATGTAAAATATAATAAATACAGAAATTAAAATAAAATTTGTATGAGGTATGCAAAGTCTTGAACTTCACAAATATTAATTTTTAATGCAAAACTAGTACACTATGTACATTTCTATTTAATTTTCAAAATGTAATATCTTATTAAGAAATCCTCATTATAATAATATTTAATAATAAGCTAACAATTTCCAAGTTAAATAACAAATTAAACGACCATCCATTTGGTCAAATTATTATATATTCAAAAATTCAAATTTAGAACTTATTTAGAAAAAATATATTCTTGTCTAGTTTTATAGAGTATAACGTTGATAGTGCAGGAAGTGAATAGCGCTTATAATCATGGGGGGGGAGGTTATGGGTTTAAATCACGATAGATGCATAGATATGAAATATTAACATAAAATTACAATATTCTATAAAATAAATGACAAATAATGTCAATTATACAATTAGCGAATGATCATTAGTAATAGTTAATCATAACTGCGATGCAAAATTGAATCACTCGCATATATGCGCCCGGATCGCAGCAGTGACTACTTACTTTGAAGTCCTCTGCGAAAAGTTTATTGGTTTTGTCCTTGCAGGCTTTGTCGAGTTCACATTTATTCAAGGACATGTGCCGACATTTCACGACACTTCGGTTCTGATATTCTTGTGAACTGCCGTCAGATGAAGCTAATGAGGAGACAGTAGTGTGTAGTGGGATGGGTACTACTACTACTACCACCTGACTACTGCTACTACTACTACTACTACTACTACTACTACTACTACTACTACTACCACCTGACTACTACTACTACTACTACTACTACTACTACTACTACTACTACTACTACTACTACTACTACTACTACTACCACCTGACTACTACTACTACTACTACTACTACTACTACTACTACTACTACTACTACTACTACTACTACTACTACCACTACCACTACCACTACCACCACCACCACTACCACCACCACTACCACTACCACTACCACCACCACTACCACTACAACTACCACTACCACTACCACTACCACTACCACTACCACTACTACTACTACTACTACTACTAGTACTTCCTTCAGTGTGTATGGATGTGGAGGATATGACCTCTCTAAACTTAGTAAGGGTACTATTCGACCAATAGTATTCGCAGATACCATACCTATTGTTGGCCTACTTAATACAATGAATACGAGTGGATTTGCCCGAAGATAAGTTGTTATCAATAATAATAATCATTATGGTATCTCTGTAGGTGTGTATCAACTCATTATTCGGGTGATATGACTATCGGGAGTAACGACTCGCTGTCAGTATTTAATCGGTACTAAATAGTATTTAGTAAATACTGATATTGAAATTATATATAATTTAATTTTAACTATGTTAAATAGTCATTTTAAAAAGTAAAGAAAAAAAAATTACAAGTAAATATTAAAAAATGTACGGGGTCAATATTTTCTTTTAATAATGTCCCAAACCCGAACCCAACATATTATTCTGGTGACTCGTATCAGGCTGGTAATGACTCGCTATCAGGCTGGTAATGACTCGTATCAGGCTGGTAATGACTCATTGTGACTGGTACTGACCATTAGCACTATTGCAGGCTGCCCTGGCTGGTTGCAGCTGCGGATGATGGTAGTAGCTGATACCCGATATGGCTGTGTCCTTCTCGTTACGTTCGCGTTGACAGATAGGACACGACCTTGGCAGGTGCTCGTCACCGTAGTCGGTGGATACGAAGAATGTGTTCAACCAGAGGTGAAACATCTTCTCCTGCACGGAGGAGGAGGAGGAGAGAGTTATAAGTGAGGGGTGGGTGGGCGGGGGGGGGGATATAGTCCAGAGTTATCAGGGGGGTGTGTGGGCGGGGAAAGAAAGAAAGTTTAACGAATATAAATGATCTATAGTATTATTATTATTATTAATAATAATTTATTATTATTATTATGATCAGATTAAGATATAAGTATCTGTGTAATTGTAGAAGCATTGCTGCTCGTCGAGATAATTACCTTTATATTTTACCCTAATTCTAAGGTGTATGAGGAGTATGTGTGTGTGTGTGTGTACCAACATGGCGGTGGCGGTGGTGGGGGAAGGGGGGATGATTGTGACACAAGTGAGAGCTGCAGGAGAACCTTAGCGGGGTGTACATGTGTGGGATAGATAGGCAACACATGTGGGTCTACTAACTACATGATATCTCTTTCACTCGTGCTTTATTATCTAGATAACATGCGTAACTAGAGAAACTGCTACATTCGTATGATACGCTACACATTTAAACTATTAGTTTTTATATCTACTATTATTTTTTACTGAAAACACAATAAAAATATTCTTTTTTATGCCTATTTTCTAATATAACTATATATAACATTTATATAATAATAATAATAGATTATAAAATATGATTATTTATGATTATCTGTATATTACTACGTACATGCACTAATGATTGTGTAAAGATTCATCAGAGGTCAAAAGATATGGAGTTCTAAACAAAAGTTGTGAGTTTTAAGATTCTAGTTTTATTTGTTTTTTCTATGCCTGTTTTTTGAAATATACTTTCTCTCTCGAGTTTACTATATTATAAAATATAATTATATATTATAGATTATATATTAGGTATATACTCAGAAAATGTTAAACATATTCATCAAAGTGGTCAGTTATTGAGTTATAAGTGATATATGCTTTTGAAGTTTTATTTGTATTTTTTGTATGAAATAAATAACTAATAATGCATATAATAAGAATATTATCACTAATACCAAAGATTTTTCGAAGGATGGTTCAATCGACCGAATTATTGAAATAAAAACGACACTATCTCAAATGCGATGGGTAATAGAACAAAAATCTATTTTTGGATTTAGTATATACATAAATTTGAAAAAAATGCCCTAATATAATCTTAAATTAATATATGTATAAAAGTTCGATATATATCGAATAAGATATATATAAGTAAGTGTTCTGCAAAAATATTATATGGAGATATCAAAAATGAATTCATAAAAATGTTACCGAATTTGTATAGGTAAAAAGTAGATCTATTCAGTCATTGTTATTTACATGTAAACTTTTAATACAGTAAAAATGTCGTAATTTAAACAAATATAATTCATATATCTATGATAATATCAAAAGTATATTAGTCTGATAATTAGATTATTTACCTTATGAAATATTAATAGTAAATATAACTTATAATAATACATGTTATTGTTATTTTTATTTGGTGGAGTCCTTTTATCCCATCCAGGAACTTAGATGAAGTTTTCACTTATAACCATATATGACTCTAATGTCCCTTCGAAGCCGATCATTTATTTATACACAATTATATAAGATCACTTCTAAATAATATTTTAAGACTTATTTTATAAAATTAATTAATGGTCCGGACGAGGGTCGAACCCGTGTCCTACTACTTGTGTGTCTGACGCCTTAGCCACTGAGCCACACAGGCAGTTGTGTGGCTCATAATGTGTATCCATCTAGTGGTTGGTATCGAAACTATATAAAATAATTACATAGCTTAGATGGGGAGTGAACCATCTTTGCTTAGCAAAATCTTTGCTAATACTACTCTTAATAATATTATAACTAATAATTAAAGAATAGTAATACAAATATATATATATATAGAAAACAACATAACAAAAATAAAATTATATAAAATCTTTAAAACTATTTCAGATTCTCAAAATATTTGTATTTTAATATACACGATGACATTTTGGATAACAAAATGTATTTATGAAGTCTCTAGTGTATATTATAAGTGACGTAAATCATAATAATAATATAAAAAGTGGGATAAACAATAATAATTAAGTGAGATATATATTATAATATCGTCATTAGTACACATAATAGATAAGTGTAGGGTGGGGGTGGGGGAGGGTTAATTAGAGAGGCATTACCTTCTTCATCATCTTTGGTTTGTTGTAAAACTCTATCATGACGTCTCCGCAGATAGGTACGGGTCGGTCAAGCGGAATGAACAGTTCGCTAGCGTTGGGTGACGGTTCGTACACACTAGAGGTGAACATCTTTACTTGCAGGTGGTGGATCACAAACAGGGTACCTACGCAGTAGAGGTAGTCAGGATAGAGGTAGTCGAGTAAAGTGAACGTGATAACATTAATATGATAACGTAACAATAACATGATAACATTAACCTTTCTCTTGCGCTAATACTGAGCGGACAGTGAGATCTTCACATTAACGTAAATACAGTAACTATTCACTAACGTAAAGTAAACGCGAATAAAGAGGTTAACATTACTAACTCAAAGATACTACCTGGATTGAAATTATTTAATTTCTATAATCTGAAAAAAATCCAATACGAATGATAATTTATAAAATGATATCAATTATAAAAATTCGTCTAAAGTCCAATATAAATAATTTGTCTTTATCTATACAGCTGCAGCAATAGTAGTAGTAATAGTAGTAGAGGTAGTATTAGTAGTAGTAAAAGTAATAGTAAAAGTAATAGTATTATTAGTTTTATTATTAATATTAGTAGAGGTAATAGTAGTAATAGTAGTAGTAGTAGTAGTATTAGTTTTAGTAGTAGTAATAGTAATAGTAGTAGTAATAGTAGTAGTAATAGTAATAGAATTAGTAGTAGTGAAAGTAGTAGTAGTAGTGAAAGTAGTAGTAGTAGTAGTAGTAGTAGTAGTAGTAGTAGTAGTAGTAGTAGTAGTAGTAGTAGTAGTAGTAGTAGTAGTAGTAGTAGTAGTAGTAGTAGTAGTAGTAGTAGTAGTAGTAGTAGTAGTAGTAGTAGTAGTAGTAGTAGTAGTAGTAGTAGTAGTAGTAGTAGTAGTAGTAGTAGTAGTAGTAGTAGTGGTAGTAGTTGTAGTAGTAGTATTAGTAGTAGTAGTAGTAGTAGTAGTAGTAGTAGTAGTAGTAGTAGTAGTAGTAGTAGTAGTAGTAGTAGTAGTAGTAGTAGTAGTAGTAGTAGTAGTAGTAGTAGTAGTAGTAGTAGTAGTAGTAAAAGTATATTGATTACAAAGTTCACACGAGTGCGACGGAGATAGGAGAGATAAGGGAAAAGAGAGTACACTAACTACAGGTTACCCCGTTGAATGTGGGAACGGAATGCAGCCGAATGGCCCGCAATAGTAGGGGTACGGGTCGATAGGTCAAGTTCTCGTTGACCAGCCGTCCGTAGTAATGCACGTACCGTCTTTGGCTGGGTATCGTGACCCCCTGGTGAGGAATGTGGGCAACACTGCTATTAGAAACGATCGGCATCGAACGATGTTAGTATGATGTTTAATTTGTTACATTTTTCCGTTTCTTTGGCTTCGAAATAAATTCAAGTAAATCTAGATATCAAAGTGGTTGTAATATGAAATAAGTTAATAGATAAGCATGGCAATGGTCGGTATACGTTGAACTGTGATGAGTGTTTTGATGTGGGTGAGTCGAGCGTTTTAATGTTACAAAACATGTGTTCTCTGCCAAAATGTAAACTTAAATTTCAATGACTCATTAATTATTCATTAATTTAAACTGTGAATTATTTTACAATTACATTTCTATCAATAATTCGGCGATGCATCACACATACACACCTACCTACAGTTATGCACACCTACACACCTACACACACATACACACACCTACCTACAGTGACACCTACACACACACCTACATACACATACACACACATACACCTACACACAATTACCTTCTTGTCGCTGGTTCTCATCTGACCATAGTGTTCCATAGCGTCGTGAGCCAGTCTAAACACGTGCATGTGCAACAGGTACGCGCATATCATCACTCCCGTTCTACCCTGTAGGGGTAACATAGGGGGTAACATAGGGGTAACATAGCGTTGGGTAAGTTAGCGGGTCGCAGGTTAGGTGGTTAGATTGCAGGGATAATGAGGCAACCCTCGTAGTGAATTTAAATATTATGATTATGGTAGGGTTAGATGGATGTTAGGGTAGAGGGTTTAATAATGTACAATAGTAAGATTAGCGAGGTGTTATTTTAACTACAAAGGGTGAGTTTGTTGATAAACGAGAAGCTGTCATTAAAACATTAACCATATCTACATAATGAAAATAATCATTTTAGTATATATTAATATATATATTTATAATTAAATAGATATATTAATATATTTGAATATTGCTTTGAACTTAATGCGATTTTTTTAATCAATCACCACATTAATTCCATAATAATGTATTTGTTATTTAATGGGAAATTATATTTCTGAAGTTAAAACTATTAATTTGTTAAATTACTATGTATTATTTTAATTATTTAAACTGAAAACACACATATATATTTAACTCATATATGAATATTCAAATTTATTTGTTTACAATATTCCAAAATAATTGTAATTAATTTTCTAAAATAATTCATAAATACAAATATTGTGAATATAATACATTATATAACGTTGCGAATGGGGGCTATGAGGGTGGGGTGGGGCCTACCTTTCCCGCTTTACAGTGTATGACGGCTGTGTTCCGATGATTACGATGCAGATAGGACTGCAGATCGATGCAGAATGAGATCATGAGCTCGAGTTGGGGCGGGTGGTGGTCGTCGAATGCGTATTTCACGACGCGCTGCTGGAACTTGGACGGGTCGTATTTACGTTCGGAACATCTGGGGGGCGGCGGCGGGGGGGTTGTAATGGGGTTAATATAGGCGCCAGGTTAACGACAAAGTATTCTTTAATGTGATTAAAGAATACTTCGATAATTATTGGTAATTACTATAAATAAGTAACCTATATACCGAATACAGGTCATCTCTTTATACATACAACAACAATAATCAATGTGACCTATATATGGTATGATTTGACTCTATTGTTTGTATGAAATGACTTTGTACTGAATGACTGGTACCCTAAATAAATACATATCAATATATATATATATATTGAATACAATACAAATAGCTGATACAAATGGACCCCTCAAGAAGTCATAGACTTATACATGTAATAAATAACTGTGGCAGAGGCCCTGAACAATACAATACAATACAAATACGAACAATGGAATAGTAACAATGCAATAGTAACAATGAAATAGTAACATGAAAATCAATGTGAAAGAAACATATAAAAGCATTCATACTAGATAATGATGACATCATTGAAGTAGGATGAAATCATTGAAGTTTGATGATTATGATATACATCTTGACACATATGACAGATATATAAAGCAAGAGAGACAGAGAGAGAGAGAGAGACAGAGAGATAGAGAGAGATATAGAGAGCTATACCTAAGTAGAAGTTGTGATGTAGGATGATAGTTTAGGCTATGTTTATCTCTTACACATGTATATTATAATATATATAAATATATGAATATATATGAATATATGAATATATAGTATATATATATATATATACATAAATAATTATAAAGGGTCATAGTACAAATAAATGTATATAGATATATATATATATATATTCACAGAAATAATGGATGGTTCTCTACCCTAATGAACTACTTCTGCCTTATCTATGTACATTTCGTAGAAAATATACAACATTGATAACAAATGCAAAAACCGGTTATTACATAATAATAATATATATATATATATATATATATATATATATATATATAGGATTATATATATATATAAATTATATATATAGAGTATATTATATATTATATACTAAGAATTGTTTAGGGATGAGTGTAACATAATGTAACATTTAGAAAGATACAAGAAAACATATGTTTCGTATAACAATCATGAATCTCTCAACGTAGTAACCAGATCCATCTAGATATATTGATTATTTAGTCATCAAGAGAGAGAGAGAGAGAGAGAGAGAGAGAGAGAGAGAGAGAGAGAGAGAGAGCGAGAGAGAGAGATAGAGGGAGAGGTAGAGAGAGAGAATAAGTGAGAGAGAGGTAGAGAGAGAGAGAAGGGTAAATAGAGAGAGAGATATTTTATCTATTATTTTGTATTCCACTTAAATATATCTAGGTGCTGAGGTCAGATATAATCATGCCACCTTAGTGGTAACTAGTAGTGGTTGTTGTGGTGGGGCTGGTAGTGGGTGTTGTGGTGGGGCTGGTAGTGGGTGTTGTGGTGGGGCTGGTAGACTCAGCACAGCTGTGGTGGGGCTGGCTATACTAACAGATTGTACACTTTGTAGTGGTCTTTGTGGTAAAACTCCAAGAACCTATTGTTAAGTGTTCTCATTATAATGATATCTCACCAGAGAATAGATACATGCATTTTTTATACATGTAACATAAATAGATGAGTATCTATATATATTTGTATGAATCACTTTATAATGTATCAATGAGATTTGTATAGAATCAGAATTAGTAGTAGGAATGCTATTTAATGTATATATATATTATATATATATATATAATATATATAATATATACATGATATATATATAATTAATATATATATGATATATTATATATCATATATATAATATATAATATATATATATATATATATATTGGTACTAAATATAATTGATTATCCTAAAATAGGTGAATTCACAACTGAAATAAGCGCATAAAGGTAAACAATAGCTTCCTGGTGGTGACCGCGCACACTAACTTCACGACGTCTTCAATGTTATTTCTATATACGCCTTCCAGCTTCTCTGCTGGGAATCCCATGGCTATGATGTTTTCATATATATCTGGGCGGCGGCGTTAAGGAAACACAACGATCGTGACGTATCAACGACGATAGATTCATTTTATATAGGGAAGATTTGTATTCTTTGGTAAAATAAATATTTAGATAAAGAATTATCTATGCTATTATTAATGATGTATACATCTCTGAATATATAGATAGTTAATCGTATGGGTATAACCCATTAACTAGAACGCTAGAATAACCCATTATATAACTATTAATTAACCCCCCCCCCCATATATTTGTTGAATAAGGGTACAATACATGTTCATACAATTTTGAATTAAACGACAACTTTTTTAATACGTTTAAAAATGTTAAACTTTTACAAACAAACTGATTTTATTGAACGATATATAAACATATATGTATGTTTAGTTAATATTATAATGAGAAACGCGTAAATCAAATTTTAACGCTCGCAATATCGCGACACAGACTACCGCTAGAGGGACACGCGTGATCATGGTCCAGAGTGGGGGGGGGGCGGGTACATCTCTACCACCGCATAGTGAACATCTACGATAAGCTCGTTAGTTACTATGCGATAACTAGGTTAGCGTCTACATGATCCGGTGTAACGCGATGGTCGCGGTTTTAATCCGTATGGTGATATCTATGTTCTTCGTCGAAGGTTAATTATCACGTAGAACACTGAAATCTGGTGCGTTTACTGTGGTGATATAGCGAGTTATTATTCTCCGAGATCGACTACATGTAGTGTATGATGTATGGAACCAGTTGTAACATCGGTAGTCACGGTACAGCGCTTAGAGAATGTGCTATAGCGCTGTACCCAGATCTGCAACTAAGTATACTCAACTAAGCAATAGCATATGTGTAAGTTTACCTACGTAACATTATTATGTTCATAATTTGTGTTCGATATTTGTAATCCATGCGATAGTAAACGATATATTAGAACATTTTTCATTGATTTTATATTATTACATTTATTTCTTAAGAAAGGTTTTAATGATTGTAATATTTATAACATTATATGCATACATTCTGATATTATATAATATATATATATATATATATATATATATATAGGATCATGTAAAGTGTATTATCGACATATTTCATATAAGTTCTAGAGGGATTACAATCATATGCGGATTCTAAATTAAAATGTTATAAAGGGCATGTGCATTTAAGCACGTAAATTATAATTCAATGATTAAACTATATATATATATATATATATATATATAATATATGCTTTTATATGTACACTCGAGGTGTAATGCAGCTAAAAAAAACCTAGAAATATTAAAACTAAACCAAACCAAACTAAGCTAAATCTAACAAGCGAAACCAACTAAAATCCAAAATATGAATTACTATATATATATCATATATAATATATGTATATATATATAAAATAGTTATGTAATCAATTGAATTGTAATGCGCAATGTTAGATGCACACGGCCTATATAAATTTAAAATTTTAGGATTCTCATATGTTTATCCCCGTTCTAGAGTATATCGATTTGGAAATTTACGTGCTTAGTATTAAATTAATACTATTAACAATAAGGAATTGATTGCAACAAATTCTAGATTTATATTAAAATATGCCAGTAATGTATCAGAAGAACTGTATATGTATGATGTCCATTTAATAATCGATACCCTCTCAAACCTTTGGAAGGATGTCGATAAATGTGTTCACATGAAGTTCATGTGAACACATTTATCATGATGAACCTATATATATATATATATATATATGTGTGTTTTATCTCCATACTTATTTAGATCTAAATCATTATATAATTATATAAAAAACTAAATTCATTATTATATAATATATTAAATAGTCTTCTAGGATATTATTATAAATATTCCATTTATAATTATTGAAATACAAATAGTATTGAATTATAATAATTAATATAATATAGTTTATTTTATTCTATATACTATATACTATAGTTATTATATTATAATATTAATATAAAAAATCAAACCAACTCACATGGCATATATAAAGAGATATGGTTTATTAATAATAATATATTATTATTATGGTTATTCTAATAATAATATTTAATATTATATTATAATCATTATAATTATTATAATCATTATAATCATTATAATTATTATAACCATTATAATTATTATAATAATTTTATAAAATAAATTTAATTTGAATTTACTACTAACTAAACATTAATGGGTAAAGGATACATGTCAGATCCAAATCAAATCCATCTTTTTGATATCTTCTTTTATTCTTACTTACAAGACCCTTAATTCTATTAGCCATACCTAAATGACGATTTTGGGCAACTACATTATAAGACCTGGTCATTCCATGTAAACTAATGTAAATAAAGTAAACCGTGTCAGTGTGTCAAACGATTTTAAATGAATATCGAAAATTAAGAATTATACGAGTATTTAAATTTCATTTTAATATGCAACTCATTTAATTAGTATATATATAAGTTGTTATTTATATAACACATTTGAATATATAATGTAAATTTTAAATTACTGTGTTTTGGAAACAAATTTGGTTTTAGATCGATATATATATGGCCTTGACCCGTCAAAATGGCCTCCTTTTAAATGTTTTTTTAATTATATGCGTTTTTTATTACATACGATCATTATTTATATTATATTAAGGGTAGAATAATTATAAATAAAAAAACTATAAACACTAGTTCTATATATTAATTGAATAAGATAGGCTAATATATATTCTTTAATACATAATTTAAATATAATTTGTTATAATAAATTTGACATTTGACATATATATCATAATATGTCCATTATTTAGATTATACAAAGATTTTAGATTTGTATACAATTTATATGTTCGAGAGAAGTTTACAATTGTTACTCTATATAGACACATCAATTAGATGAGGACAATCAGAATATGTGTCCTTACCTATAGGATATATACATAGTAGAATATATACATTATAGAGTAGAATGTGTCATACCTATGTTGGTGATCGTTTGAAATGACTCATTTAAGTTTATTTTTAAAGCATAACTGTCAAATATTATTCTGTAATAGTCCATTATAAATAATCACTTTATACATTACTGGTATACACGAGTATATACATAGTAGAATATATACATTATAGAGTAGAATGTGTCATACCTATGTTGGTGATCGTTTGAAATGACTCATTTAAGTTTATTTTTAAAGCATAACTGTCAAATATTATTCTGTAATAGTCCATTATAAATAATCACTTTATACATTACTGGTATACACGAGTTTGATCTATTATTGTAATACTTATGACAATGATATGCTAGGTTATTATTAGGATATTGTTATAAATATGTCTTACTAATGAATTACTGAAGTAATACTGTAATACCTGGTACTCCCTGATAATACCGATATATTATATTAACTATTAATATAATATTAACATAAAAAATGTTAATATATATATATAAGTGTATAATAAATACTATTACATATGTATACATACTTATGTTATATAGACTATATAATATAGGTACATATTACAATTAGTACATTTAAACCTATATATATATATATATATATATATTTATTAAATATCTCTTATCAATACGTCTTCTACCCATCGATATAAAGAAACTTTCTTTATATCGATGCTTCTACCTCTTCCCGTTGACATGACTGTATTATTGGTTACCCCATCACAAGTTCGTCGTCGTCTTAACATATTTGTTGCTTCACTACCACTCAGTGTTGTCCACACTCATTAAGGACTACATATAGAACATAGGTGGGAATATGTGGGCATGCCAAGTCCATTATTTTTCACATCGTAATGATGTTCTGCAAATAACATATAATCACATATAGGCGTATAAGTAGGCATACTTATTATTATGTTCATACATTCTTTATAATTATAATTCATAGACCGTAGTCTCTAGTCTTCATTATTCCTTATAGAGAAGATATACATATATATATATATATATATATATATACCTAAATACGATCATACATTCCCTCCTATCTAATAAGGACATTTATATAACACACCCTCTTTTAAATTCCGTTAACTTATATATATATATATATATATAGTTAAGATATTATCTCTTTGTGAAATTATAATACTCCCATATTTCGTAATATCAATCCTTCTGTACATACTTTATTTTCTATTTTTTTGGAGAGAAATAACCCTCGACTCTTCACAAGAAAATTTACGCAGGAGAGACTCGTAAAGGCGATAGCTATTTCCTTTTTTAAACATAAACAATATTACTAATAATAACTGTCTCAAACGCCAAAAAGAGTAAGCGCGTGTTGGAAATCTTTAGCTGGTCTTGCTCGAAATGTGATATACCAGTACTCATTTCTCCTGTACCAGGACATACATTACCTCCAATAACCTTTTATTAATCCCGAGCAACTTCATAAGGTTGCAGGTCTTCGCATACGTTGTAAATCTCCAGTTCCCAATGAATGCTCCTAAGATGATCTATCCCTTGGGTACGCCGCTGATCCTTGAAGCCTCCTATCGGATAACGTCGCAGTCGTAGTACCTCTACTTGTAATCGTACTTCGAGTCGTTTCTATTGTCTGCTGTTTTGGCACGATCAATTAGAATCTAGAATCATGCTCAACAGTTATACAAATAAAGCATTCGATGTATGCTAGAAACTCCTAGGGCATAATAAAAAAGATCATTCCTAGATTTTCACCAGAAACTCTTTCTTCAACTTTCGATGATTACTTCCTCCATAAGATTAAGCTTATGTAATTACAAGTACACTAAGCAATCTACCAGAATATCCCTATTTAAAATGTATCCTCCCTGACACCCTGCACTCACTTGATGTACTTAATATCCTTAGAATATTCGATATATGTACTCTATAGATATACGTATATATATAAGTATAAATATAACTTATATTTATATTATATAACTATACTTTGAGAAACTAATAGTTATTTTCCTGTTGTCCCTATTCCTCCTTGTTGGCACTTTTCTAGCATATTACAAACATGCTCCAATTATATAGGTTTATACAACCCTTCTTAAGAAACCAAACATTTACTATCATAGCCTTATTAATTATCGTCCAATATCTAATCTGTAAATATTCTGCAAAATCTTGGAACGCGTTTTAGATAAGCAAATAATTACATATTTAAGTGTATAGAATATATCTCATATCCCATAAAATATCCCAAAGCATATATCTCACATCAAAATCCACGGAGAATGTCATAGAAATAATATCCAGCGACATACTCACAGTATTTATTATAAAAAGACACAATCTTCGCAATAATTGACCTTTCATCCACATTAGATACCATTAAGTCCTACTCCATACTAAAATAACACCTTGCATATATGCGCATTGAAGGTCACGTGTTCATACAAATATATTGTCGTGAGCATGACTAACCGCACCACCTCGGTACTGGTGCACTCGAACCGTTCCTCTCCCAGACTTGTAACGAATTATTTTCCTCGAGGGTCAGTCATGTACAAATACTTTTAATATATATATATATGATTCCCACCATCCACTTTATCTTGAAGTATCCATTCATATTCCATTTGTATACTAAAGATATTAAACTTATGTTAAATATACAGAATATACTTTGCAAGTGACATAATCTCTTCTGTATCTACTACCATTCATAATTGGATCATATTCTAATCACTTAGGCTATCTTCTTTCACCTTCCACTTAGTAAAACTTTGCCAATACCTCTTCCAATAAATATTAATGCATAGCCTACCCAGTACTCAATCCATGACACAAATATTGGATATGTTATATTTGAAAGTACTTTTAGTTTTTGTAGACAATGCATTGGGAACATGTTCCCAAATGAAAAGTAACTAACCAATAGTTAGTAACCATCAACAATCTTAACGACGACATTTCGTCAGTCTATCTACTAATATACCCCGCTATTATTATTATAGTCTATGCCTACATCCTATAGGAGTATTGTGTAGTGGTCTAACAGAGGTATCCTCTATTAGACCACTACAACTTCATACTTAAAAATACTCTTCATTATATATTTCTAAGCTCTTCACGCGTTCTTCACCATTCTATTGAATCCTTACTCACGCTTAAATCTCAAACTGTCACCATTGCACGCTTTACCAATACATTTCTACTCCAACTACATTCTAAATATAACTAATATTCGCGACTGGCCAATATTCATCCCACTCTTAGAACTATCTCCCATAATATACAAGTATGACAGTGTCTGATATTTTAGTGGACTACGAATAATCAAGTCATGGTTTAGATTAACTATGACCAAAAATACTACATTATTTAATGATGTGCCATATCAATAACAATATTCTTGATAAGTTGGATATGAAAGAATTGATGAATATATTTATTGACAGAAATGAGTGGAGAAGCAGGAATTTTAAATAATGATAATAAAATATTTATAACATTTTACTTACTTATTTTGTTTGTCAATATAATATTATAGATAGATATTTGAACAGATTACATAATAAAGTTTACTTTTTATTGAAAATGTATTAATAGAAATATATTTACCCCCACTTTGAACTTGCTTCCGCTGCCTCTATATGACACCATCAACTCAAAACTTCAAGAAACTACTGAAGCGTATTTATTTAATGTTAAACAATAACTTCGCCATAGTTAAACACACACACATATATATATATATATATATATTCATCGAGGGATGAGATGGGTACACTTACCAATACACATGCGAGGGTATTTCGTGCAAGGCCCAACAGTGCGTACGGCCTACATGATCCTAGTATTAAAACAGGCGAATGTTTACGTAATTATTAATATATTTGTTACGAATGGTATCTGTGTCAGTTGTCAGTTGTCATACAATATCCATGCAACTATAGTTGCATGGATATTGTATGACAACTGACAACTGACACAGATACCATTCGTAACAAATATATTAATAATTACGTAAACATTCGCCTGTTTTAATACTAGGATCATGTATCAGTCATTACCTCATTGATAGGTAGGCATCCTATATAACAAGATCGTTGTATGTAGGCATTCGGTGTAAGACTTAAGACGTCGGGTAAATCTGCATTATTTTAATATCTAATGGCATGAAAAGATATAATATGAAAATAAGAATACAATAACCGATAAAATGATACAATTCGATATAACCAATAGATATTAATTTAATAAATAGTACTTATGTATAAAATGTATATGTATATATCTACTTATCTAATAAGTACTTAATAAAATAATATATACTTTATATAATAGACTATTTAATAAAATACTGTAGGAATAATACCTATAGGTATTATATGCATATATGCATTTTGGTATCATACAATTGTAAGCATGACTAGACAATATAGGTGAGTCTCATCTGTCGTCAATAGATAGTCAATATACCTTTAGAATATACATACTATATGCAATATGCAATATTCATATATATATATATATATAATTCATATATAATATTAATGATATAAAAAATGTATAAACTATAATAAATATTACACATATATCATAAAGTGAATCACTATAATACTAACATCATGATAATAATCTAATATGTATTTAACACTACATAATACTACAATATAAATTTATTTTTATTAATACATATATTCTTAATATATATATGTATATATATATATATATATATATATATATATATATATATACATATATATATATATATATATATATATATATATATATATATATATATATATATATATATATTAAGAATAAATCGAACAATCCTATAGGATGTAATATATAATATATAACATCCTATATACCGTATATAAGTTATACAAAATATAGATTATGTGGCCTAAATACAAACGTAATGTTATTGTATATACATCAATACATATAAGTACTATACATATAACTTATTTAAAAATTATTATCAACATATATATCATATGCAGGTCTATGTAGAATATCACTTGAATTTATCACATCTATGATTTTCTTATGAAATTAATTGTGTAAGAAAATCATTTCTATACAATATTAGGACCTAACCATTAAGGATAGCACACACACACACACGTAGGTAACCTACCCACGTTGTAAGTACGTGTGTATGCCACCTATGTAAAGACGTATTTATATCGATGGTGTATGTACGTATGCATGTATATGTATGGAATGCGTCCTTTCCCAATATCATTAAAGAAACATAATCTCGATTCTTCCATACTATCCAACTATCGTCCTGTTTTGCAATTATCATCAATTTCTAAGACTATGGAACGCATAGTTGCGCGTTAGCTTATTGATTATATCATATCGAACTATATTGTGGATTGCTTTCAGAGTGCATACCTTCCCAATCGTAGTACATAAACTGCCCTATAGGGCAGTTTATAAACATTATGTTTAACGATATTATACTATCTATGGATAATAAGGCTTCTTGTTATTTGGTTCTTCTTGATCTGTCTAGTGCCTTTGATACGTTAAATCATAGGATTATTTCTTACCGTCTACGTGAAATAGGTATTCATGGACAAGTTCACAACTGGTTGATGTCATTTATATCTAATAGAATATCTACGGTAAAGATCAAGTCATCTTTGTCGGCTCCATTTTATCACACCCACGGCATTCCCCAAGGATCAGTAGGTCTACTGGGTCCTACTGTGTCCTACTGGGTCCTACTGGGTCCTACTGGGTCCTACTGGGTCCTACTGTGTCCGATTCATTTTATTTTGTATATTCTCCCCATTAATTTTATTTTTTTAAAATACCCATATATTTGTTATCACCTCTTTGCTGATGACTTACAAATTTATACTTTTTTTCCACCTGGTTCTGATATTGAAATAATTCAACTTTCAATTGCTAACTGTATTAATGATTTACTTTTTTGGTTTTCCTGTAATTCACTTTCATTAAATATTACTAAAACTGATAGCATTATACTTTCTAGATCTCTTTCTTCAATTACTCTAACCTATCCATTCCTTATCTCACTTCCTATCCATTCCTTATATCACTTCCTATCTCAAACACCATCACTACTCTAGGTTTTACTATAAATAATATATTAGATTACTCAGTACATATATCAAACACTGTCCGCATTGGTAATTATATCCTGTATAATATAGGCAAGGCTCGCTCTAAGCTAACATTTAATTTAACTAAATCATTATTACATTCATTAGTATTTAGTCGACTTAGATATTGTAATTCGCTTTTCATTAAAATTCCGCAAAAATTGATGAACACATTCGATTCAATACAATGTAGTGATTTAATCATATCTATACATTCCATAATGGCGACTCTCTGGTGGTTGAAGTTTCGAGATTTATGCAAGTTTCGACTTATTTGCCTTACTCACCAGGCTATATATATATGAGAGTTCCGTCATATATAGGTATACCTATCGAAGGGAGTCATAATTCTAACAACTACTCGTCCGAGTCGCAAATGTGAGCTGACGAAACTCTCTTTACCGCTTGTCTCATTTATGTATGCAGATGCTGCTTTCACTGTTGCTGCTCCGAAGTACTGGAACAGTCTTCCCGATTAATTACGGACTATGTCATCATTTATTACTTTTAAATGTCGACTACATACATATATGTTATCATTATAATGTCTTCTTTTTAAATTTATTATTATTTGTGTAACTATTTATTTGTTTTATTATTTCAACTTGACGCATATAAACGTGCATCGTTTTCTGAGTCAATAAACCTTTATATTATTATATCAAGGACATGACTACGGATCTCATTGTTGTAAATATAACTTTCTTATCTGTTAAGTTATGTGATTTATACTCCGAAGTATAAACTTTTCTATATATATGTTCAAATGTTAGGTTATAAATACACCATAGTGTACACTGTAGATATAGGGACGTATATATATATATTCATTTGCATTGATGTAGCTACATGGGACTGATGCAATTGTATCAGTCCAGCATTAATGTTTGCAGTTAATAATGTAACACTAATATAAACAGACTAATAATATTCCTGTACTTGCCTATAGAAAATATATATATTTATATATATATATTATTGATAGAATAAGTGAAATATATATATATGAAAATCCACTAGTACTATCTATAAACCATATATGTTAAATAGGTTATATATTAAATATATGTAATTATAAATTATTAAATTACTTACTTTAAGTAAGTTACTTATACGTAACTATAATGTATAAGTTACTTATAATTATAATTAAATAGCTGACTTATTAAAATATTAGAAGGATGATTTATTAAAATATAACACGTTATTGTTATTGTTATGCTTTTATTTTTATAAGTCCTTTTCCCCGATCTATGAACTTAGCTGATTTGTTTACTTATAACATAATGGCATTTATGTCACTTCGAAGCCGCTCTCATTTTAAGGCATCCAGGATTTAATCAAAGCTCAATCGTGTATACATATTTATTAAGATATTCATGTGTCTGGTCTGGGTTTAAACCCGTGTCTTTTATATATGTATGCATACATATAAGAAGCATGCTTCCTTAAGATTATAAGTATAAGGCATATAGATACGCAGGTAGGTTTAAAGTATGACAAGTTTGAATGAAAAATAAAAAAAGGTTTAAATAATGCAATTAAAATTTAATATAAACCATTAAAATTTGACTAATGAATATTCGATTAAACTTTTGTATACATTTTATCCAACTATTTTTTCGAATAGTGTTGGAGATGTTGACATTTTAATAATATATTTGAAATAAGAACGTGTTATTCAAACTTACATTTAACATTACCTTTAATTACCTTTTAATGAGTCACACAATAATCATGAGTCACATTATTTGGTTTTGCATGACAGGGATATGATTCCTAATCTATATATATATATAAATATATATATATATATATATATATATATATATATATATATAGCTATAGCTACCTAGATAAGAGTCATTAATTAAATTCAAACATATACAAATTAAAGCAGACAAACTATATATATACTTGAGATTTATAAGATTATAATTTTTGGAATATTAAAATAATATAAAATAGGTGTCTTAATAACTGATAATTCAATACAAAATAAATTGCGTGCATGTTATAATTAATTATATTTATGTATATCTACTATTTTTATTAGTTATTATAATACTACAATTATTTATACTACGATTATTTTAGGGGGTCGGTAATATGAGAAGGGGGTCGGTATTAGGCACATGTATCCGATTACCGACCTCCCTGTTTATTCTTTAAATATAATTATATCAAGAATTTAAAATAGCCACATAATTCATTGCCATGGCATATTATGCATAATATTAACGTAATTATAAAATTTCAAATAAATATATTTAATATTGAATAAATAATTACAAATAATCATGTAGGGGTCGGTAATCGGAGACTTTCCACTATCAGGTTTATTATTCCTACTTAAACTTTTATTTATTTATTATTTCATACAATTTATTTATTATTCTACGAAATTATTCAATACATGTATGTAATACATATTATGTATTCCTGTAGTAGATACCTACTCGACTGTATATATATATATATATATATATATATATATATATAGGGGAAAGTAACCGAATATGGACAGTGCCCAAATACGGACACTATCGGTATCTCATAAACCATAAATCCTACAAAAAAATGTTTAATGAATAAAATATTCATAATTATATAAATAGTTTAAAACAAATTTATTTTTTAATTATTCGAAATATTGCTGATATATCCAATAAACTGATTTTTTTATTACGCTTTTAAATTTATGAAAAAAATTGTCAACTAAAAACCTTCTCAAGAATATACAAATGTATCGATATAAAATATAATATATAATACTATATTATTAAAAAATAAAGCATTCTAAAAATTGTATATTCAATTTCTATATTTATTATTAAATATTCATTAAGTTATAAGCATATATCTAGAGGTCATATAATTCCCTAATACGGATACACTATATTTCTTAATACGGACACCCTATAACCAATCATCGCGCAGCGTATGAACTATTCTGATTTTCATAAAAATCGCGTGCTTTATAATATTAATAAAGCATTAATAACCATTAATAAAGCTACATATAAAAATGTTATTATTTAGATACTTAAATTTTATTATTAATTAAAAAAATAATAAAAATAAATATATTATTAACTAATTAAATTACAATACATTATTCATAAAATTAATTATAAATAAGGTAATTGTAATTTGTATGATTGATTCATCAATAATATATAGTTTATCTAGTGGTATATATGGTGTCCGTATTCGGAAATGGGTACCGAATACGGACGCCCCCGTTATCTATAGATTCCATATATGTATATGCTCCATATATGTTCATATATGTTACATATATGTTCCATATCCATATATGGAATTAAAATATTAAATACAATTTTAAAATCACAATAATATCTATAATCATATATGTTATATATATTATATATATTATATATAATATTAATATATTGTAATTTTTGAATACAAATAATGAGTCATAAAATGTTAAGACCATTGTTTGTTAAAGTGTCCGTATTATGTTACTTTCCCATATATATATACCACATATATATATATATATATATTTATATAAATAGCAAGTAAAATATATTATAAATAATAACTGTTTTTTTTATTTAATTTTTGACATTTTTGACATTACCCTAATGACATTTGATGATGCCCACGATGAATCATTTAGTGTACCAGCGTTTATTTCATCTGAAATTATACTATATATAGTGGATGTATACTATACTATAGTAGATGAGCCATTACAGACTATAGTCTTTATATATATAGAGAAATATATATTATTACAATATACTATTTTTCAACTAAAAATAATCAGCGACCTTTACTATATAATGTTCAACACGAATTAAAGTAAATTATTAAATATACAAAAAATAAATTATTAATATATTATTAATTATTGTTATTTAGATTTAATCCTATTTATTAAAATTATTTTATCTTACAATATAATATATAATTTTGAATTATAAATCAATTATTATATAAAATATATTATCAAAATAATGTCTGTGTTTTCAATATATGTATATAATGGTTTTTGAGAATAATTCACTATTATTGATATATCGTAATTTAAAAAAATGAATTAATTTCAATATTTACAAAAGATATTTTATGAAAAATATATTTATAATGTATATATATTAAAATTAATTTATAATATAATATTATAATGTATTGATATAAAATACATATAATATGATATTAAATATCCAAATGATATATTATTTAATAAAATGTAGTTGTTTACATATTTGTATTATTAGCTATGTATCTTAGATACTATTTATGACTAATAGATACGATTACAAATACATTTGTAATTTTTATAATAGATACAAATACAAATTAAAATGTATCTACGATATTGATTTGTTGCCTTAATTTAATAGATAATGTATCGGCAATACTGCCCAGATTTGTATATACAGTCAACTCCCGATAAGTCGGACTCGCAAGGGTTCGAGAAAAGTGTCCGACTTAGCGATATGTCCGACTTATCCGAGATTCCGAATATCATGCAAATAAGACATGAAATGCGCAGCGCGAGTTAAATGGTTACCGAAATGTGGAATTATGCAACAATCAACAACATAAAATATTGTATTCAATAATATTACTTACTAAAATTATAATATTCATTATTTAAAGTAAACATTTCTGACAATTTATAAAAGTCCGACTTATCCAGTATAAAAATCATAAAAATGACTATAATATGTGTCCGACTTATAGAAAAGTCCGACTTATCCATTCCGACTTATCCATTCCAACTTATCCGACTTATCCGATTAATTTAACATGGAACTAGATACAAATCCAACCAAACCAACTAAATGTGTCCGACTTATCGAGAAGTCCGACTTATCCGTAGTCCGACTTATCCGTAGTCCGACTTACCGAGAGTTGACTGTATATATAAACAAACGGCACTACTTTTCAATTTATTAACTTGTCAGATGTAAATGTTAATGATATATAGGGGAAAGTCTCTGATTACCGACACCTAAATGATTATTTGTAATAACTTATTCAATATTAAATATATTTATTTGAAATTTTGTAATTAGGGTAATATTATGGCAATGAATAATGTAGCTATTTTAAATTTTTGATATTATTATATTTACAAGAATAAACAGGGGGGTCGGTAATCGGATACATGTGCCTAATACCGACCCCCTAAAATAATCGTGGTATAAATAATTGTAGTATTATAATATCCAATACAAATAGTAGATATACATAAATATAATTAATTATAACATGCACGCAATTTATTTTTTATTGAATTTATGTTTTAATAGTAATATTAAATTTAAATTTAAACTTTATTGTAATTATATTAAAATAGTGTATATTATTATTTACTACTTATTTATTAATCAGTATTTATATAATCAACTGGAATCATGAATCATAAATATATATCAATGATACACAAACAACCTATAGGTTTACCGTATGCCGTATACGACATATTTTAAAGTAAAATACTGATCTATTTTATAAATCTCATGAGGTCGGTATTAGGGTAATTTAAGGGGTCGGTAATAGGAAATTAATATGGGTTACTATAATTAAGATATATTGGTTAATATTTATTCAAATTAAATTATTTTTATAATGTTATAAACATTTTATTGATCTACAATATTATTTGCAGTAATAAGTTTTATTTTAATTAATAAAGTATTTACAATGATTTAAAAAAAGTTATTATTCAACTATTTAAAAATCAAAAATAGAATATTACATTTGATCAAATAATAATTGTAGGATTACATATTTTATACAAAATACTTATTCATATTTATCATTAAATTACTAATAGTTCATAAATATATTATTTTCTCTTATAGTTACTGAGATATGAGAGGGGGTCGGTATTAGGGGGGGGGTCGGTAATCGGAGACTTTCCCCTATCGTTAATATATATTTAATTACGATATAAATTATTATTACTATAATAATTAATACATTTAGTGACTAATCGAGTAGGATACCTATAGGTAATGGAGTAAGATACCTACCTGTATACTCCAGCCTGGAGTATATAGCCTACTATATTGAACTCGTCGGTCCTACTTCAAAGATTGTTAATACTAAAACTTGACCACTCATACAATTTTACGTTCAGGCATTATTGATATTAATGAATGTCAATAATAAACAGATATCCTCTAAAGTGAACTGAATATTATACTTATTAAAGATGCCCCGGCGGTCTAATACTAATCCATGTATTCTTAATAATACCCGTCATCATTTTAACTATGGTAACTTTAATAACTAATATTTATTATAAACGATTACAAATCTAAATCACGAGATAACTATGGTTTATCATATAAGGCTATGTAGAACAACTATGGAACATACTTTAACACATGAAACGTATATGTAGATTAAAAACCAACAAAATAATATTGAAAATTCTATAACAGATATTTACTTTACGGGAAGTTTACTATAATCAGATTGTATTATATATATATATATATATATACCAATAGGGGAAAGTAACCGAATACGGACAGTGCCCGAATACCGACACTATCGGTATCTCAGAAACCATAAATCCTACTAAAAAATGTTTAATAAATATAATATTCATAATTATATAAATAGTTTAAATAAGTATTTTTTATATTTTAATTATTAAAAATGGTGCTGATGTATACAATAAACTGATTTTTTTATTACGTTTTAAATTTATGAAAAAAATGTCAACTTACAACTTTCACAAGAATATGCAAATGTATCGATATGTAGTCCTATAGAATTGTATTACTCAATACGATATACGATATACATATTGAGTACTGCAATTCTTTATACCACGTACTTCCTTTATATTCTATAAATTGCATAAATAGAGTTATACATGTATTCACTGAGTCTTCAGTATGCTTACTATTTCGAATAAAATAATTTGATCACTCTTGCACTTCCAAAAAATTATATGGCATAACATATGTATCTGCTAAACAGCGATCAATATGTAAAATGATTACGATTGTTTATAAATGCATATACCTTAAATCACCTACATATTTAAAGGATTTGCTGACGTTCCGGATTGAGTCGAGAATCTTTAGATCAGTGGTTCCCAACCTTTTTTCGTCATGACCCTTTTTTTGATAATTCTTAATTTAAAAATATTCCATGACCCAATGAACAATTTTACTTTTGTATTATTAAACATTATTCATAAACGAATAATATAAACTATAATATATATATATATATATAAATAAATATTTTTAGAAATTGGCTCATGACCCAAACACAAAACCAAGTGACTCAAATTTGGATCATGACCCATAGGTTGGGAACCACTACTCTAGATCGTCTAACAGCAAAATACTTCGTTACCATAAATGTAGGCCTGCTAGATATGGCAAAAGATCTTTTCGGCATTCGGCAGCTTCACTAAGGAATGGTCTACCTCGAGAGCTAGACTTGTGACATCCATAGAACGTTTCAGAAGTAAAGTCAAAGATTTTATTATTGGTAATTTTTAATATTCGTATATATATATACGAAAAGTATACTTTTATTTTGTTCATGTTTATTAATCTAATAATCCTATTTTGTTTTACTTATATTATTTTATCGTTTATTTATGTATGTATTATTATTTTGCTAAAACACAAATGAGAACTATCTTTGTTATATTTGTGTATAAATAAATCATCTGTCCATCTATCTATCTATATAAAATATAACACTATATTATTAAAAACTAAAGAATTCTAAAAATTATATATATAATTACTCGATTTTGTTTATAAAATATTAATTAAGTTATAAGCATATATCTAGGTCTTATAAATCCCTAATACGGACACTCTAGATATATTAATAAGGACACCCTATAACCAATCAGCGTGTGACATATTCTAATTTTCCAAAAAATCACGTGCGTTATAATAGTAATACCACCAATGAAGCTGAATCTAAAAATGTTATTATTTATATACTTAATTTTTATTATTAATTAAAAAAATAATAAAAATAAATAATGAAATACTAATTAAATTATTCATAAATTAATTATAAATAATGTAATTGTAATTTATCTGATTGGTTCATCAATACTATATATTCTATCTAGTGGTATATGGGGTTTCCGTATTATAACACAGGATGTCCGTATTCAGACATAGGGGAAAGTAACCTAATACGGACACTTTAACAATAAATGGTCTTAACTTTTTATGACTCAGTATTTTTATTCAAAAATTACAATATATTAATATTATATGATTATAGATATTATTGTAATTTTAAAATGTTATTTAATCTTTGAATTCTATAGATAACGGGGGTGTCCGTATTCGGTACCCATGTCCGAATACGGACACCATGTGTTATAATACGGACACCATATATACCACTAGAAAAACTATATATTATTAAAGAATCAATCAGACAAATTACAATTACGTTATTTATAATTAATTTTATGAAAAATATATTATAATTTAATTAGTTAATATTTTATGTATTTTTATTATTTTTTAATTAATAATACAATTTAAGTGTCTAAATAATATTTTTTTTAGAATTAGCTTTATTGGTGGTATTAATATTATAACGCACGTGATTTTTATGAAAATACAGAATAGTTCATATGCTGTGCGATGATTGGTTATAGGGTGTCCATATTAGGAACTTATATGACATCTAGATATATGATTATAACTTAATGAATATTTGATAAAAAATATAGAAATTAAAAATACAATTTTTAGAATGCTTTAATATTTAATAATTGTATATTCATGATAAAGTTTTAAGTTGAAATTTTTTTTCATAAATTTAAAAACGTAATAAAAAAATCAGTTTATTGGATATATTAGCAATATTTTGAATAAAAAATAAAAAATACTTTTTTAGACTATTTTTATAATTATGAATATTTTATACATTAACATTTTTTTTGTAGGATTTATGGTTTCTGAGATACTAAGAGTGTCCGTATTCGGGCACTGTCCATATTCGGTTACTTTCCCCTATATGTACCGAATACGGACACCCTCGTTATCTATTGAATAAAAAGATTAAATAAAATTTAAAAATCACAATAATATCTATAATCTTATAATATTAATATATTGTAATTTTTGAATACAAATATTAAGTCATAAAATGTAAGACCATTTATTGTTAAAGTGTCCGTATTAGGTTACTTTACCCTTCTATAATCTATTATACTTTCATAAATGTATTATATATAAACAATACTTACCTAGTATTAATGCATTGATCATTATGGAGTATATTAACCGTGATATGCCTATAGTAATTACTTATTGTAGTCCTGAATATAGGCCTATGTTCAGGATTAAGACCTATATGTAGGACTGCAGGCCTATATAATAGGCGACCTCTATTATGTATACATGCAACTACATTGTATCTATGATAAGTTTAAGTATAATAGTATATGCATTATGCTATATATATAGTAAATATTACTATAATAATAAACACAATTTATTATACAAAAATAACGATACTTTATTCAAGTAGGCTACTAATAACAATATCAAATAATACTCATATGTTAATGATAATAATATCATTTTTAATAAAAATAATATCAGTAGTATTCTACTGATGTACGTCATTATTTATTTATATACATATATATATATATATATATATATATATATATATATATATATACACACTATATATGCATTACAGTGGTGGTATACCTATAACGTTATACTTAATAACAGCGATGATTAGTATAGTTCTCCATAATTACCTAAGCGAATATCAATGTTGTAGGTAGCGACATCTATATATATGTGCATCATTCAATTCATGTAGTTAGTTATATGGGAAAGGAATATGTGTTATGTCATTATGACTTGGCTATCATTCGGTTTAAATTGAATTATATGTACAATATACAGTGATCCGTCCAATGGACGTTCATTGGTCGGCTGTTCAATACACGTATACCACGTGATAACTAGATGATGTCATGTGATACTATTAGGTAATCCTTCAGTTGGCGAGAGTTTCCTGATACACGGGAGGAGGCTGCGCTACATTCATCATTTGATTATTATATCTGAAATAGTGAAGAACATTATTAGAATATTGCGATTATTTGTATATCGCTCATAAATTGAATACACATACAAGAGAGATATTATAATACTAATAATTCTAATAATACTAATAATAGTAATAATAATAATAATTATTATTATAATTATAATAGTATTACATTATGGTAGTAGTATGATTATTGATAGGTAATATTCACTACCTATATGTACTATTCTAGTATACTATAGTGATATTAATAGTACCCAGTAAACAGTAATAGCAGCATAATAGCAGCATAACAGCATATTTAATAGCCTCAAATGTTTACATTGGGCTATTATGCTGCTATTATGTTGCAATTTAATGTATATTAATATACATTTAATTGCAACATAATAGCAGCATAATAATTATGCTGCTATTAATTTGTCATGCTATTATGCTGCTATTATGCTGCTATTATGAGGCTATTACTGTTAGCTGGGTATACTAAAGTATACTACTAGTACTACTAGCAGTAGTAGTAGTGAAAATGTTTGGCTGCTTAGAAATAGATTCAACTAAACATATTGCATGCACACGTGCACACATGCACCCCAATCTAAGCACGACGTGAACATAAACACCGAGTTAGTGTGAGATTTACTACTACGCAAGTGACTGTGTAATAGCCAGCCTTACATAACACCAGCTATTATCTACACGAGGTGTCGTGTTATTAATAAGTTAAGTTACGTAATCAATAAATAACGATTACCATAGTTGCTCGTTAACTCGTAGGGGTGTTTACATTACAATACCCCCGCTAGTTACCCTGTATACCCCTATATGGGCATATTGTCCATATACAGCTATATCCTATGCTTATAAACAATGTATAGGCGTTCTAATGTGACAGACGCGAGTTTCAAACGAGATGTGTTAGCCTAACACTGTTGGGGT
>OZ025242.1:58580559-58840559 GCA_964019155.1 Osedax fenrisi
ATTCAGTTCATCATCATCAATTAGATGGGATAAACTACCCCTTTCACTTAACAATAACAACATATCGAAATTTAAAAAGAAATTTAAAAAAATACTTATTGACCAACATTGTTTCGCATCTTGATTATCGCGCGAATTATATATATTCGCTATTTGTATGCGATATATATTATTCGATTCACATTATAGAATTATTATTATTAATGATGTGTTTAAATAAATACTTTCAACAAAAACAACAACAACAACAACATACACACATACACACACACACACACACATAAACACTAGGGGCGATGCAGCAGGGGGTGGACGGGGTCCCCCGTCGGGGGGGGGGGGGTGACATGTCCCCCCACTTTAAAATCTAGGGGGACCTCCTATGTGTTGATCTCCCAAACTTTTACCACGATATTTATGTTGATTGTATACAATATAGACCCTACATACAAAATCGTTCTAGCGCCTCTAATAAACACATACATACACACATACATACACACATACATACACGCATACACGCATACACACATATAAAGACCACCCAATTCCATAAATCCACTCCCAACTATACACGATATACATTATAAAATAAACGAATAGGCTACCGACAAAACTAAACTGTCTTACATTTAAACACAGATCCTATAAAACCCTCAATAATATACATACATGCCAATCTTCCTAAATACAGCAGAGACTTAATTAAACATTCAGAAATAACTAAATTAAATCATCAAATAGTACCCTCCTGAAACACAACCCATTGACTAACTAGTCATCATTATGGAATAAACTCCCCAAGACCATTACTAATGAGAAACTATCAACTACATTTAATACAAAACTACACAGACAATTGAACTTAACTAACTATCTTTACTAAATGTACCCACTGACTAACTTACTGACTAACTTACTACCCACCCACACCTTACTTTACTGCATTTATTATAATTTATTTTAATTTATGGATGTCGCCATAACAATAATATTATATGTATCACGTCCGAACAATTTTTGAAAATTTGATTTTTGTGGATAAATCAATTTCATACACACACATACACACACAAACCACACACCCACATACACACACACATACATATATATGCCCATACATATATACGAATACACACATAGACACACCCACACCCATACACACATACACCCACACATACACACATACATACACACACTCACGTATTACTAGTATTTGTAAATGGTGAAGGATCTACACTGGACCTACACCATTATAATCACCTACACTATATACTGCAGTGATAACCTAAAGGTGATTATAATGATATACGATATGCTATATGCTACAGTAAATATACAGTAATGATGCATGCATGTATTATACATATCGTAATACTTGCAATAAAATATCTATTTATCAAATATATGTAAATTTAGATATATATATATTTAGATATATATATATATATATATATATATATATATATATATATATATATTTTATATATATATATATATATATGTGTGTGTGTATGATACAATGACTTGCAGATTAACTCGTGGTTCTTTTATCTAAGTCAATGTCCTACAATGTCCTTGATATGAGTCACACGCACACAAGCACGCACACACACACGCACACACACTGATGGCCACCGTTCAGACATCGTGTGCTGAGAGACCAGGTAATAAACAGACCCACACGAGGACATAAAACGAACATAAATAGAACTGTCGTATCAGCAATAGCCATGTGTACTGTACATGTGTATGGGTATGAATCATAGATATAGGTGCTCGTCTGAGCTTTGTCTGATGTGTGTGTGTGTGTGTGTGTGTACGTCGTACAGTGTACGTGTGTGTGTTTATGTGTTTATGTGTGTATGTGTGTGTGTGTGTGTGTGTGTGTGTGTGTGTTCGTGAGCGTATTTGTATAACCCTATACAGAACACAGCACCTACATTTAGTACCAATACACAGTGTTATTCGCTATTGTATGAAGTACATTGTGTATTATATACTAATATATTTATTATATGTATTATATGAATAATAAGTTAATACTATGTTTTTCGTTACTACTACACATATAACTACATATATATATATATATATATATATATATATATTTCTATATTATACTGAAATATTAATTGTATTTCGGTATGTTCTTAATTAATAAAGGGTTAATAGTGAATTACATAATAAATAAATCATTTGTAAGTTACTGCGTGTGAATCATATTTAAATAATTCGAATGTTAAGTTACGTATAATACACTGTATATCTATAAACTATATTGATAAACTAGAAGTATTTCTATAGACATTTCTATAGATATACCCTATAGGGTATATCTATACAAATATTGTTATCACATGACTATGTGTTCATTTATAGTTGCCTCAGGGTAAGTAACCATATTAATGAGTTACATACTACTATTTATTATGTTAATTATGTAATTGTATTATTATTATATACAATTTAGGTAAATATACCTAGTTAATATGGTAATAAAGTTAATATATGTATTTTTTAATTTTAAATATATGTCAATTCATGAATTACCTTTTAATTAATATTATAAATAAATAACGTTATATATACGAAGTTTAAAAATGCAGTTGAATGTGTGTTATTAAATTATTAAAAAGATGACTAGTCGAATAGACTTTTTATATATAAATGATATCCACTGAAATAAATATACTCTTAACTATTGTAACGTTATATAATTCAGTGGGTATGCGAGTAGCGCCCGCATTTTAACAATACGTTATAGATATCATCGATATAAAGTAACTTTCTTTATATCGATGATATATATATATATGAATACACTCATATATACACACAAATTATATATATATACATATATATATATATATATATATATATATATATATATATATATATATATATATATATTATACCTATATAGCTACACGATGACGAAGATCCATGGTTAAGCTTGGAAGATTAGCTGTTCCCTTTTAATAATTTAAAATATATGTAATGAATGAATAACAAGTAATATATATTAGCATATGCTTGTATCTATTATGTATAATATTGCTAAGTACTATACAATATGTATCATGCACGACGTCACTCCCGTACAATATACGGCGTACGAGCCATGCTGACATGTATTCGGTAATGTGGAGTATATTTGGTAGTAAACATAACTAGAGATCTTGTTGGTTGCTAGTTATTTCATAACTAGAAGTGAATTCCTAAAGAATAATAAACTAAATACACATTGTCTAATATAGGTGTAGATACTACAGTGTGATAGAGGGATGAATTATTAAGAATGAGAGAAGGAAGGGTGTTAATGAGTTTAAGTATATGATTATAGACATTTTATCAAAGCCTCGCCTATTTTATGATATTTAATTGATTATTCTATTATCTTTTAATTTATAATATACTATAGTGGAAAGTAACCGAATACGGACACTCTAGGTATCTCAGAAACCATAAATCTTACAAAAAACAATTTAATATGAGTAAAATTATGAATAAAATATTCATAATTATATAGGGGAAGTCCCCGATTACCGACCCCCTCCTAATACCGACCCCCTCTCGTATCTCAGTAACTATAAGAGATATCAAAAAATAATATATACATGAACTGTTAGTAATTTAATGATAAATATGAAAACGTATTTTTTTTTTAAATATTTAATCCTACAATTGTTATTTGATAAAATGTAATATTCTGTTTTATTTTTTTTAATATTTGAATAATAACTTTTTTTAAATCATTGTAAATACTTTATTAATTAAAAGAAAACTTGATTTTGTACATAATATTGTAGAATAATAAAATGTTTATAACTATTATAAAAAAAATTGAATTTGAATAACTATTAACCAATATATCTTAATTATAGCAACCCATATTATTTTCCTATTACCGACCCCCTAAATTACCCTAATACCGACCCCATGTGATTTATAATATCCAATCAAAATAGATTCGTATTTTACTTTAAAATATGTCGTAAGTTGTTTATGTATCATTGATATAGATTTAGGATTCATAATTCCAGTTGATTATATACATACTGATTAATAAATAAATATTAAATAATAATATACAATATTTTAATATAATTACTATAAAGTTAAACTTAAATGTAATATTACTATTAAAACATAAATTCAATAAAAAATAAATTACGTCATGTTATAATTAATTATAGTTATGTATATCTACTCTTTTTATTGGATATTATAATACTACAATTATTTATACTACGATTATTTTAGGGGGTCGGTAATAGGGGCAGAGGGTCGGTATTAGGCACGTGTATCCGATTACCGACCACCCTGTTTATTCTTGTAAATATAATTATATCAAAAATTTAAAATAGCCACTTTATTCATTGCCATAATATTACCCTAAATACACAATTTCAATTAAATATATTTAATATTGAATAAGTTATTACAAATAATCATTTAGGGGTCGGTAATCGGGGAATTTCCCCTAAATAGTAATAAATAAGTATTTTTTATTTTGTTATTATTCAAAATATTGCAGATATATCCAATAAACTGATTTTTTTATTACGTTTTTAATTTTATGAAAAAAATGAAAACTTAAAACCTTTCAAGAATATACAAATGTATTGATTTTATATCAATATAACACTATATTATTAAAACATAAAGCATTCTAAAAATGATATATACTATTGTTATATTTGTTATAACATATTAATTAAGTTATAATAATATATCTAGAGGTCATATAAGCCCCTAATATGGACAATCTATATGTCTAATACGGACACCCTATAACCAATCAGCGCACAGTGTAAAATTAATTATAAATAAGGTAATTGTAATGTATCTGATTGATTCATCAATAATATATAGTATATCCTAGTGGTATATAGGGTGTCTGTATTATAACACAGGGTGTCCGTATTAGGATATGGGTACCGAATACGGACATCCCTGTTATCTATTGAATACAAATTTTAAATAAAATTTTAAAATCACCAAAATCTCTATAATCATATAATATTAATATTGTAATTTTTGAATAAAAATAGTGAGTCATAAAATGTGTAACCATTTATTGTTAAAGTGTCCGCATTAGGTTACTTCCCCTAACTCATTAGATTATTTTTTTTTAATTTAAAATTATGGCAATATCCTGAATAATATTTAAATATAAACCTTTTATATTATTCATATATATATATAATAATATATTAGTAATAGATTATATTTATTTATGTAAATAAAAAAGCATGAAATACAATATTATTTTACTTGATCAAAGGTTATATAGCATATCATATAGTATATTTAGAATTAAGTAGTCTAGTTAATAAATATACTTTTTACACTAGTGAAGCAATACTAGAGAAGGGTTACTATTTCAGTCAAACACCTTGTATATATTCAAGTATTATTTAGTATTCAATAGACTATTTATATATTATATATATGGGGTTCATTTTCTAAGTTGACTGAATTTTATAGATATATAGATTACTTCATTCAATATTAACTATTTTAATTTAGAATAGTTAGTAATTTACAATATTTGTCATCAAGATTAACATTAAAACTATTAACTATAAAACATTAATATTATATATAAATCATTTAATCCGAATGCATTAATAGGAAAGTAAAATAATAATATGTAAGTTCAATATTATGAACACAAATACTTATTCAGAAGGAAAAGTATGAAATTTAGATAGAATCAATATTTGTATTATTGGAATACATTATAATTTATATATGTATCCTAGTTAGTTATGTTATATATTCATGGAGATTACTGAATTCAGAAATTGAATGACATTTATTAATAATTTCAATTAGTGTTTGAAACAAAAAAAAAGCACAGAAACTTAATATATTTTATTATCAAATTAAATAAATCATTCTTGTTCAATCAGTTCTCTAATATAGTTGTACAATTCAGCTTCATCCTGATCCACCCTAAAAAATAAATTTTATTTTGGGTTACTATTTTTAATAATGTTATATATGCGTAATACTTATTATATTTATAGTATAACGAGTTATAATATAACAAATATGTATTTATTAAAGATAATTATTAAAGTTCTAAATTATGTAAAAAAATAAATTTGTCGTGGATATAAATAATTATACAATATATATATATATAATATATATAAATAGTATGGACATTAGATATTTACACAATTGTACACTCATGGAAATGAAACTTAGTATTAACGATATATGTTTAGGTTATCCAATACTATATATAATGATATTTCTACCACATACAAGTAGAATACTAATATTATATAAATATAATGAATATTACTAACGGATTTAAGGTTTCAGCTTTGTTAATAATATTTCCAAATGCGGATAGATACGATGCATTACCAGACATAAGTGCTTTTGTTGTATACTCAATATTGACTACTGTTGGTAAATCTGTAGGTAATGAAGAAGGAGGAGGAGAAGAAGTTGCAGAAGATGAAGGTGCTGCAGATACAGAAGAAGAATCAGAGGAAAATGCAGATGCATTTGCAGATAATGCAGAAGAAGATGCAAAAGACGATTCCGATGAAGATGCAGATATAGAAGAAGCAGATTCAGATGAATGTGCAGATGCAGATGAAGAAGAAGATGCAGAAGAAGCTTCCGATGAAGATGCAGATTCAGATGAAAGTGCAGATTCACTTGCAGATAATGCAGAAAAAGAAGATGAGGAAGAAGATTCCGATGAAGATGCAGATGCAGATGGTGCAGATGCAGATATAGAAGATGCAGATGAAGATGCATTAGAAGACGAGGAAGCCAGTAATGAAGAAGAAGAAGACGATGAAGAGGACGATGACTGATTAGCATGTATAGGTGTCGAATTTGTATACACAGATAAATCATCACTAATAGATAAACCATGGGTATGTGTAATATGTTTATTTGTCGTAAAAGATGAATTGTACAATGTAGACGATATCATTTTAGAATCAATGACACTATTTTCCATAGAAGACTCTACACCAAAAGATGATTTAGAGATTCCCGAGATTTCAGATATATCCGATGATGATGAAGAATCTAATCCCACATTAGATTCATTACTTATAGATTCATTACTTGTAGAAATTGAAGAAGAGTTTTGCAGACCACTACGATAATGTATTTTATAATGACGATCTCTACGTCCTATACCATGCGAATTAGATACACTAAGTACAGAAGGGTTACGTGCTTTATCACCATTACCTACTTTACCATTTCTCTTTTGTTTACCAGCTATCTTACGAATGTCTACATCATTTGACAATGGAATACTTTCATATAATGAAGATCCAGAATTCTCAATAGAATTACCTAATAAAACAGAAGATTGATGAGATTCTTCCAATGATAAATTTGACTCTCCCGCTGTATTAGTATTTTTGTAAAATAAATATTTAATAAATGAACAATATATAACATGTTAGAAAATGTAAAAATATTGCATAACATACCTGCAAGCATGGGAGCGACTTCACAGAAAGTTGCGATGGACACATGATGCTCATTGATTATACCACCAACAGTTAGCATTACTCTTATAAGTATGTTGCGTATGCGGTCAGCATGTTTTACTGCAGAGAATTATAAATATTAGACATTAAATAATGTGGATAAATGTGTTTATAATAATTATTTTATAAATATTGTTAATCGATACATTTACAACTGAATTAGATAAACTGAAATACAATAACAAAAGGTATACAAGTAATGCTGTTATAAAACACATTTAATACAATTATATAATATTATATATATACATAGTTGCAACCTGGAGAAGATAATTATTTAATATAATATATAACCAGTGTATTTTTTACAATATAGTGAGATATTTTATAATACTAGATTGGGTATATACTAAATCTCAAGATGAATAAATACGTGTATGATAATAGTTACAGGAGGACACTAGACTTAGTAATTATCAGTAATAATTATTACTATAAATAATATGTACTCTATATTAATATAGTTTATATTGAAACTTTATGAACGTCATTAATGAACATATTAGAAATAATGTTGCAGGAATGAATTAGTACATATACCTCTACAAATCCACATAGTAAGTTAATATTAGTAACAGTGCGACAGAAATAATCTAACCATCTACCGTATATAAAGCAACTTTGAACTTATTTAATTCCATAATTAAATAATGTAATCTTCCAAGTAAACATTTCACATCTATTACCATAGCATGTAATAGTATTGATACATCAGTGGTATTAGCAGCATGAAGAACAGCAACGCAGTCATATTCGTGCATTCGTTCACCTATAACGATATCTCCTATATAAAAGGCATAGGTTACTAACAATAAGTAACCTTTCATAGCAATGTCTGCAGCAACTTTACTCATAGCAGAAATACATTTCTCTATATTACTAACTAAGCACATAACTGCTTTATTATTCCTATTTAATTTTCCAAGATCCTCGTAGGTCAATTTATCACAAATTCGCTCGCCTCTCAAACCTAAATATAATATCAGTTAATTATATTTTAAAAATATATTTTTAATTTTTATAATGCTATATATAGGGAGAGTACTCGAATACCGACACCCTAACAATAAATCACCATCACTTTATTATTTCTAAATTAAATATTTCCAAAGTTTATTTATAATTATTAAGTAGGTATATAGTATATAATATATACTACATAATAGCTATTTTAAATTTAAATTCAGTTTGTTTAACTATGAGATAACAGGGGTGTCGATATTACGTGCAATTAGTGTGTCGGTATTATGCAAATGTATGTTGCTTAGGTAAAAGTTAATAACTGTGTAACAAATTATGAAAAATACAAAATCTTGTCGGCACATTGTAAAATATAATTAGATCTATAATGTATATTTTTAATATTTTTAATTTTTAATTTTTAAACGATTGAATTTCAACATTGAACATTAACATTTTCATAAATTTAAAGTTGTAACGAAAAAATCAGTTGTTTATAAATAAATAAATATAAATACTAAAAAATAATACTTATATGAATTATAATTATATTGATTAACATTGCATACATTCATTTCACAATTATGTTTAGATTGGAATTATATTTTAGGAAATATCTAGGGTGTCGATGTTAAGTGCATGTCGATATTAGAGCATTATATGTACTATCCCCTACTATAGTTGCCAATAATTGTAAATAAATATCATAGCTAACCCGCAATATATGCACGCATGATAGTTAGTCTTGTAGAAGTAAACGTAGATATAACTTTACCAGTCATATAATCCAAGTCATCGTGAGCAGCTATCAAAACCTCAATTAAAACATCACCTATAGTTAATAGCAATTAAAGCTAATAATTTAGAATATTAAATAAATTATATTTACAAAATATATTTTAATAGTTTAGAAAATAATATAAAGTATTCTATAGCTATATCATCAAATAAAAACCTTCGTCGTTAGAAGCAAGTGATTTTGTAATGCTATTATTTAATGTAACAAGAGAAGGAGCAACACTAGTTTTAACTAGATCAATAATATTATCAATCATTCTAACTCCATCTTTTATACAAACGGCTGAAATAATGATTTAGTAGAAAATTAGGAATTATGAAATATAATCTATATAATAAAGACTATAATACAAACGTTTAAGGTTTCCAAAAATTCCTCTAGGCGTATTGCGACCCTGAATAATATTTACACAAATAAAATAATTTTCTAACCCAATAGTTAATGAGAAATAAAGCAGTTAAATATGTGAATATCTCTAGATTTAATTATAAATAAAAATATAAAATATATAATATGTTATATTATTAAGAGATTAAATATAGTGAAATAATAAAATAAAGATAAACTGATAAATATATATTTAGTGAATTATAATGCAAATATTTAGGTTAGTAATATACAGTAGAATAGTGAATATTGTCATTATAATAATAAAGTAGTTTATAATAGTAATACTACAATAATTTATAAATAGATAAATATAGAAACATAATAAAAGTTAATAAATAAATAATATATATATATATTCAAATATGCATTTATATATGAAATATTGATTTCTTAATATTACAAGTTATATTTATTTTAAAGATAAAATATTTAAGAATCTCTTATGTTTTAAATATAATACAATATCCAATGATATATTAGAATAAAGTTGTTTGTTTTGTAAGTGAAAATAATTAAAATCAATAAGTAATTTGTATTATATTATATAATATTATATTAGTATATAGTAATTATATTACTTAATATATAAGAAATATTGTATTATATCAATTATTTAATAATGTATACATAATATAGTACTTGAATATTTTAACATGGTTGTGTATTTTATATATTATTTACATTTAGCGGTATACATTTTAAAATACGCATTTTTACATGAAATATTGAATTATTAACATGACAAGTTATATTTATTTTAAATATAATAAAATACGGTTTAATAAAGCACATCTAATATGATTTAAATATAATTCAATATCCAATGAAATATATTACAATAAAGTTTTTTTTTTAATAACAAATAAATTACAATATATATATATTTTATAGCTATATATTGTTTATTTAAACACTTACTATTAAATAAGTCTACTTTTATAAAAAAATCTTACTTAATATTATTAATAACTTAATAATAATATCTTAAAAATATTATATTATATCAAATATTCAATAAGTTATACCTAATATAAAATTGTATCATTTCTAAAAAATAAATTTCTAAAATAAGTGGAATTTTACATTTATCTATATAATTAGTATTTTATTAATCTTAATATGATATGTTCTCAATATAATACTTTATATTAATTAATTAATTTTTATAAATATTCTAATTTGTATTCTTTTTTTCTGAAAAAACTTAAAATTAATTTATATTACCATTTATTTTATTATGCAAAAAAAACAAATCTATAAAATAATATTTGTATTTTATATAATTATATACATATAGATATAGAACACATTATATCATATCATATGATTTATATATATATATATATATATAATATATAAATTATTATATATAATATTTAATAATTATATATAATATTAATATATCAATATATATTCATTGCAAGTGATAACATATTATATATTTATTGAAAGAGATTTTGGTCAGGTATTTCTATGTTTATGAATATGAACATTATTTATTCTATATCAATATTTTATTATTCATACTCGTGCATATTAATATATATATATTCTGAATTTATAATGGATATAATCCAAGTATGTATACGTATCAATTCACAACACCGTATCTCACACGTAACTGTACTAGGTGGTCGTACCATCAGAAATGTAATTCGATAATATTATAATATTGTATAATTTAAAATATATACAATGTATTTCTATTTAAAGTACCATAGTGTACTATGTAGTAGTTTAGTATAATAGTTGGTAGTTTATATATATAGGTATATTATATATACTATAATACTTTCCATAGAAATACATTGTATAGATTTTAAATTATACAATATTCAGATTGTACGATGACGTATACGATAGTGATGAACTATAGTTCAATTGTTATAGTTCAATTGCGTGTGGGAGAAGATATTTTGAATTGATACGTGCAATGCACGGCGTTCATGTATACATGCTTATATTAGATCCAGTATGAATTCCGAACATATATATATGCTTAATATTCACAAGTATGAATAATAAAATATTTATAAAGAATAAATAATGTTCATATTCATACATCTGACGAAAATCTCAATAAATATATAATAATATATTTTCACATACCAGCTAACAGTAATACCCTCGTAATAGCAACACAATAGTATAAACAATAGCCTCAAATGTTTACATTGTGCTATTATTATGGTATTATGTTACCATTACAAGCCTATTATGCTGCTATTAATTTGTAATACTATTATGCTGCTATTATGTTTCCCTTAAAAGTATATTATTCTATAATTATGCTGCTTTTCATTTTAAAAGTCTATTATGCTGATAATATGTAGCTCTTCTAATAATAGCAACATAATAGCAGCATAATAGTATTACAAATTAATAGAAGCATCATAGGCTTTTAATGGCAACTTACTAGCAGAATAATAAATGTAAACATTTTAGGCTATTAATTATTCTATTATGTTGCTATTACGAGACTATTACTGTTAGCTGGGTTACTATGAATATATATTTATATATTAATATTATATATACATATTATATATTATATATATTATATATATTATATATATTATATATATATTATATATATATATATTAATATTATATATATATATATTATTATATATTATATATTATTATATATTATATATTATATATTATATTACAAACATAAATAGACTAGTAATAAACTAACATGATAAGGTTTGGCCAAGGTTACGGAGACCAATAATACTAAAGTTAATGTTGCAAACTTCATTATGAATGGTGACGAACACATCTATAATATTCCTTATATATGAAAAGTCACGCTCCACTGAATATAAATGTGAACAAACGTCTATGATTCAAAACATTTCGAACATCTATGGTTCAATGGTATAATTTGATAACTATATTTTATAGACATGTTTCTTAATTTAAAATAAATTCAATGCGGACATATATGTACTTGTGTAAATCATATATAGGAATTGCAAATTATATATGTATATATATATATATACATGTAACGTTAATTTATAATGATGACACGTAATGTCATTACATTTAGTAGATTTAAATCAATAACATAAATATTTTGAATTTTAATATTCTAGATTCCATTGTAGCCAATACGTATATAAACTATAGTTTCTTAACAAACTGTGTTCTATTTATAGATTTTACTTTTAATTTAAAATAAATAAATATTTGTATACATTATTTCATTTATTATATATGTATAGGTTATATCATATATATTGCATATATAATCAATTATAATTGATATATTGGAAGAATATTATTTGTATTTATTTGTAATGTATAAAATAAAACATTGCGTTTACACATCGTATTATTACGTATCATATTCATTACAATAAATATATTTAGTAAATATATGTCCTGAAAAAAGGTACTAATTTATCATAGATATTTAATTTAAATATCTATATAAATTAATGATAGGTTAATTTGTATATTATTAATTATTATTGATCAACGACTGTATATATATATAGTAAATAAGTGTACTTAGTAAGACTATAGTATACTTACTAATTAGTATTAATTATAATTTACTATTTATTTACATAATTATATAGAATAATTAATTATATAATTTGTTTAGATAAATCTATTGATTATTTTAATCATTTTATTTTGTGTTATCTTAAATAAATTTAAATAGATGTTATGTTATCAAGGATTTTGAAAATAATATTATATTCTTATAATAAATACTATTAACAAACACATATACATTACATATTTAGTGTATTTAAAAATGTACATCACCTTTCATTTATAGTAGTGTTATGTTTTTCAAATTTACTTATATACTAAAAATAAAATTAGAAATAAATATGTATAGGCAGATGGCGTAATTTGTTCATTAATTTCACAAATTACTAGAATGACATATATTTACTTTAAAATCATTGTTAATATATTCTATATTATACAAGTATAGTTTTATAACTATATCCACAGATATATTATGTAGATTATTTTCAAATTAATTACATTTATATTTCAATATATATATATAAACATTTAATTGTTTGTATTAAAAATATATTCTTATAAGATAACACATTATATAATCAGGATAACTATTAACTAATTACTACAATAAATAATACCTAGTATTAGTATAGTAATAGTATTACATATATGTAGGTTATAGGTTATATTACATATGGCTATATCCTATATATGATATAGGTTATATGTTAATGAATAACATTTTATTATATAATAAAATATTGTTATTTATCATTATCCCTCGATAAGATAATGTGTATAATTTTTCATATGATCTCCTTATAATGTAGGTATATATATACAAATATGTTTTCCAAGTAAATATATAGGTAACACCTCTATATATACCCATATACACTGTAAAAAATAACCTATAACCACAACGCTGAATAACCTATCTTAAAATGTCCCAAAATGGAAATAGGTTACTGCCTATTTCTAATATGTTTAACAGAGTGGTAATAGGGTAATGTATTTTTTTTGGTTATAGGTTAGATAACTATTACTGATCTATTGAATGCGTGATTATAGGTTAGTGCACATTTTTTGCTTATAGGTTCGTGACCTATTACTGATCTATTGAATGAGTGGTTATAGGTTAGTGCACATTTTGTGGTTATAGGTTAGTGGCCTATTACTGATCTATTGAATGGGTGGTTATAGGTTAGTGTACATTTGTTGGTTATAGGTTAGTGACCTATTACTGATCTATTGAATGCGTGGTTATAGGTTTGTGATTTATTACTGATATATATATATATATATAATTTGAACAATCCATGAATAAGCAAATTTACGTTATAAACTACTTGGCTACCAGCCTACCTAGAATGACCACAAACACATCATAGAAAGACAAGATTACCAACATACAAAGTATATGGAATGCCAAAGATCAATTAGGTAATTAAACAAAGAATATTGCAACTAATAGGACACTGCATAAGGTACACCGATGAAGTAGTGCACAATTAATGTTATGGAAGCCAAAGAATGGCATTCCATACAACATACGTATACGAAACAGGGAGACAACCCACAACATCTTTATATATTATAAAGAAACATTGGGTCTGTTAAGAAGATAAATTACGAACACTGATGACGGACCGAATAAGATGGAAAATAATAACATTATATGGTCGAGTGAGAACTATGTAATTAGGTATTAATAAATAAATAATTAATTTTAAATTATATTTATTGTAGAAATCATTTCGTCCCCCAAGTCCTCCACATTCGTCTTTTCAGGTACCTATGGAAAAACAATAATTAATAAATATTGAAGTGAATGTGTATTATACAATAACTAAAAATGAAACTGTCTATATTAATATCATCAAGACCCTTTGTCCTCCTAGTGACCCTTGTTGCATTAATATTATACTAATTAATAATATCTTATTAATATTATATTTAATATTATATTAGTAATACTATACTAATTAATACTACACTAATTAATATTACACTAATTAATACTATAATAATTAATATTATACTAATTAATCATATAATAATTAATGATATACTAATTAATATTATACTAATTAATATTATACTAATTAATAATATACTAATTAATATTATACTACTTAATACTATACTTATTAATACTATACTAATTAATAATATACTAATTAATATTATAATAATTAATATTATACTAATTAATATTATACTAATTAATACTATACTAATTAATATTATACTAATTAATATTATACTAATTAATACTATACTAATTAATATTATACTAATTAATATTTTACTAATTAATACTATACTAATTAATATTATAATAATTAATATTATACTAATTAATATTATACTAATTAATACTATACTAATTAATATTATACTAATTAGTATTATACTAATTAATACTATACTAATTAATATTATACTAATTAATATTTTACTAATTAATACTATACTAATTAATATTATAATAATTATTACTATAATAATTACTAATATCCTATTAATAGTATACTGATTAATATTATACTAATTAATATTATACAAGAGTATATACGAATAAATTCAGTTAGGACACAATAAAACTTTGTAATGTAAAGTATAATGTAGGCGAATAATGTTAAAATAATGTTTGAAAGATTTATATATTAATATAGGGGCAATACTAGTTTGCATTGAAAAACGCATGTAAATATACGGAATCAGTGTGAATGACTATTCGAAATTTACGTAGAAAAAGAGAATATTTCATGCACGAAAAAACGCACGAAACCGCATTTACGCACATAGAATTAAAAACGGAGTTGATGTGACCTATTATATATGAAAATATAAAATAGATCAATATATACTGTATGAAATTGTATATAAACAAATGTTATACATATATATGCATTATTATGAGGAACCAGAAAATAGGTTTATAAAATATACATACATTAAACATTATGCATTATATATGATCACTATATATTATTATATATAACATATTATTTATAAAATATAATACATATAATCCAATATAAGTTATACAAACATATTTATTATAAATAAATATATAGAATTTGTAATCAAATTGAAATTTATATAACAATAGAATATAATATATTTCATATAGTAATATCAAATATTTATTATAATTATATAAATTGAATTTTTAATCAAATTGAAATTTGTAAAGTTATATAACAGATAATATATATAAAGTATATAGTATAATATCATATATAAGTTAATACACAAATATTTATTATAATTAAATAAATTGAATTTTTTATCAAATTGAAATTTATATAATTTGTAAATTTACATAAGAATAGAATATAATATCTCATGTTAATATAATATATTTCATATTTTAATTTATATCTCACACACAATATACAGATAGATCAATACTATATGAAATTATATATGAACACATTTTTATCTTACACATGATCAGTATATATATATGCATTATTTAGAGTAACCAGAACATAGTTTTATAAAATTTACATTTATTATACATTATTCAAATTTAATATTATAAAATATAATAAATATAAAGTATAATATCCAATATTTATAAATAAATATTTATTATAAATATACAAATTTAAATTTGTAAATTTATATAATATCTCATGTTAATATAATTTCTTTAATATTTTAATTTACAACTCATACATAATATACTATTTGTATTCATTATATGATCAATACTCATTATATGAAATTATATATGAACAAATGTTGATATTACATACAATCAGTATATATATATATATATGCATTATTATGAGGAATCAGAAAATTGGTTTATAAAATATATATTTATTAAATATTATTCATTATACTATATATATATTTATATATAAGTTAAGGTATTAAAATAAAAAAATAATAAATATATAAATTAACTCTGCTTGTAAGAATACATGTGTTTTAATCAATGGGTCTACAATATAGCTATTTAATATTGTGACTTTAGTAATGCCAATGTAATTTTTTTAAATAGACAATGAAATTATTGTAATATATATATATGCATATGAATAACTATATTTAATACATATCTAATTAAAATTTCTTTGACAAATTAAAGTAATGTTCGCATGGGAACAACCTTTTTTACAAAATATAATACTAATCACTGTGAAATATATATATATATATATTATATTGAATATTATATCAACTATTAATGACTAATAGTGTTTATTGTTAACTCATGTTTTATATAAACAGGTCAATCATAATAATTATTAAATTTGTAATATTAATTTATATAATAAATATATTTTAAATAATAATATCAATTAAATAAAAACTCACCATTGTTCCATATTCCTCCTCAGATTGCAGTGAGTGTTCTATCTCTAGTAAATACCCAGTTGACGCAACTGCAACAGACACTAGATATAATAGCCTCGTCTGTATTATTCTTTACCTTGTTCTGAGAATATATTGAATATAAATTAAATGATATATATATTATATTAATAGATATATATTTTTCCTGTTGAATTATTCACTTTTATATAATTATTGTAACTAGTTATTAAAAATAAATGTATATAGGATACTCAAATTTTAATTATTCATTTATTTATATATATCTTGTTATTGTTATTGTTATTTTTATTTGGTGGAGTCCTTTCATCCCATCCAGGAACTTAGATGAAGTTTTCACTTATAACCATATATGGCTCTAATGTCCCTTCGAAGCCGCTCTCATGTTAAGGCATCCATGGTTTTAACGAGAGCCGATCACTTATTTATACACAATTATATAAGATCACTTCTAAATAATATTTTAAGACCCATTTTATAAAATTAATTAATGGTCCGGACGAGGCTCGAACCCGTGTCCTACTGCTTGTGTGTCCGACGCCTTAGCCACTGAGCCACACAGGCAGTTATATATATATATATATATATGCTAAATAAAGGTAATATATTTATTTCTAACCTTTAATAACCTTTTCCTGATATCCTAATTGATACTTTACTCCGTAAATCATCAATTGTACCTAAAAAATGTTTAAACAAAGTATATAATATATCTACTCTATAAAATAGTCTATTTAATTGTATATTATTTTTAATTTATATATATATATATATATATTGGTGTGTGTATGTATGAGAACATGGGGGTTATATCACTACTAGTGAGTCACTAGTATCAGTAATAACTGAAATATTATGATTTTAATGAACTACATTAAAAACAAATAACTTATGGATAATAATATGGATCATTTAATATTCCAAACATAGAAACATTTTTAATATTTTAAATATCTTTATACTACTATTTGAACACACAAATACTACTAGTTATAAAATACTATTCATTATAATTTATTATTTAATATATATATACATATATATCAATAGATTTATTGTGAAATCATATTATTCATATAAACAGGTTATCTTCATTTATAATATTAATTTATATAGATATATGTGGAAACTCACTATTTTGCATATTCCCCATCGGACTGAAGAGATACATCTAGCTCCAGTAATTCCGTAGTTGACGCAACGTATCCTCTAGATACAATAGCCTCGTCTTTATTGTTCTGTCTTGTTCTGAAATATATTTAATGCAAATTAAATGATATATATATATATATATATATATATATTAAATAATTCATTGATGATGAATGAGAAATTTACCACTACGATTCATGAGTCATGGAACTAAAAGTTAGTTAGTAATAGTTAAATACCTATAATCCAGTGAATTTGATTCACTGATGGATTTAATTAAAAATAAGAATACAAATAATATATGTTACTTTCGATAACTATTACTTTTACTTTGAAATATTAGATATAACTATTAAATTCTTTATAAAATTTGTATTTAATTAATAATTATTTTTATTTTTTTCAAATATAAATATACTCTTAAATCCAAATAAGAATATAACTAAAATATATAAAAATACAAATAGAGCAGATCTGATTTTTATCATTATTAAATTACTAATTTATAAAATGTATTTTATCATATACAAATGTATAAATATGTATATTTTGTATTCAAATACAATTACAAATGATAAAAATCTGATTTTAATAATTATGAAAACTTATTTAATCACATATGCATGTTTAATATCTTATTCAAATATAGATACTCTAGAAAATACAAATATATTTCTGTTTAATAATTCAAATACAGAAAATCTGATTTTAGTAATTAATAAATTTAAATATAATAATGTATATGATTAAATACAAATAATATTTGATATATTAATATTATCTTATTCAAATATAAATACAATAGAAAATACATATTTACTAAAAATTTAAATAAATGTCTGATTAATGATTCATATATTATATAATTACACTAAATCTGATTTTTATATTTATGATCATTTATTTATGTACAAATATATAAGTCATTTCTAACTATAAATACACACAAATATAAATACATTTATGATTATCAATATCAATCATTTTTTATAACATTACAATTTATATATATATATATAATAAAGATTTGTTAATTTAATTAAAAAATATCCATTATTCAATGAGATATAATCTAATATGTATTATAAATTAATTAAAACATGCATAATTCCTATCTACACCATGTACAAATTTTACCATTTTTTTAAACTTTTTTTTTAATAAAAAATTTAAAAAAACTAAGATATGACTTACATTATATAATTTGATAACCTTTCTAATGATACAAATTTTATTATAATAGCATCAATATATAAAATCTCATTCTCTTACCTATAATATATATTAAATGATAAAATGAATGATTTTTTAAGTTTTAAATTTTAATTACAATTATATATAATATATTTAATATTTTTTATAATATATTTATCTATATGAATATTAATATGCATAATTATATTTAATATATATCTAAAATTAAAATCAAGTTGTATGTCAAATTAAAGGTTATAGCAGGGCAGAGGCGCCAAAAATCTATGACTAATAGATTATTCGAAATCGGAGCGCGCGATTTCGGAGTTGAGACGCCCGCCTCTAGATATAGGCGTGTCATAGCTTAGCTATGCGTATTTGTTAAATCAACGCGTACACATATTACTGATATATATATATATATATATATATATATATATATATATATATATTTAATTAAATATATATTTAATATATATAATGGTTATAAAATAACCTATATATATAATGGTTATAAAAGCTTATAAAATAACCTATATATAATACATTATATATATATATATATATATATATATATATATATATATATAATACATTATATATATATATACATATATTAAATATATATAATGATTATATAATAACATATATATATAATACATTATATATTATATATATATATATATATATATATTTAATTAAATATATATTTAATATATATAATGGTTATAAAATAACCTATATATATAATACATAATTTTAGTGCTAATAAACATAAAATTTGATTTTAGAGATTAATTTATTTATTAAGTATACACATCTACATGATTTAATTAAAATACAGATAAAATTATATAATAATCATTTATATTTTATATTCTTTCAAAACATATAATTAATGTATACACACACACACACACATACATACACACACACACACACACACACACACACACACACACACACACACACACACACACACCTACATATGCATATAGATACATAATATCTATAATAATACATTGTCTTTTATCAAATTATCTTTTATAGTTTATACCATTTATATATATATATATATCAGTTACTATAGATACATAATACCTATAATAATACATATTTCCTTTGTTAAAAAACAGGTAAATACTATTTATATATATATAATTTAACTATATATAATACATTATATATTATATATATATATATATATATTAAATATATATTCAATATATATAATAGTTCCATAATAACCTATATAATAACCTATATATATATATATATATAGGTTATTGTAAAACTATTATATATATTTAATATATATAGGTTATTGTATAACCATTATATATATTAAATATATTATAATTATATATATATATATATATATATATAGAGAGAGAGAATATATATACTTTATATATATAGAGAGATATATACCTTATATATATATATATATATATATATATATATATATATATATATATATAGTCAATATGTGTGTATGTGCGACGCACATTATGCATGTGTGTATATATATATATATATATATATATATATATATATATATATATATATATATACACAGTGTACTACACTGTAATGTATATTACATGTACACGTAATATATACTAAGGACATACATGTCCGACGGACATTGTCCGTAGTATATCTAGAGGCGGCGTTTATCTAGTATGACACGCCCATATCTAGAGGCGGGCGTCTCAACTCCGAAATCGCGCGCTCCGATTTCGACTAAACTATTAATCATAGATTTTTTTGCGCCTCTAGCCTGTGTCTACGGTTTTATATTATTATAATATTATTATATAGAATAAATAAATAATTACTTACCTACTTATGTATTTATATATTTATTATGAAATAGCTTTATAGCCCAATTGTCAAAGCGTAGTATTCTTATGACGACGGTCAGAGATACGAATCCAGGTCGAGGCAAATATTTTTATTTTAAATATTATAATATTTTCATCTTTTATAATAATTAAAAAATAATAATAATGCAATTAAACTTTATAGAATTGATTCTATTATTATTTAAGTGTCTAAACTATATTATTATTAGTATTATATATATATATATATATACATATATATATATATATATATATATATATATATATATATATATATATATATATATAATATTATATGTATTACTTTAATTATTAGTATTATATATATAACCATATGGCTGAATAGGTGAATTATTTACTAGTTTATTTTATTATTATATATATATATACTAATAATTAAAGTAATATATATATATATATATATATATATAACCTATATAACCTATAACTATATTCAGCCGTATGGTAATAGGGTATAACCTATAACTATATTCAGCCATATGGTAAAAGGCTGTTTTACAGTATAAGGTAATAGGCTATAACCTATAACCATATTCATCCGTATGGTAATAGGCTATAACCTATAACCATATTCTGCTGTATGGTAATAGGCTATAACCTATAACTATATTCAGCCGTATGGTAATAGGTGGTGTTTACAGTGTTCAGTAATAGGCAGCAACCTCATTCCACTAATGGTAATAGGTCACCAACCTATTTCTATTTTCTACGCCATAGGTAATAGGCAACAACCTATTACATATATGTAAGACATATGATTATAGGTTAAAATAGAATTATTTTTTACAGTGTAGGGAGTATACTCAACATAATTATGAGTAATATAGTTTTATAGTGCACTATCCCATTCGATGCCGCATCATTTATTAAAATGAATATAGGTTATATATAACAGCATATTTAATAGCCTCACATATTTACATTGTGCTATTATACTGATATTATGTTGCCATTAAATGTCTATTATGCTGCTATTAATTTGCATGCTATTATGCTGCTGTTATGTTGCTATTTAAAGTATATTATGCTATTATTATGCTGCTATTCATTTTAAAAGTATATAATAAGGCTATTACTGTTTGCCGGGTGATAATAAAATATCCTATATGGACTATATATCGACACCGCATAACTCAACTTCGGAGTGCCGCGAGGCTATGTAGCAACTACCACGCATACTGTTCTCGATGTATAAGCATCCACTATCTAACCTCATTAATACCTTGCCAGCAGGCATCCAGTAGGCCTCCCTAACAACCATCGTGTACGCCGATGATATAGAACTCCACACTGACATAGCTATCTCGACTGAACTATAAATGTATTTAAATATACGATACACTATACGATTATCTATCGTATAACCAATTATTACTAAACTCAACCATGACAGAACTACTTAACATAGGGGAGAGTACTCGAATACCGACACCCTAACAATAAATAACCATAACTTTATTATTTATCAATTAAATATTTCAAATTTTATTTATAAGTATCAAGTAGGTATATACATATAATAGCTATTTTAAAATTTAATTTAGTTTGTTTAACTCTGAGATAACAGGGGTGTCGATATTACAGGCAATTCCTCGAATACCGACACCTTGGCACAATATATCGACACCCTAAATATATCGATATTTAGATATACCATATATTATTTAATATCCACTATCCAATCAGAACTAAATGGGCGTTAATTTTAGATAACACACGCAATTCATACATTATTTTCCTAACATTAATTTTCGAAAATATTATAAATATTAAGTTTGAAATTACTTAATTATAATGCGAATATTGTAAATACATAGGAGTTTTATATAGTTTCTGAAAGACTATTTAATTCCAAGTAGAAACAATATATAATATGTATAACATAATATAACACAACGATACGTACATTATTAGAATAATGGACCTAATAAACTAATAACGCTGATAGGTTATATAATTGAAAGTGTGTCGATATTACGTGCAATTAGGGTGTCGGTATTATGCAAATGTATGTTGCTTAGGTAAACGTTAATAACTTTGTAACAAATTATGAAAAATACAAAATCTTTTAGGCACATTGTAAAATATAATTAGATCTATACAATGTAAATTAAAATATTTAAAATATCTAAATTTTCAAATGATTGAGAGTCGATATTGTACTTCAACAATTTCATAAATTTAGAGTTGTAACGAAAAAATCAGTTTTTTGTTTATTATTAAAAAAATATAAATATTAAAAAAAAATTATACTTATATGAATTAGAATTATATTGATTAAGATTTCATACATTAATTATTTTTTGATTGGAATTATATTTTAGGAGATCTCTAGGGTGTTTATATTACGTGCATGTCGATATTAGAGCACTCTCCCCTATATATAGGGGATTGTTAGATCTAATGGTATTAATATATATATGGTATACGTATACCTTATAACTCTAACATCACAAATGTCCCAATATTTTAAATTTACAATGCACCGGTGGCCAATTGGCCAATATATATATATATATATATATATATATATATATATATATATATATATATATATATATATATATATATATATATATATATATATATTTATATATATACATATGTATATATATTCGCGATATAAGTTATATAAAGTAGTATTATTTATCGTTAATCAACAATTTTAATAATAAACACAAATAGTATTTTTACTTATTACCATATTAACGAAATATTATATATAATAGGTAACTATATAACCTATAGGGCATATAGTATAGGCTATAGTTAACCCATATAAACATGTATCCAATCAGTATACTGTATATATGAATGCTATTAAATATGGAGTCCCACAGGGTTCCACTCTTTCTCCCATATTATTTTCAATTTATTTACTTCCACTCAACAAACTACTGACTAACTTACCACACGTGAACTATAATCTTTACGCTGACGACATAGAATTACACGCCCAATTCATTCACTCAATTAATTGATTAAATTAAGTTAATTAATTTACAATCATGTTTAACCTCACTGCAAATTTTGCTTACAAAAAATAATGTATTACTAAATCCAACAAAAACTGAACTCATCAACTTTATAACCAATTCCACGATCAATACTACAGTTCCACTAATAAATATAAATAACATAAATATAATACCGACTGAAAATACAAAATACTTAGGTTTCCACTTTACTAACAAACTCGACTTTACTAAACATATCAGTAAAATAAAACAAACTTCTTCCTTTCATATATATAATTTAAAAAAACTAATACCATACTTAACCAAACAAACAGCTATAATTCTATCAAATTCACTGATAATGTCTAGATTTCTATAATGTAACTCTTTACTAGCCGGAGAAAACAAAACAGTTACTAACAATATTGACCGATTAGTAAATAGAACTACTAGCATTATTTTTAATCTAAAAAACACAGATTACACTACTAGCATTACGAACTTACGGAAATCACTAAACTGGCTACCTACAATTGACAATATCAACATTAAACTACTAACTATACTTTACAAAACTACAAAAACAACTCAACATCATAATTTACATACTTTACATCACAAACAAACCACTAACAGACAACTGAGACAAACATATAGACTTGACATACCGACTACACGACTACGAAAGTACGGTAACAAACGATTTAGCTGGAGAGGTGCAACTCTCTGGAATAAACTTCCCCAATCCATACGCAAAGAAGATATGTCAATAACCACTTTCAAATATAAACTCAAGGAGCTATTTAAACATTCCCCACTAAAATACCACTTATCTAACCCTCTTTGAAATGTAATCGTGTTATTATATTATTATTATATTATTATATTTAAGAATGTTATTTTATTATATTATTGTTACGGATGATCGTTAAATCATCCGGGAACCCACACCTGTAAACTGTTCGACAAACAGTAACACATGTGCACATTGTAGAATATTATATTAATCTTTTTGTATACATACATACTATTACTACTACTACTACTTACATATATGTGTATACATATTTATTAAATATATATTTCTATAGTAATTAAATAAATATTCTCAAAGAATAAAGCTTATTAATAATCTATTTATTAATTGTGATGATATTAATTTTATAAATATATTAAATATATATATATATATATATATATATATATATATATATATATATAAAATAAACAAAATAAAATATATAAATATTAATCTTTGATAAAATTAAATATTTAAATTCCTTAGTTACTGTAAATAATAAATTTTAAAATCATTTATTTTTATTATCGAATTATGTAAGTAAACTTTATAATAAAATATATTATTAATTGTACGTTATAAATATATATATATTTGTATATATGTATATAGGTATATATATAGGTATAAATATATATATATATATATATATATATATATAGGTATACCTACTAAGTAAATATAAAACATAATTAAAAAATATATATATATATTAATGTGCGTCGCACATTGTGCTCATTGTACACATTGTGCACATTGTGCGTGGACATGTTATGTATTACGTATATATATATATATATATATATATATATATATATATCTACGTATACATATTCGTGTGTATATACACACACCGAAACACATGAATACGTATACGTATATATGTGTTAAAATATTATAATATTATGCGTATATATACGCTACGTATTAATAATATTATTTTAATATTCTCACTTTTAACTTATTAGTGGCTTACTAAAATAAGTAATGGACAATCAGATATCTCTGAATAATGTTGTGCCCGAGATGATTGATTAACAGGAAGATAATACGCCTGGTTTGTGTATTAATAAGAATTATTATTAGTTTACTACATATATGTATTCGTCCGTGTATGTTATAAATTATAACTTATAATCATATGTATTATATATATATATATAGTTTATATATTCAACTTACATATTTAATATATATATATATATATATATATATATATATAATACTAATATATGTGTAATGTTTAAACAGAGGTCACACACTCCAGCATATTAATGAACGAGTATAATTGTTAGTATTGTCAATCACTCAATACCTATACAGGATTGTTATATATCACTTGTTTAATTCCTCCTACATATTTAGTTGTACACATATTAGTATAAGTCTATAGAGTTATAAAAGTATTACATATAATATAAGTATACAATAGAATTAGTAGTATTTATGTTAACTTGGTACTGTGCTATTATTACATTAAAGATACTTAATCTATCTTAACCAATATACTAAATCGATGAAATAACATAGCGATGTGTTCTGTTATTATCGCGAATATTACGTTGTATCGAGGTCAGTAAATCTAGCGATGTTTACGTTGTATCGAGGTCAGCAAATCTAGCGATGTTTACGTTGTATCGAGGTCAGCAAATCTAGCGATGTTTACGTTGTATCGAGGTCAGCAAATCTAGCGATGTTTACGTTGTATCGAGGTCAGCAAATCTAGCCATGTTTACGTTGTATCGAGGTCAGCAAATCTAGCGATGTTTACGTTGTATCGAGGTCAGCAAATCTAGCGATGTTTACGTTGTATCGAGGTCAGTAAATCTAGCGATGTTTACGTTGTATCGAGGTCAGTAAATCTAGCGATGTTTACGTTGTATCGAGGTCAGCAAATCTAGCGAATATTACGTTGTATCGAGGTCAGTAAATCTAGCGATGTTTACGTTGTATCGAGGTCAGCAAATCTAGCCATGTTTACGTTGTATCGAGGTCAGCAAATCTAGCGAATATTACGTTGTATCGAGGTCAGTAAATCTAGCGAATATTACGTTGTATCGAGGTCAGCAAATCTAGCGAATATTACGTTGTATCGAGGTCAGCAAATCTAGCGATGTTTACGTTGTATCGAGGTCAGTAAATCTAGCGATGTTTACGTTGTATCGAGGTCAGTAAATCTAGCGAATATTACGTTGTATCGAGGTCAGTAAATCTAGCGATGTTTACCATATATAGATGGTACTATAATATATAGTTTATAGTATATATATATATACTATATATAACTATATATATAGTTTATAGTATATATATATATATATATATATATATATATATACTATATATATAGTATAGTAACTTTGTTATCCCAGTAAATTATGTGCTCTTTATTCTTAAATAAATACCTTTCAGTGCACTGATATTGTGATACGTATTGATGTGTCAATAGCTGGTTTATCTGTGTTTTTGTAATGTAATAAGATAAGTAGGTTTCTTTCCTACACTTTCACTCCGTAATTAAATATGATACGACCGTTAAATAAAAGTCTACTTTTATATATTGTACTTTTATATATAAATAATTGTACACAGATGTTCTGTCCTCGATACTGTTATGTATACGTTTAAAATATTACATAATTTCTAAATAACGCAAACCTATAGGAATCATATAGTATGTATATATATATATATTAGTTTCCTCTTTATAAATTACGTAATACACACGGGATACGCCCCCCCCCCGTGACATCACTTTTGCCTGGTCGATAACACATCTCTACCACCACGTCGTCTAGATATCGTCGATCATCTGGAAACGAGGCTACGGATGATCCCGAGTAGAGACTGCGACTTACGTGTTTATCTCTTGCGGACTATTCTTCATCAGAAATACATGCGTTTTGTCAAATATTTCGAAGATAATGGAGGGGCAGCCATCTAGTTATGGAGGTAACGGAGTAGGTGGTCGTTATTAGTATGCCTCGTGGTGTGAACTGTGATAAAGAGGTGGTGATGCAAGTATATATTTGTAATGAAATATAAATATGACAGGCTTAATAGTGACACTAATTATTATTATAAAAAAATATTAACATTTTTTTTTTTAAATACAAATAAATTTTTTTTTTAAATCGGCCCTTTTTAGGGTCACCCCATTTTAACAGGTTTATACTTACTGTATATATTCGCGCAATATATATGACTTACATATATTTATAATTTACAAGTGTAGTGCATTTTTATTCCTAAACATATACATATAATGTTACCTATAGCCTATAGGCTATATACTATATAAAGGTAATATATTCCTATAGCATATATATATGAAGTTAATGTATACATTCATACCTACTAGATATTATAGGGTTAATATGTATATAATGTTTAGTAAACATTGTTTACTAGAAAATCGCTTTATAGCACTAATTTCCGACCATTATTTACGGAAATACTGGTAGTGATATACCCCAGCAAACAATTTATCGACGCTTTTGGACGCTTTGATTCCGAATCGATATATTCGTCGCTTTTTCGACGCTTTTGGGCACTTCAGTTCTCAATCATATTGAATTCGTCGACGCTGTTGGGCGTTTTAGTTCCGAATCATATAGATTCGTCGCTTTTTCGATGTTTTGAACGCTTTAGTTCCGAATCATATAGATTCGTCGCTTTTTCGACGCTTTTGGGCGCTTTAGTTTAGAATCATATATATTCGTCGCTTTTTCGACGCTTTTGGGCGTTTAAGTTCCGAATCATATTGAATTCGTCGCAAATTCGACGCTTTTGGACGCTGCTGCGCCCAAAGTACAGTAGAACAATTCGACGCTTTTGGGCGAAAATTGTCATCAAAGCGACGAATTAATTCAGGAACTTTTAGGCGCGGTGCGTCAAAAGCGTCGAATATATTGTTTGCTGGGACCCCCTTAAAGGATATTATTGCGATATATAGGATTTATCCTATAGAATTTTAGTTGTTGAACATACATTATTTTATGAGTTTTGGGTGAGATCGTTGGGTATTAAGGGGGTATCCCACTACCAGTATTTCCGGAAATGTTTGCTAGAAAGTTATTTTCTAGAAGGTTGTAGTGCGATACCCCCTTTAAAATTACTATATTTCCGGCAAGTTGCCGGAAAGTAATGGGTATCCCAAAATCAAGTGTAGTTAACTTGCTAGAAAATCACTTTCTAAGAAAAATTTCCGGAAATTTTTTCCGTAAATATATTTCCACTACCTATATACTGGTATTGGAAATCTAGAGAGCAAGATATTTATTTAGATTTGATCTATTTATAATGGAAATTATAAGTGTATTATTCATATATTTGAGAATAGTGCCATAGATAATTGAGTTTTATCTTATTTATTTTTAGTAAGATTATAGATAAAGTGGTATTTATTTAGTACACAATTAGGGAATATAATCTAATTGTATGAAGTATTTACTAAATTGAGATTTTTCTATAGCGGTAGTCGATGGTAATATGAGGAAATATAATGGAGGAAAGATAATATATAACTGGAATATATGGGTGATTGAGAATAGTACACCCACATACTCATATACATATTTTGTTGATCATAGTCATAGACATAGGAGCGCCTATGTCTATGCTCATAGTATATATACCGAATATTTCCAAAATTCCATATTTTAGTTGTATTAAATTATATTAAGTTAAATTCAATTGATAATTATAGTAGACCTATTCGTTTTATTATAATGCATATGCATGTGTAGCTATATATTGTATATTATAATATCTATAAATGTACAACGTTATACACACACATATATATATATATGTATATATATATATATATATATATATATATATATATATATATATATACTGTACATTGTACACTGTACATGATTTGAAATGAAATTCGTTGATTTGAAATGAAAGATAAGAATTTATTATATATTATATAAGAATTTATATTGTACACTGTACATTGTACAGTGTACAATATAAATTCTTATATAATATATAATAAATTCTTATCTTTCATTTCAAATCAACGAATATCTATTCCTACTCATGTATATATAATTTATCATGTATATATAATTCCTATCCTTAAAAAAATAATCTTGATTCTCATCTTATGATCATATATAACATTGTATGATCTTTCTATTATGTAGCTTACCTATGTGTACAATTATTTAAATTATTGGCTCTAGACTGTTTTTCAAATACATACACTTAATAACCGTGAATCTTAACAAAAGTTAGAGTACCTTCATGAAACATCATTCTACTGGAACTATATTACTATAGTATTTTTATCAACATATATCCTCAACGATCTACTTACTACTCTTAATGATAATAAATGCATACAAAATAAAATCTTATAAAACTATAAATTATTAAATAATTAAGTTCTAGGTTATAATTTATAACTTATAACAAGTCTTTTGATTATATATAATTCATGATATATACATTTATTTATATATCTAGATATATTTTATACCGTATAGGTAAAATATATTTTATACTATAGTATACAAAATATTACTGAATATTAATTAATAAAATACTGATAAATTAGTGATAAAACCATAATACTTTTAACTCAATTATATGAAAAGCTCATAGACATGTGAGCATATATTTTTATTTACAAATGCAGTGATTTGTATATAAATACAAATGTATCCATGTGCATGAAAATGTAGTTTAGATTTAGAGTAAACTTGTCTAAATATATAGAAGCCTGACATATATATATATATAATTATATATCTATGCCAGGCTTCTATATATTTAGAAAATTGTACTCTAAATCTATATATATATCTTAGATATAGATATAATATCTATATATAGAATCTCTCTAGTTATATGCAATACCTCATATAACCTCGAGGTTATATGAGGTATTGTTATATGCCGATCTCTATGGTTCTATGCTAAACTCATCTATTTAGTGGTACTCTTCATATAGAACGAAGAGAACGTCGTTATCTATGGTACTCTAAATCTATGGTTGAACTCTATCAATGATTTTGCGAAGCAAACCTTCGGAAAACCTTTGACTCTATGGAAAATGTAAATGATAAACTCTATTATTATTGAATAGGAATTTAATTTGAATACAGACAGTGACACCTATTATTCTATTTTTATTAAATTTTTATTTAAAAAACTATATTTTTATCCTTATAAACATTATATATTACTAAAATACAATATGGGAAATCTATTTAATAGACAAAAAAAATCTCGCATTACAGAACAAGATAAAGCTGTATTGGTAGGTAAATATTAAATACATTTAGTGGAATAATGGTTACAGGAGGAAGTCTGCACATTCAAAATCATTTTGAAAATGAAAAGTTGGCACAAATATTGAATATAATTATTATAATAATATTAAATATAATATTGTATCAATATGATATTCATACAATCTTTATATGATACCGAATATAATCATATTTGAATACAATATTTTAAAATTATAAGGGGCGATCGCCAAGTTTAATCTAGCGTATTACAATTTAATGCTCACATTGATGATCAATATTATTATAAATTAAAATTATAAGTTTTAGAATCTATAACTTTAAGTTATAAGTTAAACTTATAGATTATCAGAATAATTATATTACAATGTATTGTTACAATACAATACTTGTATTATACAGTGATTGTAACAATATATTGTTATAGAATGTATAATTTAATTAGATTTTTATAATGATTATATAATGATTATAATTATGATATATATTATATAATATAATTATTATAATAATATAATAATTATTATGTAATAATATTATATATATACTATACTAATTATAATGATCATCAATTTTACATACATTATATTATAATTATTATTATAATCATATATAATCATATATATGTATTATTATAATACATATATAATACATATAATAATTATATTCAATATAATATTGTAACAATATTATATTGTTACATACAATATTATATTATTGAATATATCAAGTGCATTTTATTTATGATACATATATTATATAATCATTATAATATAATTTATGTAAAATTGATAACACATCTATTGATTTTTTATATTTAAATATAATCACCCACAGTTATATTACATGTGATATTAAAACTATTCTACCATATAAAAGGCGCCTATAGTTTTATAATTTTATATTTATGTATATATTATATATACTTTAATTAATGTAATTTACTTTATGAACTTAACTTATATATATATATATAAGTTAAGTTCATAAAGTAAATTACATTAATTAAAGTATATCACTATATATATATATAAGTTAAGTTCATAAAGTAAATTACATTAATTAAAGTATATCACGCACTAATATGTATATATATATATATATGTGTGGTTCAGTCTATTTATATATTGATATACTTAAAATGCACATGCTCCTTATCAAATTTAAATTTAGGATCCGGATATATCCCTCGGATATGAACATATATATTCATAAGCCGTATGATATAACCACTAATATATAAGTAGGTTATAATTAGTTTTAAATCTGTGCATATAAATACCGCCACAATACATAGGAATACTCTATTTAATACGTATACGGTGCATATGATATTCAATTGAAATTGGTGTGGACGTACTAAGTGACATAGGGAGATGAACGAGCCGGTGATGGTATTCGAAATACACTATTTACTGATGCGGGCGTCGAATGCGTGGTAAGAAATGAGGCCATGTGAACATTTATACACGAAGTTTATACAAACACACACATATATACACACATACACACACACTCACACACACAAACATACATATATCATAGTTAGCTGTATAGTGTGAATATTAAATAATTAATAATATTAATATATATATTAATTTTATAAACTATTTATATAGATGTCTTATTAAAATACATTGGATAGGTAATTCCTATTAGGAATTATTAATTATGCACTTATGTAAAAAAGCAAATATATATATGTATTAGAAACACTTTTTTACGTGTACAAATATTATCTTTATATATATATATTCATACATTACCACCTAAAAATACTTAATAATAACAGATGAATTAATACACATTATTGTATAACAACAGAGACTAACTACAGACCAATATCCCAACTCTCGTCAATATCAAAGACTTTAGAACGAGTTGTTTCAACCCAGTTAATTCATTATATAACTACAAACAATATTGCTGATTGTTTTCAAAGTGCTTATCTCCCACACCGCAGCACAGAAACTGCCCTCGACCTTATTTTCAGTGACATTCTTTTATCTCTTGACACCAAATGCCCATGTTATCTTATTCTACTAGATTTATCGTGCGCTTTTGACTCTCTTAATCTTATTATTCTTTCGTATCGCCTGCGTGAGATAGGAATTAATGGTCAAGTACTCAACTGGTTCATGTCCTTTGTCTCAAATAGAACTTCTTCTGTTAAAATTAATTCTTCTTTATCGCAACCATTTACTAACTCATACGGTGTTCCGCAAGGCTCCGTACTCGGGCCCATTTTATTCATAATCTATATATTACCTATTAGATCAATATTTCTTAAATATCCTCATCTACATTATCATCTTTATGCAGATGATTTGCAAATTTATACGTCCTTCCCACCATCATGTAACACTGAATCTATTCAATTAACTATTTATAACTGCATTACTGAATTAATTACATGGTTCTCCACTAACTCATTATCATTAAATATGGCTAAAACTAATACCATTATTTTATCTAGATCCTCTTCCCCTTTAACTATATCCCATCCTTTTTTACGCTCCCTTCCTATTTCCGAATCAGTGACTACACTAGGTATTACCTTTGATAACAAGTTCAATGTATCGTTGCAAATAACAAATGTAATTCGTATAGCTAACTATTATCTTTACAATATTAGAAAGACACGTAATAAACTTACTTATAACTTAACGAAGTGTTTACTCGACTCCCTTGTATTCAGTAGACTTCGTTATTGTTGCTCATTATATACTACTCTCCCACTTTATTTAATGCACAGATTTGAAAATATTCAACGTCGTGCGGTTAGAATACTGTACAAGCTCAAATGTCGTATGGATGTTTCGATTACATCTCTGATGATTTCTCTTGGTTGGCTTCCGTTTCATTCTCAATGCAAGTTTCGTCTCCTGTGCATAACGCAAAGAGACATTTACCGATCTATTCCCGAATATCTCGCTACGTTAATATCAATTCGTTCCGACTCCCGACCTCGCCGCTCTGGATCCACAATGGTTCTACACCAACCAATTACTTCTACGAGATTGCAGCACCAAAATATTGGAACTTATTACCAACTGATATACGTATAACTAAATCTGAGTCATTATTTAAACGTAAATTATATAAATATTTTCTTTATTTGTAATTCCATTTAATATCATTGTTCTCGTTATTATGTATTGTTCTAGTTTTCGTTCTTTACTATTATTTTTTGTTTATTTTTATATTATTATATATGACGCCGATAAACATATAATGTTTTGTTAGTCAATAAACTATTTAATAATAATAACATATATTAATTTTATAATAGATAAAATTTTTTCTATATTGGATAGAGATATGGATACTATAATAGATAGTGATATTAGATATAAAAGTATCTGCAATACTGCCATCTCAGAGTAGAGTACCGAGTATAGTATACCGTGTATAGCGATAAGCTTTGCTATATAGAGTAGAGTACTACATTATTTAGATCTGTATAGATCGCTCGAGTGATGTAAGTGTATCCATTTATAATGAACGTCTAAATTAAAATCAAATGAACATTAATAATTAACTAATGTTAACTAATCGGGTGTTATTTCACATGCAAACATTGGACTTGATAAATATGTTATCTTATTTTTGTTAGCTAAAGCGAATTTTTTTAACATTAAATATATAATAATAATAAATATTTATTAGAAGTTTTAAATTTTAAATTTTTTTTCGTATGAAATATATAATTATTTATGTTATTATTTCCTCTAAAGGGCTTCAGATTAAGATCAATATCTTTTCTATTCTGTCGCCCGAATTTTCTATGCTGTCGCCCGAATATATACATTAATATATACAATTGCAATACAAGAAATTAGATATGTCAGCTAATCATTATTGTTAGCTTATCGATATTTCACTGTATATATTTATATATATTTGTGTATACATGTATAAAACTCATATTAATAAAAATATAGTTATAGATACATACAGTCACACAGATATATATAAATGTAATTGAACTATATATAATTATACATATATATATATATATATATATATATATATATATAGTACAAGTAGTAAATAAATAATTTAAGAATATACATTATTTATAGCATATATATAATTGCGAGCAAATATTAGATAACATAAAATAGTCGCACTAATCTTATTTACATGATGATGCGAATGTGGCGTTCAACAAAGGGATTACTGTTTAGTAAACAACAAGCCGCCCTATGCCTCTACCATACGCACATTAATAACTGATTAACTTGATTAATATTAATTATTAATCAGGTTTTATGATCGGATAAATATCACTATAGTAGTATACTTATTAATTTGTTTTATGAAATGGATACGAATGAATCACATCAAATGAGTATATGTTTTCGTAAATGAATATCATATAACTGATGGGTGTAGAAATATTACAATTTTTAATTTTTCTGAAAAATGTTATACAACTTCAGATTCTGTTATATATTATTTATATTGTGTGAAATTTTCAAATAAAAATATGCTTTATAAGTACTATAAACGAGATATTTGAATAGATATATCTATATAAATATATTCTCTTGTGTTTATCTATTTACTTAATAAACGATAAATCAAAACACAAGAAAAAAATGTTTCTCTTTGTTTTGTATTGTCCTGGGCCCCTCACAGTTATTTATAACATATACAAGTCTATGACTTCTTGAGGAGTACATTTGTCTCCGCTATTATTATATGTGTGATTCAATAAATATATATTATTATTATTGGTAAAATGAAATCGATAATAATTATAAAATATTCAATAATTGTACAGTCTAACTGTATTATATAATTATAATTTTTATAATTTGTATATGGATGTTTAATACAATTATATAAACCTATTTATTTATTAAACTCTCTATTGTATGAGATAAATAGGATTATAAAAATAAAATAAATTATTAGAAATAATGCCTTTATATTAAAATGCATATATCTCCGAATAATTATTTTCTCACAATCACTAGTATTCAACTTCTATCAGAAATCACAGTTTATAAAAAATACTAATAATTGTTTGATATAAAAAGAAGAGATCTTTAATTTGTAACATATTTTCTAATATGGATATGTAGTAATATAAATGATTAATATGTATATTTTGATACATTTTTGGAAAAATCAAAATTTATAATAAAATTATTTTTATAGGATGTATTTTCAAATTATAGCATCATTATATATGTGCGTGGTATAAATGGGAGTGCTTAATGTGCCGTGTGAAACATGTGTATTACCCTGGGTAACTGGGTAACATAAAATCATACCCACACTGGCTACCCACAGTGTGAAAACAACCTAAACTAATCATAATAACTATTTTCTAATAATCACTATTATCAACACTTTTATACACCGAACGACTTGCAATTTGTATTTTAATAGCGATTGAGTATCAGATTTACAAGTTAAAATAGGAGTTATATATTGATTATATATCAATTATATATCATTCTACATATTAATCTTATTTATATCATTCTAAATATCTGCATATTATTATAGTCAGGTTTCCAAAGGTTTTTACTACCTATGGTAATAACCAAGGTACAAACGATATTATATATTTATGTATGATATTTGTGATATTTATGATATTTGTGTCAATATAATACAACCTATATTATCTACAAATTTAACCTGATACCTTTACAAATAAATATCATTTATAATATAAATTTTATATATTTATTATAGATAGATAGATTGTATTTATGAAACACTTAATCTTAATATTCTTGGAAGTGTTATTAGCAATGATTTAAATAATAATATTAGTAATAATATTAATAATAATAGTAATAGTAATAGTAATAGTATTAAACCATGATAACAATACCTAATGGGAACGATAAGTTATGATAATCGAGGTTAGGTAGTTAGATATGATTGTAAGTAATTTTTAATTTTTGATTTGTATAAATTATAACTGGTGTCCAGTTTAAAAAAATTATTTGGCAGACCATTTTATAGTTTAATAGCTGTGCACTTTCAGAGCTTAGTTGACAGTCAGTTAGTTCAGAGATAAATGAATTATCGAGATAGTAAGGTTAAGTAGTGATGAAGATTTGATATAATAGAAGGATAGTTTTATAATTAATAGTCTGGGAGATGGTAGGCTAGTTTAGTTGTTTCACAAGTTTAGATACAGGTGTGAGTAGGTTTCAGATTGATGATGGATCTGGTTGAGCTCTTTAGTAAGCTACAGAGGTCTGTTAATAAAGTTAGTTTTGTAGCAGTTAGTGTAGAGTTAGAGTGTTAAGTAGGTGGGGAAATCATAAGTGATTCTGTAAGCAGTTTAGTAGTGGGTGAGTCACAGATATATTGTATTATTTTCTGTATATTATATTGATGGTATGAGATTAATTTTTATTTTATATTATTATTTTTTTAGGAGTGTTATGTCGATGTAAGAATTTATAGATGATACCAAGGTATTTATGTTTAGGTATGTGGATAAGTTATGCATCATGAATGTTAAGGTATGTGTATAAGTTGTGCATCGTGAATGTTTAGGTATGGGGATAAGTTGGGCATTGTGAATGTTTAGGTATGGGGATAAGTTGTAATAGCATTGAATAATGGTGATACATGTATATAGGCTATTGGTAATGTGAATGCATTCATAACATATAAGTTGTCGCATGCACTGAAATAGTCGCTGAGATACGTGCCCCACTAGTGTTTGTTGCTACTTCGCAGACCCCACCCCCCTTAGGAGTGTATTACTACTTACATTTATTAATGCTTTGCCACTATTCCGCTTTCTTATTCTGAACATATATTATATTAATTCAGTTTAATATATTACTCATACCATATATCTCGGTTAGTTATAAAATTTAATCAAATCATTTAGTTCAATATATATATACATACACGCATTATATTGAAGATAATATTCACGCGCAAGTTAGTTATATACATTATCGGCGAGTTGTGACATGTTATTGAGACTAGAGTTAATACTTAGAGAACTACAACTACATGTTCATCCGGCAGCAATTGAAGCAACAACGTGATAAACTGGAACAGTTCCAAGTGAAGATGTCATCAGAACTGGAGCATCTCCGGCAACTGGCGAAACAACTGTTAGCCAGCAATCGTAAGGATAAAGCTAAACTGTTATTGCGCAAGAAAAAGTATCAGGTTTGTCGATTTCATCTGAACAGGTGGTTACTACTACTACTACTACTACTACTACTACTACTACTACTACTACTACTACTACTACTACTACTACTACTACTACTACTACTACTACTACTATATGATATATAATAAAATAAGCTTAATTATTGGATTAACCATTTATTAAAAAGATTTTGCAAACTGGTCAATCTCTTCGTCATCATGGTCTACTGGGGTTGTTGCTGTACCATTCTGATTAACTCTGCCGCCATATCAGCATACACCTTCCGTTGAACGTTTGACATATGATGTCGCCAGGTGTCTCTCGTTGTTACCATAAAGGCTTGTATAGATGGCATGCTGTTGTCACGGACCATTAACCGCAGCCTCTCATCGAAGTAGTGCAGATATGCCAGGGAGTTACGGATGTGGCTGTGCTCCCTCTTCTGGTGTTTCTTGACTTTGGGCTTTTTATTGTGTTTTCGCGACATGTTTTCACTGTTGCAATCGTGTGTTAAATGTGTTGGAACTTATTTGTTATATTATTATTAATACTTATAAAATTTTAAATTAAAAAATAATTAATTTTATATTAAAATTTTATTTACAATATATAACATAATTATAAATTTGATACGATACTAAATGTTAAATAACAACGAGAACTACATTACATACTATACTCCATTCCCCTTACCAGATATGTAAGATATATACTATACTAAATAATATATTAAATACTCTACTTGATATTATAGATGATACTATATATCTTACTATTGAGCACTATATATTCCATTAAGTATATTAATAAACTGTTTGTTCTTTACATTTGATATATTAATATGCAGCAACTACAGCAGTAATAGTAATAGTAGCAGTAGTAGTAACAGTACCTTCCACCACCCTCCCAGGAGACCACATTGGCTAAGACAGACATACAACTGGACAACATTGAGAAGATGGTTCACGATATAGAGTTCGCTCAAGTTCAGCAGACGGTCATGGCTAACCTGCAGCTCGGTAACGAAGCCCTCAGGATACTGAACAAGGTACGTGTGCACCTAGCACTAATCTGGTGTGATCTCCGCTATTGTCCGTATACTTGCCTAGATTTTCTAGTATATTGTAGTGTACTTATAGATGTACTTATAGATCTACTTGTCAATGTACTTTATATATATATATATATATATATATATATATATATATAATTATAGATTTACTTATATATGTATTTATAGATTATGTTAGTGATAATTTTTACTAAAGTGGATAATTTTGCATTCATCTCTCCTAGGCTGCAGTTTAAACTATGGCCCCGTAAAACACAGTAATAATCAGCGATTGTTATTGTTATGTAATACTTGCTACACAGTTGATGACACTAGACGATGTGGAACGTATTCTAGATGAAACCGAAGAAGCCATACACTACCAGAAGGTTGCGTGTCTCACCACAACTTACACCGTGACCCCGTGACCTTCGCTTAGTCACTGTACTCACATCACTCTTTAGATCGATTACTACACGATTGGCTAATTAATCTATTACTACATAATTAATTAATTAATCTATTACTACATAATTAATTAATTAATATATTACTACATAATTAATTATTTAAAAATACGATATTCACGCTTAAATGAAATATGTTTATATTATCTCAATTATATTTATTCGTACATTTTATTTTAATTGTATTTCTCATGAAATTCATATAGTTTTATAATATAACTTCTATAGTTAGTGAGAAACACGTTAAACTTACGCGTACCTCTATTGTTCTGACTAGATTGCCAAATATCTTTAACTATGTTTACTCTGATGAAATACATATAATTCCATCCGCCCTAAAACATAGATTATAATAGGTATTTCCTACGTATAAACCATAATACTCTATTAGCAACGTCCAATTTCCATAACTCGTTTAGTTGTAAAGCATTTATACAATTCACCATAATTATATAATTTTAATATCTGAATTTTAACTTAAATAATTACCTATCTGAATATTAACTTCAATAATTACCTATATCCATTAACAACAATTTTATTGTAGAGACTAATAGAAAAGAGATACAATATACAACTGCCTAAGAAAAATGATGTTTAATATTTTTATAATTAAATTCTAATTTACCTTACCTATTTATTAGGATTTAGTCAAATAACAACACTTATTCTATTAATACACTGTTATATAATATACATTGTTATCAGGAAATAGATCAGCTGATTACTGGGAAGCTGACGAATGAAGATTTGCAGGATGTCGAAGATGAGTTAGAACAAATTCTCAGGGTTAGATTTATTAACCCCATAGTACTGGTGAAACATGTTGTATATGATCATTTGTAGTATGACAAATTATAAGTGCGGATATATAATAGATAAAGAAATATGCGAAGTTGAGATGAATTCTATTGATTGAAGATATTAATTAATATTTATAAAGTCATATAAACTAGTAGATTATAGATCTGATGCAGACTTTCTATTAGTGTGATAATGCGACTCGTTAATAATAATAGAGTAATTTTAAAGCTAGAACTCAAATATATAATACAATTAAATATATAATTGTGTAAATTAATGTTTATCATTTACTTTTAAAAAGCGATATTGAACGGTGGTTTCAGTGTAAAATAGGTGTTTAATTTACCATGTATTTAATACGAAAAGTGGTCGTCTAAACAAATTTGAAATACTTTTTTATTATTCATCAAATCTATACGATATTTAGCCTTAATATAGATATTCTAATGATCTTAAATATGCTATTGTTTTTCTTACATAATATACCAAATAATAAATATAATGTAAATTTATATAAATGTATCTAAATCTGTATTATTATTCACTTTTTATAACTAATATCTCGAACTTTAACAACTTATATTTTCATTTATTCGTTTTGTTTTTTCTTAACTCGTACAAAATACATTTTATTGAGATAATAAAAAATGCTAATAATATAACTAAGTTTAAATAATAAATTATAATTATTTTTTAAATAAATGATCAAAGGATATATTTAATAATATTGAATATTTAAAATAAAAAAGTTCTCATCGTGTATATGATCATATATCATTACTAGCAAGTTCAATTTAGAACATTATTGAAAGCACTATAGATTTACGTTAATGGGCCGACGTAATGTTTGCACCTCTTTTACATATAAAAGATAGGGAAAAATTGATCTATTAAAATGACTACAATTTTAAGATTGATCATATAATTACTTCTTTTCTATATATAAACGATTACTTTATGAAATCATAAAATAACGAAAAGTTAATTTATATATATATATATTTCAAAAAAATAATAAAAATTTTTTAAATTACGAATTTTCTAATATTATATCTATATTGTTTATTTACTTTACCAAACATAACTATATATTAGATATATAATCTGAATATTTTATAAAGATCATAGTAAGGTTGAAGTGTTTGTTTAAAAATAAATATTGTAATATATTAAAGTTAAAGGTATGTTGTATTGTTAAGGCTAATGCTGCCCAAGTTACTTTATATTTTCTAGGTAGTACATTACAATATTTTTGCTAATACTATTGTTTATTATAAATATATATATATATATATATATATAATGTTTTTATAGTTTAGTATAGGTAAAATGTACTTTATTATATCAATTATTGATAAAATATGTAGAATATGTCAAAGAATTTCCGAAGGAAAGATATGTTACTCTAATAAATTTGTGAAATTAATGAAAAAGTGCGCCGCCTGTACTGAACTATTTATTTTAATTCTATTTTTAGTTTATATTTGTTTACATGTCAATTTAAAAAAATATATTATTATTATAAATGAAAATGTATGTAGATTATTGAATACAATAAATATTTAATTTATAGTGTTTTTTTTTAAATATAACATTATTTTATAATTAGAACCATTTTTCTTAAAATATACGGCAATATTTGATTAATATAATAAATCAATAGATCCATTTTCAATATAAAATTATACATATTTTGTAAAATTCTAAAGTAGTATGTAATAGGGTGTTCACATCAATTCCGTTTTCCTTACGTTACGTGAAATCCGTACAGAAAATGAATTTTCATGAATCATTTACAGAAAATTTTCTGTAATGAGTCATATTCCTATTTTTCTGTAATCGTTTTTCTGTACAGAAAGTGAAATAGGAATGATCCTATTTTTCTGTACAGAAAAATAATTCACGTAGCTGAATGAACCTTTTTATTAATAATAGGTGGCGTTATATGATTTCATAGTTGTAAATATAATATTTATTTCTAATAGTATTGAAACTTTGATTATATATATACATATATACACTATTATACTAACATATTATAGTAATATATATATATATATATATATATATATCATTACTAGTATACTACTATATACTATATAGTATATATATATATATAAGTATATTACTATAATATATTAGTGTATATGTATATATATATATATATATATATATATATATATATATATATATATATATATATATATACATATACATACATATATATGTGCGTGTGTGTATATGTGTGTGTATACTATTAACTTATTCATTAAATTATATTATGATTTTATAAATTTATAAAAAAATTATATATTTATAATAAATGTTATTGGATTAACGATATATTTATTGATATAATTAGCTATTTTTTACTAATTTAATAATTAAATAATATCTAGATAATATAATAATTTAAATATTATCGAATAATTCATCAGTGTAACTATTATTAAATAATATATATAATTATATTTATAATTTTATAATTTTATAACACAAATTATAAATTTATAAAATATGTAATTCTATTAACTTATTATCATAATAAGTTATTATGTAATAGTATTATATAGATTATTTTACTTATTTTATTATTAATATAATATCTATATGATAAAATAATATTAATATTATCGAATAAGTAATTAGATTAACCGGTATTAACTATTATGTTTATATTAATTAATTATATTTTATTTTTATATGTATATATGTATATATTCGAATTTAGTTTTTTTTCATTTTCTGTACGTATTTCACGTAACGAAAACGTAACAAAAACGGAATTGGTGTGAACACCTACAAATCTGATTACAGAAAATTTTCTGTAAATGATTCATTTTCTGTACGGTTTCACGTAACGTAAGGAAAACGGAATTGATGTGAACACCCTATAACAATACTTTGACAATTCGCTATTACAATTATTTAAAACGATAGTATTGCCACCTATATTTACTATTCAGCATTACAAATGCTTTCAAGTGAATAGCATATGCTGAACTGACAGATGCTTCGCAATATCATTGAATATGTATATAAAATGATAGAATATAATGGAATAATAATCAGTGCCGTATGTAGTTTGTGTTTCTTTATATAAAGTGTATTTTTCAGTATGTTTATTTGGATAGGCATAATGTTAAAAATATATATTAATATATATATATAAAATTAACAAATTTGGATTCAGCTATTACCAAGGCCTCCTATAGCCTATAGCCTATAGGAAGCCTTGCTATTCACAGTTGTGACCCCTACATGTATACATCAGAACACTTAATATCTTTGATATGCTTTTAACATTTGAGAATAAATTTGTATAACTAAGACATATTGTACATTATTTTGAAGTGAATTAGATTATAAAATTTCAATAGAATCAAATTTATGTTCAAAATTCTAATGTTTCGCAGTTTAAAAGTATTCAGTGACATTTTTTTAAATAATTATTCTGAATACATTGATTCTGAAGTTTTACAATAAAATTAATTATGTAAAATAATTTCTAATATTATATTTAAATAATATACTTTTCATAATATATATAAGAAATGATATTAAATATTAATATAAAAATAAATATATATATATATAAAGATAATAACAAATAAATGATATTTATATGATATGTATAATGCACAAAAATAAAATGTATATTGTTGTTGAATAAACACATGTTATGTTATCGTATGATGATATTATAAACAGATATCACATATTTAGTGCATCTCATTTAAATAGATTATATACATATCCTTGATCTATTTAATTTCTGAAAACTATATTATATTCATAAAATGATATCCTTATTTAATGTGTAATCTTAATATATAAAAAATTAAAATATTTTACAATATAAAATAAAAAAATGTAAATTTTATTTTTGTGTTGGTAATTTCACTGTTTACCTGTAATATATACTATACTATTCTTTAGTTAGTTCTTAATGTTATCAATTTTATCTAAAAAATATGTATACTTCATATATTATAGTACCTTGGTATAATTTAATTAAAATAAATATACATTATTATTGTATATATATTTTAAATTTTTATAAATAGTAATTTATAAGTTATTCATGCAATATATAAAATTAAATATATATATAGTATTTTACGAAAGTGACAGACAACTCTCAATAACTAAATCTAACATTTATAGGAATCGAGTATAGGCAAGCAGCTTCCAGATGTACCGATATCTCTTCCAGATGTACCGGAGGATGTCCCTCAAAGTAAGTTACAATGCCACCATACCTATATACTCCACCATTTCTTGTATAATTCACTTATAATCCGACTAATTTAAATCCTAGTTCACCCGTAAATATTTACTACACACTACGAAATAGTCATCATTGAGATATAGTGATTTTTATTTAAGCAAATATTTAATCGAAAGTATAAATTTAAAATATTTTCTGACGATAACGCATTGAAATGAACAACGAATAATCTCTAATTAAAAATAAAACATATAAAATTATTTATAGTTAACGTATACAGATATCGTATTACGTATAAATGAATGGATTTTCAAAAATAGAAAATACAATAAATAAATATATCGTTTAATAGAAATATAATTATTCAACGTAATACCTCTGTCAACGTCTATATCAACACGACGCTAAGTAATAACAGTTACCTCGTTACTATGGTTACACTTGAATCTGGCCGCCGCTGCGATCATTTTCATATTTTATAGGGCGTTGCTAACTTCTCAAAGATTATTAAATATTCAAATATTCAAATATAAATGACATTTACTGTAAATTTTAAAATATTATAATATTAAAACATGTAAATGAATTTAATGAGTATCAGATATATATATATAATATAACTATTACTACTATTATATTGTATATCGTTATTTAACATATATCATATTGTGATACTTATAGATATTATTTAAAATGTCTAAATAATCATATTTAATAAAATAAATACAGAAATATCGTATAAGAATTATTCTTCTAATTTTCCGTATATACACTTGAATAATAATTATATGATAGTATATGTTATATATAATTATATATGATTCATTTAACATATATTTTACGTTGATACGTATAGATATTATGTAAAAGGCAAAATATTCACATTTAATAAATATAAATACGGAGATATCTCATAAGAATAAATAAACATCTATTCAATATGCATATACACTTGAATATTCAATAATTTACTATCAATTATATTTATAATACGTATAAGTAGGTTATTTATGTATTCATTTAACTTTACTAAATATAAATTCTACAATCATAATTACACATATGGAAATATTGTTGTGGCCATATTTATATGACTAATAGTTTATTGACGCGCTATCATATAAGAATAAATAAATGTAATTCTATTAAAAAATATTGAATTATAAAATTATAAGTTTTACTTTTATGTTTATATTTTTAATACATAAATATATAGAATTTGTATAGGCATATATAATATATGATATATTACATTAACATATTTATTTTAATAACTTTTACTAAATTTATCTTTATTTATCACCTATAAATAATATGTATTTATTCATAATTATATAATCTTTATTTATCACACATATATATATATAATATACATATATACACATATATATATATAATATGTATTTATTCATAACTATATAATGTACCTAAGCATTTATTATATATATATTATAACAAAATGATTTCTATAACTTAAATTCTATCCTACTATTTCTATATCAAATTTTCTATAATTTCTATATTTTTCCTATAAATTATAATTTACATACACTTAATATATACATATGTAGATCTTATATAAGTTATTTATTCTATAGATAGTTGTTTAGATAATTTGTATTTTTTTATAATTATTAATCTGAACTTATTAAATTTTCTACAATGTATATATTTCTATAACTTAAATTCTACATTTTTCTATACAAATTCTATATATATATATTACTAATTTATATGTTGTCAGCTTCATTAATCTAAACTTAGTACATTTTCTACAATGTATATATTTCTATAACTTAAATTCTATACCATATCTATATCAAATTTCCTATAATTTCTATATATTTTCTATAAATTATAATTGTACATACACTTAGTGAATTGTAAATTGATATATACATATGTAGATATAATATAAGTTATTTGTTCTATAGATAATTGATATATTGTATTGATAATTAATATATTGTCTGCTTTATTAAATTAATCTGAACTTATTAAATTATAACTTATATATATTTAAATGATAAACTATAATCTACGACCTACATTGTACGTGATAATAATATAATTATAAAATTGAATATTCACCTATTTTATATGTAATATATTACTTAATTTAATATATATATATATATATATATATATATATATATATATATATATATATATATATAAATATGTATGTATTTAATATTTATTTGTTTTATATATATTCAGCTTTATAATTAATAAACTTCTTTTAAATCATTTTGTTTTAATATATTTATAATAAATGCTCAGGTACATTATATAGTTATGAATAAATACATATTATTTATACGTGATAAATAAAGATAAATTTAGTAACATTTATTAAAATAAAATTTTAATGTAATATATCATATATTAATATATATAATTATATATGCCTATACAAATTCTATATATTTATGTATTAAAAATATAAACATAAAAGTAAAAAATAGAATTATATAATACAATATTTGTTAATAGAATTACATTTATGTATTCGTATATGATAGCGCGCAACAACCCGTCAATAAACTATTAGTCATATAAATATGGTGCCTCTAGGGCACAACAATATTTCTACATATGTAATTATGATTGTACAATTTATATTTAGTAAAGTTAAATGAATACATAGCCAGGCAAGTTTAATAAATAACATACTATAAGTATTATAAATATAATTTATAGTAATATATTGAATATTCAAGTGTATATGCCTATTGAATAGATGTTTATTTATTCTTATGCGATATATCCGTATTTATATTGATTAAATGTGAATATTTTGCCTTTTACATAATATCTATACGTATCATCGTAAAATATATATTAAATGAATCATATATAATTATATATAACATATATACTATCATATAATTATTATTCAAGTGTATATGAGTATTGAATATTTTTTTATTTATTCGAAGAATAATTCTTATACGATATTTCTGTATTTATTTTATTAAATGTGATTATTTAGACATTTTAAATAATATCTATATGTATCATAATATTCTATATGTTAAATGAACGATATACAATATAATAGTATATATTATATATATCTGATACTCATTACATTCATTTACATGTTTTAATATTAGAATATTTGAATATTTACAGTAAATTTCATTTATATTTGAATATTTGAATATTTATTATCTTTGAGAAGTTAGACACGCCCCATAAAATATGAAAATGATCGCAGCGGCGGCGGCCAGATTCAAGTGTAACCGTTACTAATCATACCACCACCACCGTTGTTATATTACCATACTAATCGTGTGTTCTCGATGTACTATTCCTCAGGAGAAGCCGACCCTGCGACCTCTCAGAAGACTGCGGTGCTCGCTAACTGAGGTCACCGCGCCACCACTATTACATCGCGATACGATGACGTCATCGATAATGGCATTGTATTATCACGTACCGTAGCATAGGCAATCGTGTGACTTCATATTCGGGATGCTGTCAGTAATTCACTCTGTGAAATATACGATATACACTATCTATTATTATGTAAATTGTATATATTTCACTTACGTGCATATTATTATATTTTTATTTATACATGATATTATATCTATACAAATAATGAAATATATTTTCTAAAATTTTTTAGAGTTTTTTTTATTTAAAATTAATATAATTGTATCTATAAAATATATCTATTTTATTTAATAATTTATATAAGTATATATATAATTTCTATTATCGTTGTTCTATTTGTAATATTAATAGTATAGAAATCTATTTCTATATTATTACATTCATAAAGATATATAAGAAATAGTGGATGTATCATATTAACACAACTATTAGATACAATACATTCACTTCATGTACTCGAGATAAGAAGAAATATAGCCATAGCTGGTCATCTAGTCAGCTAGAGGTGATGGTAGCCAATAAGCAACACGGATTGAGATAAGAGTGGATAGCGAATGCATGCTAGTGGTACAGTATCTACCTAACACTCTGTTGTAGTGCCTTAGACCTTCGCTAGATTGACATTATTATAATAATTATATTTATTAGAAGAATTATATTTTTTTCCCGTTAGTTTTCTAGTTTAGTTATATAATGTTGTCCTCCTAGAGGGCTTCAAAGTAATATAGCTTATAGCATTGTGTGTTGATGTCGTCCGTAATGTTTTACTTGATTTCTAATGCCTTACCGTAACAATGAATCTGTTGTTTAGGTGGTGGTGCCTACACAATTGTGGCGGGCCTTTCCTACTCATAACTAATGTAAACATCACCTACCTAAGAAATAGTTTATCAATATATTCGTGTCTCGCATTCAGCACTATGTTTCAATTGGTTGACCCCCCCCATATTAACTGTAATTCTTATCACGTGTTTCGGCAATTTTATCTCTCACTTATAATTATAATAGGAAATATAAATATATTAATTATTTTTAATATAAATGATTATTATAATCTGCTATAAAATTCAATTATTTGTAATACTATATATTATATATAAATACTTTATATCTAAGTAATAGAGAACAATTGCTTATAATTATTTTATGTAGAAAGAGTGAATTGAATTTTAACTTAGAAATATCCGTCAAATCCCGAGATATATTTAACAAATATATTGTATTTAGATCAATGAAATATTTATATTGTAGCTAGAATAATACTAATGCAAAGAGGATGACAAAATAATATACGCTTCATATTTTACTATTTAGATATAATTAATTGTTAAAAAGTTATAGTCTTAAAAATGGTCAATTTTGAGCCACACACTTTGAGGGTGTTAAAGTATTCTTATTATGCAGCTATAAAGTGTTTAATATAGACGTTTATGTTATTCACTAAAATATGATGTGCTCCACATCCATAGATAGATCCCCTACTTATTTTTATTTAGTTTACACATTATTTAATTATATTTATTTATTATAAAAAATTAAAATAAGATTCATCAACATGGTCTTATTTACTTTATTGTCTATATTTTTAATTTAAAAATAATCTTATATAATTCAATATAGAATTAATAATAGCAATACTCAAATGTTAACTTTAAAATAACATTTATATAATTATATTAATGATATACAATACATTTATACTTAACCTTAATTATATATAGATAATAATAAAAGTTATAACAGAATATTTTATTTATAATAACACGAACAATAATATATGAAATTTTCACCCACGAAGTAAACATATATTAATAATATATATTGCTTTTCTACAGAGTCCAAACAGAGTTATTAATAGTATTAATTTAATACTATACTGTAAATTTCCATGCTTTATTGAATTCACCAAGAACTACATTGCTATCAGATACCAGCACCTTAGCATCCAATAATCAAGTTAATCATTCCTATCAATATAATAATAAACAATTAATATGCATAAATAGAGTAAAATGTTCAATACTCACACGTGTGTACAATAGGTACTCTGATTCGAACGTACCACGTGTATAGCTTATTATATTCAGCCTCGAATAATATCAGTAAGTTGTTACATAGACTGTCTGATATTCTATTGGAGCAGCAGTCTACCAATTAACTGGCTGTAGATTATCCATAGTTTCCAATATAATGTGGTCACTAACTGTTATGTGTTAACATATTTTTGTGGAATCCTTTCTCGAAAGCATATTGCTATTAAAGGGTTCCTTTTTTACTCATTATATAACTATATTATATTGTATACATATGCCATGTGTATTAATTATTTATTTATATTATACAAGTAAACTAAATATTATATTCATATTAGTGTTTATTTTATAATAATAATGCTGACGATAATGTTAATGATGTATTACAGACGTGAGTTTATATGAACATAGATTGCCATCATCGAATAAAGTGTATACATCTAGTAAATCGAAGAATATTGACTTATTTACGTATTATTATGTTAATTAATTAATTCGAAAAAATACAACTTATTCTATATTATTATATAAGGCTAGGCTAATTCATATTGATATTCTAAATATAGAACTGATAATGTATAGGAAGTGGTGTCGTAGTACACTATCACTTGACTGATAGTTTCTACAAAGTGGGTATATCTAAACAGGGCACGTTATTTATAAATTAAATCTATACATATACAGTAGAATCCTATGGTGTACCAGGCCCCCCTTACCAACACACAACTTTTTGTTTACTTGACAACATTAAATATATATATATATAAATTTCATAAGTAAATATAATATTATATTTATGAGGCCCCTCCCCCTTGATCAAATCCTGGAACCGCCCCTGCATATATAGCATATGAAGTTAAGGCATATCATTAAGTATATGGATGAAGAGTGATTTAAATGGGTGAGATAAATACGACAATCTTGCAATATAATAATGAAGCTAATAGATGTATGGCGGCCATTAATCACGTGATCCAATATGTCGTATATAGTTTATTTAATATATCCTATTAGCGTTATCTAGGTCAGACCGTCTACTTGTTATCTCTGCAATGGTTACTTTTGTAATCCGAGCCTCGTACTTTTGAGTGGTATATTTAATTATATTTCAATGTTTTAAATCTTCGAATCCTTGAAAGATATCAAGGATATTTATTTATCTGTCAAATAATTCATTCATATTTTAATTATATTTCAATATAAATATTTTATTAATAATATTAATTTACTACTACTATAGGTGGTAGTAGTAGTAGTAGGAGTACACTACTATAATTGTAGGTGTACTAATAGGATTACTAATTACCACTACATTAATATTTCTTTAATTTAAATATTACTGATTTTTTCGGATATGCTATAACACCCTTCAAAACCACTATATATATAATAGTATATGTAAACATTAAACCATTGTAACTAGATGAGTCTGGGTAATATTCACCTAGTTATATTTTGAATAGAGTTATTTGTAGATACTTTTTCTGTGTTGTTTTGATTCCTATAAAAATATAACAATAATATACAAAAATATTACTACTATAGTAGTAATACCTATAGTAGGTATACCTATAAAACATAATATATACTTGATATTTAACAGCTCATTAAAACAACTATATTGTATATTTATAGTATAATATTAATCAAATAAAATAAAGTGAAATAAAATTATCATTTATCTTATAAATTATAAGAAAAATATATTTATAACTATATGCTAAATTAGCATTGCTAATGTATAATTCTTTAAAATATTTATAGTTATTATATATATATATATATATATATATGAATCATATACTTAATTATATAATTTATTTTCTATTTTATGTATACAGTGTATACTCTAGATCAGTGGTTCCCGACTTATGAGTCATGAGCCAATTTCTATAATATTTATATAAATATATATATATATTATAATTTACATTATTCGATTATAAATAAAGTTTAATAATAAACAAACAAAATTGTCATTGGGTCATGGTATATTTTTAAATTATTAATTATCAGTAAAAGGGTCATGATGAAAAAGTTTGGGAATACTGCTCTAGATATATAGTATAGTATATATACTATATATATCTAATATGTATTTGAATAAAATAAACTCACATGTCTATGCTACATCCAGATATATTGTGGGTTGAACATATTAACATTACAATTCAATTATAAATTATATAATATTATAAAATTTATTTATACATACATTTTTTTATAAATAATTAATTAATAAAGAATGTACAATAGTAATTTGATAAATTCAGACATACATAGAAATAATGAAATTATATATTTTACTATCATAAATATTGTGCATTTTATATAATATTAATAATAAGTTATTTACCCATAGTTAACCATGGCCTGAATAACTCCTGAATCTAAAGGAGGTCATGACTCATGAGTTAACTGCGTTAGAGAACATTGACCTAAGCTAATTTACAGCCGTTTTGTACAAAAGGATTTTCAATTTAGTACAAAGGGTTTTTACTAAATATTAAGATTAATATTAAAATATATTATTCATTACATATGCAGCATATAATATGCTGAACTTAATATACATCACATTAAGATTTATATGCTATTTTTTGTAATGTTAATATTAATTTATTAATTTTTAACATTCATAGAAATTATTAAATTATAGATATAACAAAATATATTATATCAAATTATTTCGTAAGGGGATACGAACGTTTTGAAAAAACAGTAAAAAAAAAAATTAATAAAAAAAAATTATTTGAAATATGTAATATTTGAGATGTTAGTATACTCACATTAAAATAGTAGAACTCGCAACGATTGATCAAATATAAAATTAAGGTTTTATAACACGACCTATTTTTGAGAATAAATAATTATAAGAAATAATCTCTAAAAATACTGCAAAAATATGTGCATATAAAGTTATTTTACAGAAATATTATTTTTGTTATCTAATATCATATTTTGATTGCTATTACTATCATAGTTATATATAAATATATTATATATAATATATATATATATATATATATATATCATATTGTGGATTACTATAATATGCATATTCATTTTTGATTACTATATTATCATATTGTGGATTATTATCATAACTATATATAATATACATATACTAACATCATATACATATAATATTTGTATAATAATATACAAACACATATACTATACTCTTTTTATTCAAATAAGCTCTATATTTTAATTAAAAATATGACTATATGTCATTTTCAAACTTGCTTTACTCAGAATAATTATTTTAGTCTAATTTTATTCTTAACAAATGCAATAAGTATGTAAATAATGCTCAAATATTTAAGAATTTCAGAATATATAAGTTATATGTGTTTATTAACTGAATATATAATCATACAATTATTTGTATTATATCATATATAAAATATAATTAAAAAAAAATAAAAAGTTAACTGCATTTTTACCATTATTAGATGAGTTGAATTTCCAAAAATATATAATATTTTCTCATAATGCTATAACAAACTATACAGAGCAGTCCTCCCTTCAATATGCACTTTACAGAATTGTAATATCTTAAGAATTTTTAAACTTATTGATAATTAACAAATATGAAAATCCCTATCTTTTTACATTCAATATTATATAAATATTTTTAAGAATAATATTTCATTTTCATTTGTATTTACATTAATGTATCATTTATGTATCATATGTAATATTTATTAATTATAAATAATTTTAAGTTTTGATGTGTTAAATTAAAATTAATATTATTATATTATTATTATATATACCCTAGGATATATACATTAATAAAATATTTTTCTTAAATTAATATGGGTATTTAATAATGTAATTACATTTAAAAAGATACATTAAAATTGCATTAATTAATGCACAATATACAATTGTATTATAAAATTATTTTGTATACATAATTAAATTAAATGTGAAATATATATAAATGTTATCAATACATTGTATATTATTATAAAATACATATAACTATTATAATAATGTAATAGTCTACAGACAACACAGATGATCATATCATACAATGGACAATCCTGTGAATCTCATGACATTGCTATTATTATATATATATATATATATAATAAGTTCGACAATTTTCCCTCATGTATCATCACTTAAATATCCTTATGGAACTCCCTCCCTACCCCCATTAGATCTACCTGTTCACACCCTTCCTTAATAACGCACCCCAAGGCCTACATATCATCAATGTGATACTACTACTATTCACTTATTTTAATCATACACCATTACTATTTTTATAAATTGTTAAATGTTATCGTTTTGTTTATTTATTTATTTCATTTAGTTATTTATTATTTATTTGTTATTTAGTTATTTGTCTAGTTCTAACCAGGGTTCTATACCTATATAGGTATATATTTATACCTATATAGTTATGTGCACATACTAGGGGTGATTACACCTATGCTAAGTGCCAATAATCTTATTATTATCATCATGATATATAGGTAATACCTATATTTATTAAATATATATATATATATATTTGTAATTAATAAGTGGTATTAAATATGTGTTATATACTTATTCTATGATACGTTGCAATGTACCATCATACTACTACTGCTACTTCTACTACTACTACTACTACTGCTACTGCTACTTCTACTGCTACTACTACTGCTACTGCTACCTTTACTACTACTGCGACTACTACTACTGCTACTACTACTACTGCTACTGCTGCTACTGCTACTGCTACTACTACTACTACTACTGCTACTGCTACTGCTACTGCTGCTGCTGCTGCTGCTACAGCTACTGCTACTGCTACTGCTGCTGCTGCTACTGCTACTGCTACTGCTACTGCTGCTGCTGCTACTGCTACTACTACTACTACTGCTACTGCTGCTGCTACTGCTATTACTATTGCTGCTGCTGTAGTTGCTGCATATTAACATATCAAATGTAAGGCACAAACAGTTTATTAATATACTTAATGGAATATATAGTGCTAGACAGTGAAATATATAGTATCATCTATAATATCAAGTAGAGTATTTAATATATTATTTAGTATAGTATCTAGTAAGGGGAATGGTGTATAGTATGTAATGTAGTTCTTGTTGTTATTTAACATTTAGTATCGTTGCAAATTTATAATTGTTATAAAATGTAAATAAAATTTTAATATAAAATTAATTATTTTTTAATTTAAAATTTTATAAGTATTAATAATAATATAACAAATAAGTTCCAACACATTTAACACACGATTGCAACAGTGAAAACATGTCGCGAAAACACAATAAAAAGCCCAAAGTCAAGAAACACCAAAAGAGGGAGCACAGCCACATCCGTAACTCCCTGGCATATCTGCACTACTTCGATGAGAGGCTGCGGGTAATGGTCCGTGACAACAGCATGCCATCTATACAAGCCTTTATGGTAACAACGAGAGACACCTGGCGACATCACATGTCAAACGTTCAACGGAAGGTATATGCTGATATGGCGGCAGAGTTAATCAGAATGGTACAGCAACAACCCCAGTAGACCATGATGACGAAGAGATTGACCAGTTTGCCATCGACAATCAACCGAATGCAAATAATAAGATAGGACAAAATCTTTTTAATAAATGGTAATCTTATAATTAAGCTTATTTTATTATATATCATATAGTAGTAGTAGTAGTAGTAGTAGTAGTAGTAGTAGTAGTAGTAGTAGTAGTAGTAGTAGTAGTAGTAGTAGTAGTAGTAGTAGTAGTAGTAGTAGTAGTAGTAGTAGTAGTAGTAGTAGTAGTAGTAGTAGTAGTAGTAGTAGTAGTAGTAGTAGTAGTAGTAGTAGTAGTAGTAGTAGTAGTAGTAGTAGTAGTAGTAGTAGTAGTAGTAGTAGTAGTAGTAGTAGTAGTAGTAGTAGTAGTAGTAGTAGTAGTAGTAGTAGTAGTAGTAGTAGTAGTAGTAGTAGTAGTAGTAGTAGTAGTAGTAGTAGTAGTAGTAGTAGTAGTAGTAGTAGTAGTAGTAGTAGTAGTAGTAGTAGTAGTAGTAGTAGTAGTAGTAGTAGTAGTAGTAGTAGTAGTAGTAGTAGTAGTAGTAGTAGTAGTAGTAGTAGTAGTAGTAGTAGTAGTAGTAGTAGTAGTAGTAGTAGTAGTAGTAGTAGTAGTAGTAGTAGTAGTAGTAGTAGTAGTAGTAGTAGTAGTAGTAGTAGTAGTAGTAGTAGTAGTAGTAGTAGTAGTAGTAGTAGTAGTAGTAGTAGTAGTAGTAGTATTAATCGGATAAGTTGGATTGGATAAGTCGGACTTTTCTATATGTCGGACACATATTATAGTCATTTTTATGATTTTTATACTGGATAAGTCGGACTTTTTATAAATTGTCAGAAATGTTTACTTTAAATAATGAATATTATAATTTTAGTAAGTAATATTATTGAATACAACATTTTATGTTGTTGATTGTTGCATAATTCCATATTTCGGTAACAATTTAACTCGCGCTGCGCATTTCATGTCTTATTTGCATGATATTCTTAATCTCGGATAAGTCGGACACTTTTCCCGGTCCCTTGCGAGTCTGACTTATCGGGAGTTGACTGTGTATATATATATATATATAATATTATATACATATATACTGACGCGCGGTATTGGAACCGTATGAGCATGAGTCATTGTTTAAAAATAGAATATTCGGTTAATTAACGAGAATTACTACCGCACAATGTGCGGCGCACATAAGGCTTTAGGGGGCACTATTTAGGGGTAATTAGTAGTGATCTAAAAATTCAAATCTTTGCTTGGCTTCGAAGACTTTCAAATCACTAAAAAACTGTTTGGAGACATCAAATCTCTACCAAGTCATGGCTTCGAAGACTTTCAAATCACTAAAAAAATGTTTGGAGACATCAAATCTCTACCAAGTCATGGCTTCGAAGACTTTCAAATCACTAAAAAAATATTTGGAGACATCAAATCTCTACCAAATCATGGCTTCGAAGACTTTAAAATCATAAAACAATGTTTGTCATATAAATTATTGAATTTATTGATAGTAAAAACTTCCCATCATCTAATATACAGTTGATCCCCTTTACTTCTACAAACAAAGTATAATGTGAGAGCACAGTAAAGCTAAACAAATTCCATTGAAGATTTCCTACATACCTACCTACTATAGCTACATATCTACATGAATACCTACTTACCCACCTATATACCTACCTACTTACAAATCTAAGTATATTCATGACTACCTACCCACCCACCTACTTGCTTATATACATACCCTAACCAACAACCCACCTACCTATCTATCTACCTACTCACATATCTACCTATCCATCCACCCATATATCTATCTACCTTCATGACTACCTACCAACCTACTTGCCTATATAACTACCCTATCACCCACCTACCTACCTCCTATCTACCCACCCATCCATATGCCTACTTACATACATACCTGCCTGACTACCCACCTATCTACCTACAACCTACCTAACTATACTACCCATCTATCTACCTATATACATACCTACCTCTTTCACAATATATATATATATATGTAGGTCCTACATACCTGACTGCCTACCTACCTCCCCACCTGTATACCTGCCTACATATTTGCCTGCCTATCATTCTATCATACCTATCTAACTAAATAAACACCTACCTACATACCCACCCACCCACCTACCTACATACATGCATATATACACACATATATAATATACAAACACTAAAATAGTTAATAAGTGTACCTATTTCTCTACATAGAGTTATATATTGAGAGTCTATCATACACTGTATGCCATCCAATGTATCATATAAAATCGAATCATGAGTATTATATAATAATAACTTAGGATACTCAATTAACTAATTACGCCCTTCTCTATTATCTATTAATACATGTTTGTTCACTAATTTAAATCACTACATCTAGCTTAATAATAATCTGTCACTCCGAATCGTATAAATTCTCCTTTTTTTTCGAGTTTATTACAAATTATAGTACTAATCGAACTTATTAAATATATTCCTATTATATATACAAATAAATAATGACTTATATAAATTATAAGTACATAAATTACATATAATGTAGCTACAATACTATGATAAATAGTGAATTTAATCCATACAAATGTTTGAAAATAGGTGTGACTCGAATTGACTCGAAAATTAGATTTAAGATTTGAAATAATAATTTATATAAATGTTTGAAAATGATGTGACTCGAATTGACTCGCTTTGACTTGATTTGAAACTCGATTTGAAAGATTTGAAAATTTAGATCCTAAAATTTAGAACCCACTAATTACTGGGCGACACCTCGGATATGACACGTGTATATGAGCATGCATTGTACAATGTACTTAAAGTGTACACTTTATACATTGTACACTATACGACGTATACGCATATATGCTCATAGAAAAGCTGACACAGTGTACACTTGTACATACATTCAGGGCCGGCTTAAGCATACTATGGGCCCCGGGCAAAAAAAACGCATGGGCCCCATAATAATTTAATAACATATTAAATGGGCCATTTTGGCAAAAACTAATATTTATAACTCTTCAATTTTATCATATGTTATCATTATACTAATTATTTTGTAATTTGTTTGTATACTTTAATCAACTCTTCATGATAATTTCTTTTCTCGCATATATATTTAGAGCAGTGGTTCCCAACCTTTTTTCACCGTGACCCTTTTTTTTATAATTCTTAATTAAAAAATATACCATGACACAATGACAAATTTTATTTTATTATTATTATACTTTAATCATAAAATAATCATATAAAAATTAATATACATATATTTAAATATATATTTCCATCTTAAATTTTTCTCGACCATAAATCCAACTTGCATATAAAAGCATTTATATTATTTTTTAGAAATTGGATCAGGACCTACACAAAATACTCAATGACCCATAGGTTGGGAACCACTGATTTATAGAGTGCATCAATATTATGTATTACCGCTATTATCTCAATGTAACCTAATTGCAATACTTTTCTGATCGACTTTATTCTACAAAGTAATTAGCTCCACGGTTTTCATTATATCGAAGTCTCAAATTCTAAAATTGCATTTTATTGAATAAATACATTGACATTGTAATGTAATTTAAGTTATATTTTAACATATATAATATCAGATATAAATTATGTAATTAGGTCCTATAAGAAGTCATCAAGAGACTGCACTAACAGAATCTGCTTGCGATCACCATTTTATATTCGATAATGCTTTTAATAAAAAATATTATATTCTTCTTTAATCTAGATGTTAATATATTCTTTATATAGTTTGGCTAAATAAATTATATTGATTTGGGATGAAGGCAAAGAATATTGCTACACTTGTCGAAGATTTAACGGAATTTTGCCCAACCAGATTTAAGGAATACACAGTGTAGATATGTGAATCCATATTGACAATGGACTATGGTTATTATAATATATTTCATGTCTGGCATTTTCATAACTTTGAGCTCTATAATCTATTATAATTATATTATTATTGAAAAAATTCTAATAGATCGGTAGCTAAATATTGACCAATGTGATAAATTATAACTGATAAATTATCAGTGATAATGAATCTCAACATACAATCGTACGTCGTAAATCAATAAATACCTATATAATAATAGTAGGCTATAATACCTACCTAACTTGATATAAATAACGATAATATATATCGATGTGATATATATGGAATCTGTACACTGATATATAATATAATATTTTGAATTTTGTATTTCTTCAATTATGTAGTTATCAGTGATAACTTATCACCTATTCTCCAATAAGAATATCGCCATTGTGTGTATTTATTTGTAAATAGATAGATGATGGTGATGTCAATCTAAACATTCATTTCAAGTAATAGGTGGATAATTGCAAAAATGCCTTTAGTATTTTATGTATGTTATATATATATATATTTATAAATAATATCTGTTTCAATAAATATAATATCTTTCTGTAATAATAGTATGTTGAAAAAGATAATCATTTTATGTACATAATTCCCTTTCATCAATAGACATTATTAACAATACTATAGGAATAACCTAAAGCAGAATAATCCTATTTAAATTAAAACTATTATATATATATATATATATATATATATATATATATTATGTGTACTAATACAACTATAATAATATATACACTATGAGAATATATACATTTGATTAATATGAGCATAAGATAGAGAAAGTTAATTATTTTGAGAACAATTATTTTGAAAAATCTATTTTTTTAATTACTATAACAATTATAAATCTATATAGAATATCGTTTTTTTCGTAATTTATAATCAATATAATCCTTTACAAATATCAGAAATCATAGTTAAAATATATCTTATAAATTTTTAAGATTTAACTATGGTTAATAATACCTTAATACGTTTATCATTTATCACCTTCTAGTTTATCAAACAATTATTTATCAATCGGATTCATACTATTTGATCTAACAATCAGAGATGTGTGAGAAGATCTATGTTATCACTATTAGCATGTTCTCCAAAATCTTCATGTAGCTGTTTCCACCATATCTTCGTGTCAATTTAGAAATTTTTGTAAAATTCACTCTTCAAATCGGCCTAAATGACTCATATTTAATTAATTTATTATATTATTTTTATTTTTTTAATTAGAATTAATAATATATAAGAAAAATAGTTAAGAAAATTTTTTTTTTTCATATAAATAGTAAAAAAAAATGTCTCAAATAATTCATGGGCCCCCACAATTTGGGGCCCCGGGCAATTGCCCGATTTGCCCCCCCCTTAAGCCGGCCCTGCATACATTGCACATTGTACATTGTACAATATACTTCAAATATTTACATTGTGCTATTATGCTGCCATTGTGTTGCTATTAAAAGTATATTATGCTGCCATTAATTGTTAATGCTATTATGCTGCTATTAATTTTTAATTCTATTATGCTGATATTATGTTGCTATTATTATAATAGAAATATAATAGCAGCATACTAGCATCAACGATTTTCCGAAGGATGCTTAGCAAAATCTTTACTAGCATTACAAATTAATAGCAGCATAATAGACTTTTAATGGAAACATTATAGCAGCATAATAGGCTATTATTAATAACATTACAAATTAATGGCAAAATAATATCAAGACCTCCTATAACCTCGATGTTATAGTAGGTCTTGATATTAGCAGCATACTAGCACAATGTAAACATTTGAGGCTATTATGTATGCTACTATGAAGCTATTACTATTAGCTGGGTATATATATATATATTATATATATATATACAGTGTATAGTATACACTGTATACACTCGAGTGCAAATGATCATTTGCATTGCATACACCTACATATGCACAATGCATGTAATATAATATTCTTAGAATAATTCTACCATAATACATATTATTAAAACTATTATTATATAATAATATATCAAAGACATATTTCATTGACATAAATGTAGGTGTGACAATACGCATGGGCGTTACTACGGACGACGTCTTCTATTCAAATCAGATATTCAATTGTTACAAAGTCATCAATTTAAATTAATCAATAACAACAATTAGCATTATATTCTAGAACATAGACTATTGTTTCTATACACCTTTAGGTATATCAACATTGAATATCATTATATCGATATAATTTACATAGTACAATCAGGAATCTCCCTGATATAATATTATCCTACATCGTATATATTATATAAATATATAATATATTTATAACATGATTACATAACATCTATCTTTGTTATGATAACACATCACGGATTATCTGACTGCTAAGTGCACCTGTACTTACAGGTATGACTAATATTATGACTAATCGCTACGGCTAGATATGAAAACTATTAACGTATAATATACATGTAGGAGATAACTACATACCTGTAACTCTATTGATTAAATATATTTATGTATATATAATATATACCCATACAATATATATAATATATATATATTGTATAGATATTATAATAATTTAATTACATTATATAAGTTTATATTTTTATCCTTAGTATAAGCTAAGCATAGCTTCTGGGTATCCCTCCGATTATTATAGCAATATTCGGTAAATCAATTCAAGTAATAATTATATAAGTGATATATATATATATATATTATTTTAGATGATTGTATTTCATTGACCCACTAATATATATGAATATTACCCTACATATGTATACATATAATAATTATAATAATGCATAGAAAATTATAACAATGCATAATATTACTATAATAATTAAGATCTATCATGGCTTCCTTTAGCTAAAGGAGGCCATACATATATATATACAATAAATAAATATAAATCATTAAAATTCCTATATTTAGTATAATATTTAACTATAGATTATAAAGTGTATTTTATAATTATATAGGTAATAGTTAATAAATGTCAGTAATAAAAACTATGTATATATTTATATATTAAATACCAGATATAAATATGGATATCAGATATGACTAAAGGGCCATAAGTTACCTCTATAGCCATAAGTGATGGCCTCAGACCACTGTTCCTATAATATTCAAGGTACAACACTGCCCCTACATGATGTCTATAGTCTTGCCACATCACAATCATATTGTCAGTAAACATGCCTTGTTTTAATATTGCATACTAAAAGAACTAAACATTTAAATTAATTTAGTTTAACAATTACAATTGTATAATATTACAATTATATTCATTGCATACCCAACACAATACATATACAGGCATAATAATCATATTGTTTTTATTTCTATATTATTATTAGCTGTACTATTTGTAGAAATATTATCCATGTATACTTTCCATTTTCTGAAGATGATATTAGATTATTGTCATAAATGATGAATAGTAAACGACCTATTATAGAGCCTTGAGGTATACCAACATTAGATTATATCTGATTGAGATGTGTTCACTTTAACTAGTTATAATGTATAAATGCTTATTTAATGAATTTAATGAATAAATAAAAAAAAACTATATTTATACATATATGTGTAGTGATATTATTTTTAATAAATAAATAATTATATAAATATATTCATGATATTTTTAAATAAAATTATATATATTTAAATAATAATTATATGTATATATATTCCAATGAATACAATGCATATATATATTCCCTTAATAATCATAAATGATTTACATTTAGAAACATAGATACAACTATATATATATTGTATAAATTAAAATAACATAATATATTAAATTCATATATTATATAATAACCCTTGATAATAATTGACCAGGATAATAACTTATATGAAAAACTCATACAATTTTAGAAATAGAATTAAAATAAATAAAAAATAAATAAAAGTAAGAAATTAAGTGTAAATATTCAAATGAATATCTTCAAAATATATATCATTAATTAATCTTCTATTGTTTTAATTCATAATTATTGTATCATATATACATATATGTAGCTTCATGCAGTTAAGTAAATGCAAATATTTAATAAATCAATACAAATATGAAAATAAGCAATTTGTAGCTATATTGTCACAAGTTTTATTAGTTGTTAGGAATGAATTCTTTATTCGTCTAGGATACAAATAATATCGAAATTATTTCTTCCCAAACACTCACTATTATATAAGTATTAATATCATAGAATTTGTGTATTTATTTACTATCAAATACCCTATAGGGTATATATAGTACGATAGCAAAGATTTTCCGAAGGATGCTTCGCAAGATCTTTGACGATAGTATATTAACTTATTATTGAATAACAATATTAAATACCACACACAAAGTATTGATATATTAGCACCACAATAATCCTGCCCCAATCAACAGACATACCAACACATATACCTCCTCAAGCTTAATGTATCATACACTATACACATATGTTAGAACATAGGTATACTATGACATTTATAAATAACTATATATCATTTGTTTATCTGCTCATGTATTTGTTTTCTATGTAGGTTCCTATATATTTATTTATTTTTTCATATATTAATATTTGTTTTTTATTTATTAGTAAAAAAAACTTATCTATATGATTTAAAATGTATACTATATTATATATTCAATAAATAATTGTACAATGTATATTATAAAGTAACCATACCAATGCTATTAAAAAAATAATCATGATTCATGAATGATTATTTGTTAATCATAATTAATTATCCACTTACAATATTATTTTTATACATGAAATAATGTCATCATAAAAGTATTCTGGTGATAATATCTCTACACAATTATGTTGTTATTTGAAATTTAATGTGTTTCATTATATATTATATCATAGAAACATTTCAATTATGCATTTAGTTTGCTTGTCATATATTACAATAATAAATATATTTATAATAGTAATTCGCATTAGTTTATTTTGTATATAATATTTTATATTAGTATTTATAATTTATTGATTAGTATTACAAAAATATCTGATTTTTATTGTTTTTTTCTTGAAATTCTTTCATGCATTACTTTATAATTACAAAATACATTACATATATTATTATTATATTATAATATATTACAAATATTAAGTATTATAATCAAAATTAATTATTTAATGATTTTAATAAATACTTAAAAGTTAACAATATAATCAAACAATCTATATATTATCAATCAATCAATATATTAATATTAATAAAATCATTATATATTATTAGTAGAAATTATGTAGAACATTTATTTATTAATCAAAGAAAATTGAATAATTATTCAATTTTATAATTATAATAAATGTAGTTAATAATTTTAATTGATAAATTATTACTAATAATTTATTAGTCAGTTTTAAGTTGTGAAATAAAAATTCATATATTCATTTAAAATAGTACAACCTAAATATATTAAATATAAATTAAATTAGTAAATTTTTATTATCTTATGATGTAGTAATATTTTATTTTTACAATACTACTTAAATTCTAATATAAACTAATTTTATATATCTGGTATATATTAGGGATGTAAATGAATAGACAAGTAAGAATTTGATTCGTTTTAAAATTCTAATATTCGTTTCATATTTGATTCGTTTAAAAATGTTAATATTCATTTCATATTCGCTTCATTTAAAATTTCTAATATTCATATCATATTAAATTAGTTTAAAATTCTACTATTCGTTTCATATTCGATAAGTAAACCAATATTTGAAAAATGTTCGTAAATTTTGTAATTTATTTACGCATTATGAAAAATATTGAAAAGAATTGACAAAGTTTGGAATTCTCTGTATATTTTTTGAAAATAAACACGAAGTTTGTAAAAATTTGAAGATAATATACGAAAATAATACGCAAATTTTAAGAAAAAACATTTGCAAATAAAATGCAAAGTTTGTAAATTTGTTTGAAAATAAATTACAAAGTATGTAAAATATTTTAAAATAATTTACACAAATATATGAAAATTATTTTACGAAAATAATTAAAAATAAAACTCAAATTTTGCAAATCCTATATTAATATAAATTAATTTATATATTAAGATTATTAAAATATTTAATTCAATTTAAAAATAAAAATTGTATTGCAGATAAATGTTCAAATTTAAAAAAAAGTCTACTTTCTATTATTAAGATGATCAACGAAATACATTTAAAATAGATAAAATGTTTATTCTTTGAATATATTGATATACATATTTTATATTTAACGTTATTATTAATGGTTATTCAATGCAAATTAATGGAGGATAGGTCTGCAAACACCAATTAATAAACCACTTTATTCATTTAAACTAATTTTTGAATCATTCAATGAAGTACAAATATTTATTTAATATATTTATTCTAGACTTAATAACCATATCTTTTATTTTTATTATATTCTCCAGATAATTTATTTTTGATTTGCTAATGTATTGATTATATTCTGAAAATTATGTGCTAGGTTTGCAAATGATTTTCGAAAAATATATGAAAATAATTTTCGAGGTTAGAAATTAATTTTAGAAAATGTATCCAAAATAGTTGACATTATTTACAAAGTTTGCAAAAATTTGTCCATAAAATTTTGTAAATTATTTTAAAATTTGGTTTACATGGGTTGCTCTATTTTACTATGCATTACATACTATATTGTATTAACTAATTTAAAGCTTATTATTAAGTAATTATTATTAAAATAAGCAATAAGAAAAATAATTATTAAGAAATACGTTTATTTTTTGTTACAAATATTAACTTATCTACATTATCATCAGATAATTTATTACGATTTGTTGACAATATATTTCCAGAATTTGAACATATTCATTTACTGGCATCTTATGTTGCTTGTTCAATCAGATATGTGAAAGCAATTTTATTTAGACTTGGTTATATTTATTCCTCTGCCTTCATAATTTCAGAGTAGAAGTATTGAAATCAACTCTATTTTGCTTCAGCGGGTAACGACAAAATGAATGAAATACAAATAAATACAAATTATTCGTATTCGTTCTGCAATGTATTCAATTCGTATTTGGTTTTTAACAATTATAGAAATATTCATATATTTTGGTTTGATTAATTTATTGAATACATAAAAAGAATTAGGAACCTTTTATATACATGTTATTATCATTAATTTTATTATTTTATTTAGGTGGTACAAATTTAGGAGTTAAAAAAGTGAAAATAAATTATTCGTTTTTTTTTATTATTATATAATATATTTTTAAGTATCTATCAATAAAAATACCATGAATAAAGGCTAGAAATGATATACAAAATAGTTGTAATGGGTATATCATAATACAATAATTAATGTAATATGAAATCTACATGCCTAACTAATTTTTTATGTTTTATAACTATATTGATAAATTGTCGACAATTTCAAATAAAATAAAACTATAATTTTTACATTAAATCAAATATACTTCTATATAATTGATAAGAAACATAATTATAAATGTTACATTTTTAGTCTATAGTAAAACTTTAAATAATAATTTCTTGTTAACTATGAATATATAAATTAGGACACAGAAAAAACTTTTAGTTATACTATTTTTTTTGCTATATATAAAGATCATATATAAATATATAAATAATTAAATAGAACATTCATATATATATAATTAGAAATAATTGTAAACATAAAATTCTATAGAAATAACATAATAAAATAAGCCCTACATTTCATGTCTATGTATATATATAATATACTATATTTTATAAATATTATCATATTTCGTATATATTATATATATAATCATTAAGTAATAATTACTAAATCTTAAAAGTTCTGCATTGCATTATATTATATTAAAGTATAATTTGTTTTTAAATAAAATTTATGATGAAAATAAACAGAATATATTTTATAATAAATATGTATATGTTACCTAATGCTAATAAGTTGAGTTATTAAAGTAGACAACACAAGTTGAGTGTTTCAGGTTTCTTTATTCGAGTAAATCTATTTCTACATTATATAAATTCGTCGACGCGTTCGCTTCGTGGTCGAGTGGTAAAAGCCCCGTACATCGATAGCTTGCCACTCCCACAATCTTTTAGGGGCGTGTCTATACAATTTCAATTCAACATATAATAATACTATAAGGTAGTAATTGCCAGAAAGTTATGGCTCCTTAGAGTGATTCACAGTGCTATCACGTTGAAGTTGAGCCGGTCACATACGTTGGCCTGGACACTGCAGTAGCTGTGTAATGCTGAGGTAGTGAATGCTGTGATGTCTCTCTGTTCCCTTATTACCATATTATATACCCTACATAATAAGACGAATACTCCTCGCTACACTCAATATTATATGTCTATATACTATTCATTCCCACAATAATACCTTAGCTTATTCATTACCCTGACCTATACATAATACAAACTCATTTATTCGCACACTTACTCAAAACGCACTACACAACATATAGTACATATATCATAAGAATAATGTTAACATTTAACACATTCTGCATAGTGAAGTACACCACAATACACTACAAGATTACATCACTTGTTAATGATGAACAACCCCGAACAGTTCACATGTTCCCAAGAGCTATACTTAATGGCAACTAGAGATAGGCCAGGCTAACTTTACAACTCAATGAATAGGTAGTAACATGCACGTAAAGATAGGCAATCGCCTCAACTGTTTACACAAGAGAACCCCCCCCCCCTAGCAAACATTATCTGCACCCTCTATTGTATTGTTAGAAGGCTGAGGTGTGAATACATTGTGGGCGTCGTTTATATGATATTAATATAACTACGATAACACCCTATTTAGGTGATTTAATATGCTTTATTTTAATTAATTATAAAGTTTTGATTACATTGATTATATATCAATGTAAGAATTTATTTATTTTATTTTAAACTATTTTTTAACTAATCTGGGATAATTTAACATGCAATACGTGTAATTAATTTATATTTGTGTAAAATTAAAATATACAATTGCAACAAAATGGCTAGGTGTTAGTACATGTTGAATGCTAATATGCATTGTTTACCTAATCTACTATGTATTATTAACATTATTTCATGTCTATATGTGTTAATTAACGTTAATTAACATTAATGCTAATGTTGTATCATTTATAATATCATTTACCATCATATAGAGGTTTATGGCTATTCCTATAGTAATCTACCTATACTAGTAATGTATACATTGTATATATTCAATAATCAAGTTAGTTTGTATACCAGTTATATATTTCAATATCATTATATAGGGTAATATAAAGGATTAAGTTAATATAAAGTATTAAGTTAAAATAAAGTATTAAGTTAATATAACAACTAACACCTCACTATTACCATTACTAAGGACATCACATATATCTGCTTACAAATATTCAACTTTTATTTTACAATTGAGTTGTTTTACCATATTGTACAATGAACTGGCAGTATCTTATTTAAGGGGACTTGCGACGTTCACATGTAAAAGATAGGCAAAATTGCTATTTTTTAAATTTAATTATAACATAAAATAAGACTTAGTTACATTATATTTATTATTGATTATTTTGTAGTATATATATTTGTATAAAAAATTCATATATACATTTTATAAGTATTTTTAAAGAAAATCACACTTTTTCCTGTTATTTGTTTAATTTAAAATATTTCTTTATATATTTTAATAAATATAAATTGAAATTATTATACATATGTTTTATAACTATATATAAAATCTAAGGGGAGTAGCTTTGGTTTCATTTGCAAAAAAAATTATTTTACTTTAAAATATTTTTAAAATAATGTATAATATATCATTTAAGTTTAATTATAAGTACCTATCTATTCATTATAAACATACACCTGTACAACATATAATACACATTATTATGTAATATTTCTCACACACAAAACTAGAAGCCTATATCTCAGAGTTTATTAATAATATAAAGAAGATGTTAAATAGGTACTATTGATTTTATATACTAATAATAAAAAGCATAAATTGTGTACACTTGTAAACTAAATAATGTGGTTTAATAAAAGGAGGAACCATCCAAACATCATATATTATGTAAACAAAATACAGAAATATAAGCTTCTAAATTGTTGTATGTAATTAATATTACTGTACTATTACATAATATTACATTCAATATAAATTAGCTTTTACTCACCATATAGATATGTATAGCATTTAAACCCAACATATCCTATAGATTTGTTATGAATGAAAACTTAGTTTTCATCATATGAATAATAATTTAAAACATTATTTTTAATTTAAAATGTATAGTTTAACATGAATTTACATTATTAGTTCCGAAAATTGACCCTATATAGGTGGCACTGTTTGTTTTTGTATATAAAATTACACGATTTCACAAGTGTTATATCTTTCCTTAGAAAAATCTGGGGACATATTATACATTATTTTAATGAAAATAAATTATATTTTAATATTTTAAATTAAAATAATATTTATTATATTTATATGTCGTGTTTTAATAAAATACGCTACAATTACGATTACGATATAGGATATAAATAAATAGCGTAATATTAATCATAATTCGATGAATGGCGAAATGCAGCTCGGCCCAAAAATTCTTTAGGGGCGGGTGGGCAGGCGGGGTAGTCGTGTTTTTACTATTTTTACCATTTACTCTTCGTATATTATAATATATATATTTATTTACAAACCCAACCCACCCGCCCCTAAAGAATTTTTGGGCCGAGCTGCATTTCGCCATTCATCGAATTATGATTAATATTACGTTATTTATTTATATCGTAATCGTAATTGTAGCGTATTTTATTAAAACACGACAAATAAATTATATTTTAATATTTTAAATTAAAATAATATTTGAAAAAAAATATGAAAGACTCCCCTACAAAAATATGAAAGACTTTACTTAAATAATATGCATTATTATTATTAAAGTTATCATACATTATTTTAGTGTGATTAACAGGCCCAGTTATTTTGGGCCAAAGCCCAAAATAAAATCAAAAAGCCCAAAATAAGAATTTTGAAAAGCCCAAAATAAGTTATTTTGGGCTTTTTATTTTATTTTGGGCTTTTTTAATTTTTCTCTTATTTTATACATTTTAACTAATTATATTTAATTTGTAGTATATTTTTTAAACTATTTAACTGGCTAACAAGTATAACATGTATACATGTATATATATATATATATAAGGAATATTCAGTATAAATCATGTACATAATTATATTTTTTTGTTTTATTTATCTATTTGTTTCAAAATGAAAATCATTATTATTGTATATTTTATCATAATGATGAACATTATAAATTTTATAATATAATGAATATATATAATATAAGTTTATAAACAATATCACGAGATATTGTTGAGATCTCAATTTATAATCATTAAAATGAATAATAAAAAAAAATTCTGGCACGCAAATTATTTCTCATTTTCTACATATTATTTATATTGAAATATAAATATTGAAATATATAAATATATTCATTTAAGTGTTATATAGATATTAAATTTAATATAATACACATTTTTACATTTGATTCATCTATATACAATTGATTTATAGGTGTGATAGTGATAGAATCAATTAGTAGGGATTTATAAGGAATATATTAGGTTTAATTTACCTAATTTATTAAAGAATGAATGGTGGGTTTTTTTGGGAATATTTAATACGATTTCGACAAGATCTGGTAAAACATTTAAGAAATTAAAGAATCTTAATTTGATAAGTTATGAAGAAATAATTATCATTAATAATTTAGTAACTACTTTCAAAAATTATAAGTTTAAAAATTTCTAAATTAAAAAATGTTAATAAGATTTGTAATGTATTAATTTTCAATTGCGGATTATTCAATAGAAATAATTGATAGATTTAATTTAAACAATGAATTCATATTAAAGAAATATGATATTATCAGCTTTATAAATGTTTGTATTATATTTACATAATATGGTTTTATTTGTTATAAATGTTAAGTGAATTGTATGCTATCCTATATGCAGAGTTGTTGGTTTTTTTGCGGTTTATTTGGTTTTTTTTTGTGAAACATATTGGTTTCATGTATATATATTAATTTGAATTTTACATTTTTATATTGAATGTTATTTGTAATAAATACTTCTATAATTATGTCATATATATTATATATACTATAGTATAATTTATACACATATTTATTAGTTATTTCAGGCCAGGCATGTTTATTAAATGAATAACTTTATATAATATACATAATATATACTATTATTAACAATATTTATATAAATATTAAATGATAAGTACTATAGTACTATAGTATTGAAATTAATATTCAATTATTTTATATAAAAAAAACAAATAAACCACACAAAAAAAAACAAATTAAAAAACTGAACAACAATGTAACTCACTTCCCTCCAGATGGCACTATTATTAAAATATTCATACTAATATTAAATTATATTATTAGTATTGAAATTAATATATTATTTTACAAACATTTTATATAAAATAACCAAAAAATACAAATAAACCATGGTTTTTTGATCAAAATATCAACAAAAAAACTATACAACCCTGGCTATATATGATAATTATGTTATTAATGTATACTATAAATTTAATATTGGATCGTATACGAATGAATAATTTGTTTCATTTTTATACATTTCAAATACATTTATTTTATCAAAATATTGCCATATATATATTAAAACTACAAAAGTAACTCTATTAATATCGGTTGAAAGAGATTCTAACAATTCACAACATAATAGCCAAGATATGATCGACTAACAAAAAATTTTAAATATGTAAGGAAAAGTGTTTGGCAATATTTTCAATAGACATCAATACAATAGACTAAATATTTTTTTACGAAACAATATAACTACGATATATATTCGAGTATAAAGAAATTATAGAAGAATATGAAAGAGAGTCAGAAGAACTAATAATATTTTTAAGTAAACATTTCGAAGAGGCTTAGAAGGATATTAAATATAAAAATAATGTGTATGTGGCATAGCAACCATTATTCCTTGAACATCTGATGTGGAGTCAGATTTTGTTATACTAAAATATATAAAAAATAATTATAATAATAATGTACGTAAAATTAGTCTTAAAGGTATGCTTCATTCAAAGCAATACAATATATTATCAGCACTTTTATAAACGACAGTTATTATAAAAACAATGAATTATTATTACTCATTATTATTTAATCTTATTTTATATAATAAAAATTAAAATATATTTTTTTATAATTTAATCATTTCTTAAATTAAATAAAGTATATTGATAACTTACAAAATATACAAAAATAGTATATTATATATGGTATATAATATTATAGTTATTAAATATATGATACGAATCATACATTATGATGGATATTAACGTATTTTGAAGTTTTTAAAAAAGGCCCAAAATAACCCAAAATAAGGATTTAGAAAATCCCAAAATAAGCTATTTTGGGCCTTTTTCTTTATTTTGGGCTTTGGCCCAAAATAACTGGGCCTGGTGATAAGTGATAAAATAATATTTTGTATAAATTGAATCTAAGGGTGTATTTTTTGTAACATACCATAGTACCATGTTAGCAAGCGTTTTTTGTAACGTCTCAATGTACCAACTGCCCATTTACCAACTTGAATAATGGTATATATTACTCGAAATGTTATTGATTGATGTTTTTAATCCTTTAATTTTTATATGTTTGTTATTTATTTTATATTTAAATAATTATCATGTTTAATATAAGGTTTTATTTAATATAACTGTTAATCATATCTTATGATCTTTGATAAATATGATGTATTTGCATATAATTTCGAGCGTTTAAGATAGTACGTTGGTACAATGGGATGGTACGTGACAAATTTAGTACCAATGCACCATCAGAATTTACATGTAATGAATAGAGATGGTACTATGGTACATCTCATCGATATAACGAACCCTAAGTTAACGCTATTTAAAATTTGTATTGCATTTTATTTCTGGTGTACACATCGCTAGCATCAAGCACAGCGATTTGTTACTGCGCTTGTTACTGCACTTGATGCTCAGTATAAATTATTATTGGTGTTCAGATAGCGAGCAACAAGTACAGTGAGTGTGGCGACTTGTTACTACGCTTGTTACCGAGCAAATTAGCTGTTCACATAGCGAGCATCTAGCACAGCGACATGTTGAAAATAAAACTTTTCTTAGATTTTAGGCCTCGACTTGTTACTGCGCTTGATGCTCAACTTGATGCTAGCGGTGTGTACACGCGTTAATAATACTTTCTATTTTAATTAAATTTATATATTTATATTAATTTAATATTTTATTAAATTAAATTTATATATATATATATATATATATATATATACTGTTAGATGTATAAATGGTTACAATTAGTATATACTATATATTTATACAATTAGTATATATTATATAATATATGTATTATATTATTCTATTTGGATCGTTATACTGTTATAATTTATTTATAATTCGCTGTTGGTTTTTGTATACAAAATAGAATTACACGATTTCGCGTGAGTGTTATATCTTAGAAAAATCTTTGCTATACTTAGCCTATACATAATTAATTATTTATTAAAATAAATTAATTAGGATAATTGTGACATATATATATATATATATATATATATATATATGTATGTCATATAAATTTATATATATACTATAGTGTTATACTATGTGTTACATATTTATTTAAAATGTATTTGTAGACAAATAGTTTTAAACGGTTTATGAATTAACATTTATTAGTACAGAGTATAAATCATTTCAACTTCATCTAATGATAGTCCTTCAGGAATATTCAGAATATATGTATTCATTTTTAAATATTGTTATTAATAATATTAATATTAATAATAAATCAAGGACACATTGTCCTTGATAAAAGTATTCTATTTTAAATATGTTATCATATAGGTGGCTATAACTGATAATAAAATTAATAGTATACATTTTAAAATAGTTGAAAGAAACTTAAATTGTAGTAATTACTACATAATTATGTTATTCGATAGTTACCCGAACAATTACCCGACATTATACCCGATCTGAGAATATATTTAAAAAAATCAAGACCAACAAATCTTTCCAAATACCTGAAAATTAAAGATTTAAATCATACCGAAAAAAATATATATATAATCTACTATTGATAATTGAATATAACTTATACTATCGTACTATGATTCATAGTAGTAAATATGATACATTTTCAGAATTACAATGAATTTTTTTTCCGAAATAAAATTGATTATATTTAGTGTATATTATTTTAAATAATTTATTAAATAATATTAATAATAATAATTCAATATATAATATAATATATTAGTAATATAATTATATAATACGGTAAATGAGTAGGTTACTGGAGGAAGTCGTCATATTTAAATAAAAAGTCTACACATTTAAAAACACATAGGATTAGTTTGAACACCTATCACGATTAAATTTGTGCAGCCGAATCATTATTGATATTATCATAGCATTTGTAACATTATACAATTATCAAAATTATGTATGGACATGTTATGGTGGCGGGCATTTTAATTTCAACATAATTATAAATGTGTATTTAAAAGTGTCGACTTTCTCCGGTTCCACTGAGTTACTTATTTATTTATTAAATAAGTTAAAATTAATTGCAATTATTACCAATTGAGTTTAATATTTACAATTTAAATTAATCGCAATTTAGATTGTTTATATAATATTTAAAAACGTATTTTATATTACAATTTAAATTAATTTCAATTGTACGTTTATAGAATTATTATTATTATAATTATATAGTAATAAATTATTACTATTATTAAATAATTAGAATATTTTAAATATATATTCAATACAATATAATATTGTTAATATATTTACAATATTATTATATAATATATTATTTATAATTAATTGCAATTTAGATAATGAAGCATGATTATTAAATGGATCAAAAGTAATGTTAAGATAGGCTCATATTGAGTTACAACTAGTGATAAAATGGAATATGGTCTAAAGTCACTTTAGTAAAGTGTCACGCTGTTTTTAAAAAGCGACCCAGACTACGCTTGCGACAGAAATTTATAAGAAATATATATTTTACTCATATATACTTAGTATATGATATATCATATTGAAATTTTATTATTATAATAATTATAATACATTTAAATGTAACATTATCATAATGATTATGATAATTGTAATATAATAATTATAGTGTATAATTTAAAAAAAATTAAATAACTATAAATAGCAGTTCATGCGTGGATTGTGCGCCACGCAAGAATTTTGTTATTTATACTTATTTAATTTGTAATCATCCATTTATACACTGAACACTGGTAATTTAATGTTAATAATTATTATAATAGGCATACATTAATCTCAAAAATTATTTTTGAAATAGTGATAAAATTAAATTTAAAATTAGTAGTGAAAATAAGATCAAATTAGTGGTAAATTAGATCAAAATTATTGTTAAAAATAGGGCCTATTATTATAATAATAATTATAGGCTTGAATTGTAATAATTGGTCAAAATAAACTAAAAATTAGTAGGAAAAATAATATAATAAGAGGAAGTAAATTAAAAATGTATTTATATGAAATAAATCGTTATTAAATATTAGTTTATTTGTTCTCCGAAGAGAGTGCGCCTACGATTAATTAGATTTATTAATTGAATTAAGATCAACTTATACAAGCATTGATATATCTTATAATTTATATAGGCTTGAATTGTAATAATTGGTCAAAATAAACTAAAAATTAGTAGGAAAAATAATATAATAAGAGGGGAGTAAATTAAAAATGTATTTATATGAAATAAATCATTATTAAATATTAGTTTATTTGTCTCCGAAGTGAGTGCGCTTAAGATTAATTGTATTTAATATTAATTGCAATTAAGATCAACGTATACAAGCGTTGATACATCCTATAATTTATATGGCATATACTATACCCCATTAATTAAAATACATCTCAATTTAGAGCAATACTATATATATTATATATACAACCCTTAACTATATATTTTAAATTTTAAATACATTACTGATAATTTGTTATTATTAACTATGACATATCAAAGATTGTAAATATATTTTTATAAATTATTTATTTAAAGAATATATTTTATGTTAAACTATTTAATTACATAGTAACTAAATAATATACTCAACATATTATTATATTAATTTATTTATATTAATACCATTTAATAAATTTAACTAGAGTTATATACATTTTTGACTAAATATTTAAAAAAAAAAATTATAAATTTTTTTTTTTTAATTTAAATTAGGAATATTTGTTAACAGAAGCAAGACCAGATGAAAGGTCATCGCTTCTCGGCCTTTTGGCTAAGATCAAAGTGTAGTATCTGTTCTTAAGAGCTTAATTTCTCTTATGTCTTGCATAGCTTGACTTCGAAATTAAACTGATTTTTGACACCGGGGAAAGATACTGGAGCTTGCTCCAACTTTCCCACGCGTTGACCTGGTATTGCAGTACCTCCAGGACCGGCGCACTCCCTTCGGGGACAAATAAACTAATATTTAATATCAATTTCCTCCTAAGATATATCTCATTTACTCCCCCCTTAATAAACTTAAATTTATAGCTAATTATGAGTTTATTTTGTCCACTAATTGTGATTTAAATTCAAGCCTAATTTTTACACAAATTTTGATCAAATTTAACACTTATTTAGGCTAATTTTTTCGACTAATTTTGATATAATTTTACCAATAGATTTATGCTCAAATTAAGCCTTTTAATGTGTAAACATTAATGTACTACTTAATTTAACCTTATTTTTACCGCTAGTTTTGAATTAAATGCAATCCTATTTTTTACACTAATTATGATCAAATTTAACACTCATTTATGCTAATTTTTTCGACTAATTTTGATATAATTTTAACAATATATTTAATATTAAATTCAATATATTTAAGCTCAAATTAAGCCTTTTAATGTGTAAACATTAATTTACTACACAATGTAAGCTTATTATGACCACTAGTTTTGATTTAAATTCTAGCCTATTTTTTTTACACAATTTTGATTAAATTTACATTCATTTATGCTAATTTTTTCGACTAATTTTGATATAATTTTACCAATAGATTTAAGCTCAAATTAAGCCTTTTAATGTGTAAACATTAATTTACTACACAATGTAAGCTTATTATGAACACTAGTTTTGATTTAAATTCAAGCCTAATTTTTATACAAATTTTGATCAAATTTACATTCATTTAGGCTAATTTGTTCGACTAATTTTTATATAATTTTACCAATAGATTTAATCTCAAATTAAGCCTTTTAATGTGTAAACATTAATTTACTACTCAATTTAACCTTATTTTTACCACTAGTTTTGATTTAAATTCAAGCCTATTTTTTACACAAATTTTGATCAAATTTACATTTTACATTCATTTAGACTAATATTGATATACTTTTACCAATAGATTTAAGCTCAAATTAAGCCTTTTAATGTGTAAATATTAATTTACTACACAATGTAAGCTTATTATGACCACTAGTTTTGATTTAAATTCTAGTCTATTTTTGTATACAATTTTGATCAAATTTACATTCATTTAGGCTAATTTTTTCGACTAATTTTTATATAATTTTACCAATAGATTTAAGCTCAAATTAAGCCTTTTAATGTGTGAACATTAATTTACTACTCAATTTAACCTTATTTTCACCACTAGTTTTGATTTAAATTCAAGCCTATTTTTTACACAAATTTTGATCAAATTTACATTCATTTAAACTAATTTTGATATACTTTTACCAATAGATTTAAGCTCAAATTAAGCCTTTTAATGTGTAAATATTAATTTACTACACAATGTAAGCTTATTATGACCACTAGTTTTGATTTAAATTCTAGTCTATTTTTGTATACAATTTTGATCAAATTTACATTCATTTAGGCTAATTTTTTCGACTAATTTTTATATAATTTTACCAATAGATTTAAGCTCAAATTAAGCCTTTTAATGTGTGAACATTAATTTACTACTCAATTTAACCTTATTTTCACCACTAGTTTTGATTTAAATTCAAGCCTATTTTTTACACAAATTTTGATCAAATTTACATTCATTTAAACTAATTTTGATATAATTTTACCAATAGATTTAATCTCAAATTAAGCCTTTTAATGTGTGAACATTAATTTACTACTCAATTTAACCTTATTTTTACCACTAGTTTTGATTTAAATTCAAGCCTAATTTTTATACAAATTTTGATCAAATTTACATTCATTTAGGCTAATTTTTGCGAGTAATTTTGATATAATTTTACCAATAGATTTAAGCTCAAATTAAGCCTTTTAATGTGTAAACATTAATTTACTACTCAATTTAACCTTATTTTTACCACTAGTTTTGATTTAAATTCAAGCCTATTTTTTACACAAATTTTGATCAAATTTACATTTTACATTCATTTAGACTAATATTGATATACTTTTACCAATAGATTTAAGCTCAAATTAAGCCTTTTAATGTGTAAATATTAATTTACTACACAATGTAAGCTTATTATGACCACTAGTTTTGATTTAAATTCTAGTCTATTTTTGTATACAATTTTGATCAAATTTACATTCATTTAGGCTAATTTTTTCGACTAATTTTTATATAATTTTACCAATAGATTTAAGCTCAAATTAAGCCTTTTAATGTGTGAACATTAATTTACTACTCAATTTAACCTTATTTTCACCACTAGTTTTGATTTAAATTCAAGCCTATTTTTTACACAAATTTTGATCAAATTTACATTCATTTAAACTAATTTTGATATAATTTTACCAATAGATTTAAGCTCAAATTAAGCCTTTTAATGTGTAAACATTAATGTACTACTTAATTTAACCTTATTTTTACCGCTAGTTGTGATTTAAATTCAAGCCTAATTTTTACACAAATTTTGATCAAATTTAACACTTATTTAGGCTAATTTTTTCGACTAATTTTGATATAATTTTACCAATAGATTTATGCTCAAATTAAGCCTTTTAATGTGTAAACATTAATGTACTACTTAATTTAACCTTATTTTTACCGCTAGTTTTGAATTAAATGCAATCCTATTTTTTACAGAACTGCCTAAATAAACTTCAGGCAGTTTCATCTTCTTTAGGGCTCCAATTCAATCCCACCAAATGCAAATCAATCTCAATAGTTAATAACCAAGTTTTTCATACCCCATTCTCTATCAATAATACACCCATCCCATCCCTAAAGAAAGATGAATTTGAAGTTTATTTAGGAATTCCTATAGGTCATAAATACTTGTTTGGTCTTTCAAGCGACATACCCAACCAACTAACGTCGGTAGCTGAATCACTACTAGCTCCTTGGCAAAAGTTAGAGGTTCTAAGAACCCACCTTTTGCCATCGATGTCTTTTCAGCTATCGTCTGGTAGGGTCAAGAAAGACCAACTAGCCGACTTAGATAATCTGGTCGCTAAATTCCTAAAATACATATGCAAATTGCCGGAACGTGCATCGAACACGTTCCTTTATGCATCACGCAATGTAGGGGGTTTAGCGATCCAGAAATGCAGTGAAGAAGCGGACATTTGGACAAGTGCCACAGGTATACAGCTGTTAGATTCTGACGATCTAACGATTAGGCACCTGGCAAGAATTGAATTGGATAACACCATTTCTACCGGGCTTAAAGGTAGAAATGCCTGCCATTTAAAATTCTTGTCGGGTAGCAACGATGATGGACTTTTTGCTTTTCGTCACAACTCTACCTTATCCAATCTATGGACCAGAGTGCGAAAAGCAGTAACTAGGTTGCATTGCAAGGTTGATGCCGATGAACAAAACTATTTATTAATCATCGATGATGTCTCTTGCTTTGCATCCAAAATTACAAAGTCCATCAGATTAGCCCTCAGAGAGAGATGGTCAGCCAAGCTAAAGAACCTCTCTGTTCAGGGCCGCGTTGCTAGAGCCTTCTCGTTGGATGTTAGATCTAACGATATACCTTACCTCATCTCTCAACGTACACGACTATCATTTGATGCCTGGAGTTACTGGCATAAATCTAAATTATGCTGCCTGCCAGTAAAATTCATTCCAGGAACAACATCAAATGATGATCAATGTCGACGATGCGGCGATACATTAGAAACAACATCTCACGTTGTTTCGAATTGCCGCATCATGTACAGAGAGATGACTACTAGACATGACAGCGTAGAACTGATACTGACTTCCCTTTTAGATAATTTTAATATAGCTTATTCATATAAATATAATATAAATAATCTTATCCCGGACATCCTTATAACTTCCCCAACTCGATTAGTTATCGACATTACATGTCCTTTCGATGAAGAGAGTAATCTGAGGAATGCTGCGGATTTTAAGATCCGAAAGTATATCTCGATCGGTAAAGTCATCCCATTAGTCGTCGGCACTAATGGTACATGGCTACCAGAAAATGATGAGATAAGTAGGATTCTTAATATCCCATCAAAAATGTGGGCTAAAGCTAAACGCAATATGCGAATTGCAGCTATTGAAGGTTCAGCTTTAGTCACAAAAGCATTCTTCAGTGATCCGGGATAAGATTATATCTTTTAATTGTTTTTTAATTGTTTTTTCGTTTTTTATCATTGTTTTATACATATTTTTACATATTTTTACATATTTTTACATATCTTATATATTTTACGTTATTTTTCTTATTCACATAAATACATAAATTCTACATAAACTTATCTCTTTGTTTTTATATTTAAATTAATTTTTAGATTGCCACTATAGGTAACATAATGATGATTATGGTTAATTGATAATTTACTCGATAAATCACCCTATCTGAAATCTGTTCTTAAGAGCTTAATTTCTCTTATGTCTTGCATAGCTTGACTTCGAAATTAAACTGATTTTTGACACCGGGGAAAGATACTGGAGCTTGCTCCAACTTTCCCACGCGTTGACCTGGTATTGCAGTACCTCCAGGACCGGCGCACTCCCTTCGGGGACAAATAAACTAATATTTAATATCAATTTCCTCCTAAGATATATCTCATTTACTCCCCCCTTAATAAACTTAAATTTATAGCTAATTATGAGTTTATTTTGTCCACTAATTGTGATTTAAATTCAAGCCTAATTTTTACACAAATTTTGATCAAATTTAACACTTATTTAGGCTAATTTTTTCGACTAATTTTGATATAATTTTACCAATAGATTTATGCTCAAATTAAGCCTTTTAATGTGTAAACATTAATGTACTACTTAATTTAACCTTATTTTTACCGCTAGTTTTGAATTAAATGCAATCCTATTTTTTACACTAATTATGATCAAATTTAACACTCATTTATGCTAATTTTTTCGACTAATTTTGATATAATTTTAACAATATATTTAATATTAAATTCAATATATTTAAGCTCAAATTAAGCCTTTTAATGTGTAAACATTAATTTACTACACAATGTAAGCTTATTATGACCACTAGTTTTGATTTAAATTCTAGCCTATTTTTTTTACACAATTTTGATTAAATTTACATTCATTTATGCTAATTTTTTCGACTAATTTTGATATAATTTTACCAATAGATTTAAGCTCAAATTAAGCCTTTTAATGTGTAAACATTAATTTACTACACAATGTAAGCTTATTATGAACACTAGTTTTGATTTAAATTCAAGCCTAATTTTTATACAAATTTTGATCAAATTTACATTCATTTAGGCTAATTTGTTCGACTAATTTTTATATAATTTTACCAATAGATTTAATCTCAAATTAAGCCTTTTAATGTGTAAACATTAATTTACTACTCAATTTAACCTTATTTTTACCACTAGTTTTGATTTAAATTCAAGCCTATTTTTTACACAAATTTTGATCAAATTTACATTTTACATTCATTTAGACTAATATTGATATACTTTTACCAATAGATTTAAGCTCAAATTAAGCCTTTTAATGTGTAAATATTAATTTACTACACAATGTAAGCTTATTATGACCACTAGTTTTGATTTAAATTCTAGTCTATTTTTGTATACAATTTTGATCAAATTTACATTCATTTAGGCTAATTTTTTCGACTAATTTTTATATAATTTTACCAATAGATTTAAGCTCAAATTAAGCCTTTTAATGTGTGAACATTAATTTACTACTCAATTTAACCTTATTTTCACCACTAGTTTTGATTTAAATTCAAGCCTATTTTTTACACAAATTTTGATCAAATTTACATTCATTTAAACTAATTTTGATATACTTTTACCAATAGATTTAAGCTCAAATTAAGCCTTTTAATGTGTAAATATTAATTTACTACACAATGTAAGCTTATTATGACCACTAGTTTTGATTTAAATTCTAGTCTATTTTTGTATACAATTTTGATCAAATTTACATTCATTTAGGCTAATTTTTTCGACTAATTTTGATATAATTTTACCAATAGATTTAAGCTCAAATTAAGCCTTTTAATGTGTGAACATTAATTTACTACTCAATTTAACCTTATTTTCACCACTAGTTTTGATTTAAATTCAAGCCTATTTTTTACACAAATTTTGATCAAATTTACATTCATTTAAACTAATTTTGATATAATTTTACCAATAGATTTAATCTCAAATTAAGCCTTTTAATGTGTGAACATTAATTTACTACTCAATTTAACCTTATTTTTACCACTAGTTTTGATTTAAATTCAAGCCTAATTTTTATACAAATTTTGATCAAATTTACATTCATTTAGGCTAATTTTTGCGAGTAATTTTGATATAATTTTACCAATAGATTTAAGCTCAAATTAAGCCTTTTAATGTGTAAACATTAATTTACTACTCAATTTAACCTTATTTTTACCACTAGTTTTGATTTAAATTCAAGCCTATTTTTTACACAAATTTTGATCAAATTTACATTTTACATTCATTTAGACTAATATTGATATACTTTTACCAATAGATTTAAGCTCAAATTAAGCCTTTTAATGTGTAAATATTAATTTACTACACAATGTAAGCTTATTATGACCACTAGTTTTGATTTAAATTCTAGTCTATTTTTGTATACAATTTTGATCAAATTTACATTCATTTAGGCTAATTTTTTCGACTAATTTTTATATAATTTTACCAATAGATTTAAGCTCAAATTAAGCCTTTTAATGTGTGAACATTAATTTACTACTCAATTTAACCTTATTTTCACCACTAGTTTTGATTTAAATTCAAGCCTATTTTTTACACAAATTTTGATCAAATTTACATTCATTTAAACTAATTTTGATATAATTTTACCAATAGATTTAAGCTCAAATTAAGCCTTTTAATGTGTAAACATTAATGTACTACTTAATTTAACCTTATTTTTACCGCTAGTTGTGATTTAAATTCAAGCCTAATTTTTACACAAATTTTGATCAAATTTAACACTTATTTAGGCTAATTTTTTCGACTAATTTTGATATAATTTTACCAATAGATTTATGCTCAAATTAAGCCTTTTAATGTGTAAACATTAATGTACTACTTAATTTAACCTTATTTTTACCGCTAGTTTTGAATTAAATGCAATCCTATTTTTTACAGAACTGCCTAAATAAACTTCAGGCAGTTTCATCTTCTTTAGGGCTCCAATTCAATCCCACCAAATGCAAATCAATCTCAATAGTTAATAACCAAGTTTTTCATACCCCATTCTCTATCAATAATACACCCATCCCATCCCTAAAGAAAGATGAATTTGAAGTTTATTTAGGAATTCCTATAGGTCATAAATACTTGTTTGGTCTTTCAAGCGACATACCCAACCAACTAACGTCGGTAGCTGAATCACTACTAGCTCCTTGGCAAAAGTTAGAGGTTCTAAGAACCCACCTTTTGCCATCGATGTCTTTTCAGCTATCGTCTGGTAGGGTCAAGAAAGACCAACTAGCCGACTTAGATAATCTGGTCGCTAAATTCCTAAAATACATATGCAAATTGCCGGAACGTGCATCGAACACGTTCCTTTATGCATCACGCAATGTAGGGGGTTTAGCGATCCAGAAATGCAGTGAAGAAGCGGACATTTGGACAAGTGCCACAGGTATACAGCTGTTAGATTCTGACGATCTAACGATTAGGCACCTGGCAAGAATTGAATTGGATAACACCATTTCTACCGGGCTTAAAGGTAGAAATGCCTGCCATTTAAAATTCTTGTCGGGTAGCAACGATGATGGACTTTTTGCTTTTCGTCACAACTCTACCTTATCCAATCTATGGACCAGAGTGCGAAAAGCAGTAACTAGGTTGCATTGCAAGGTTGATGCCGATGAACAAAACTATTTATTAATCATCGATGATGTCTCTTGCTTTGCATCCAAAATTACAAAGTCCATCAGATTAGCCCTCAGAGAGAGATGGTCAGCCAAGCTAAAGAACCTCTCTGTTCAGGGCCGCGTTGCTAGAGCCTTCTCGTTGGATGTTAGATCTAACGATATACCTTACCTCATCTCTCAACGTACACGACTATCATTTGATGCCTGGAGTTACTGGCATAAATCTAAATTATGCTGCCTGCCAGTAAAATTCATTCCAGGAACAACATCAAATGATGATCAATGTCGACGATGCGGCGATACATTAGAAACAACATCTCACGTTGTTTCGAATTGCCGCATCATGTACAGAGAGATGACTACTAGACATGACAGCGTAGAACTGATACTGACTTCCCTTTTAGATAATTTTAATATAGCTTATTCATATAAATATAATATAAATAATCTTATCCCGGACATCCTTATAACTTCCCCAACTCGATTAGTTATCGACATTACATGTCCTTTCGATGAAGAGAGTAATCTGAGGAATGCTGCGGATTTTAAGATCCGAAAGTATATCTCGATCGGTAAAGTCATCCCATTAGTCGTCGGCACTAATGGTACATGGCTACCAGAAAATGATGAGATAAGTAGGATTCTTAATATCCCATCAAAAATGTGGGCTAAAGCTAAACGCAATATGCGAATTGCAGCTATTGAAGGTTCAGCTTTAGTCACAAAAGCATTCTTCAGTGATCCGGGATAAGATTATATCTTTTAATTGTTTTTTAATTGTTTTTTCGTTTTTTATCATTGTTTTATACATATTTTTACATATTTTTACATATTTTTACATATCTTATATATTTTACGTTATTTTTCTTATTCACATAAATACATAAATTCTACATAAACTTATCTCTTTGTTTTTATATTTAAATTAATTTTTAGATTGCCACTATAGGTAACATAATGATGATTATGGTTAATTGATAATTTACTCGATAAATCACCCTATCTGAAATCTGTTCTTAAGAGCTTAATTTCTCTTATGTCTTGCATAGCTTGACTTCGAAATTAAACTGATTTTTGACACCGGGGAAAGATACTGGAGCTTGCTCCAACTTTCCCACGCGTTGACCTGGTATTGCAGTACCTCCAGGACCGGCGCACTCCCTTCGGGGACAAATAAACTAATATTTAATATCAATTTCCTCCTAAGATATATCTCATTTACTCCCCCCTTAATAAACTTAAATTTATAGCTAATTATGAGTTTATTTTGTCCACTAATTGTGATTTAAATTCAAGCCTAATTTTTACACAAATTTTGATCAAATTTAACACTTATTTAGGCTAATTTTTTCGACTAATTTTGATATAATTTTACCAATAGATTTATGCTCAAATTAAGCCTTTTAATGTGTAAACATTAATGTACTACTTAATTTAACCTTATTTTTACCGCTAGTTTTGAATTAAATGCAATCCTATTTTTTACACTAATTATGATCAAATTTAACACTCATTTATGCTAATTTTTTCGACTAATTTTGATATAATTTTAACAATATATTTAATATTAAATTCAATATATTTAAGCTCAAATTAAGCCTTTTAATGTGTAAACATTAATTTACTACACAATGTAAGCTTATTATGACCACTAGTTTTGATTTAAATTCTAGCCTATTTTTTTTACACAATTTTGATTAAATTTACATTCATTTATGCTAATTTTTTCGACTAATTTTGATATAATTTTACCAATAGATTTAAGCTCAAATTAAGCCTTTTAATGTGTAAACATTAATTTACTACACAATGTAAGCTTATTATGAACACTAGTTTTGATTTAAATTCAAGCCTAATTTTTATACAAATTTTGATCAAATTTACATTCATTTAGGCTAATTTGTTCGACTAATTTTTATATAATTTTACCAATAGATTTAATCTCAAATTAAGCCTTTTAATGTGTAAACATTAATTTACTACTCAATTTAACCTTATTTTTACCACTAGTTTTGATTTAAATTCAAGCCTATTTTTTACACAAATTTTGATCAAATTTACATTTTACATTCATTTAGACTAATATTGATATACTTTTACCAATAGATTTAAGCTCAAATTAAGCCTTTTAATGTGTAAATATTAATTTACTACACAATGTAAGCTTATTATGACCACTAGTTTTGATTTAAATTCTAGTCTATTTTTGTATACAATTTTGATCAAATTTACATTCATTTAGGCTAATTTTTTCGACTAATTTTTATATAATTTTACCAATAGATTTAAGCTCAAATTAAGCCTTTTAATGTGTGAACATTAATTTACTACTCAATTTAACCTTATTTTCACCACTAGTTTTGATTTAAATTCAAGCCTATTTTTTACACAAATTTTGATCAAATTTACATTCATTTAAACTAATTTTGATATAATTTTACCAATAGATTTAAGCTCAAATTAAGCCTTTTAATGTGTAAACATTAATGTACTACTTAATTTAACCTTATTTTTACCGCTAGTTGTGATTTAAATTCAAGCCTAATTTTTACACAAATTTTGATCAAATTTAACACTTATTTAGGCTAATTTTTTCGACTAATTTTGATATAATTTTACCAATAGATTTATGCTCAAATTAAGCCTTTTAATGTGTAAACATTAATGTACTACTTAATTTAACCTTATTTTTACCGCTAGTTTTGAATTAAATGCAATCCTATTTTTTACAGAACTGCCTAAATAAACTTCAGGCAGTTTCATCTTCTTTAGGGCTCCAATTCAATCCCACCAAATGCAAATCAATCTCAATAGTTAATAACCAAGTTTTTCATACCCCATTCTCTATCAATAATACACCCATCCCATCCCTAAAGAAAGATGAATTTGAAGTTTATTTAGGAATTCCTATAGGTCATAAATACTTGTTTGGTCTTTCAAGCGACATACCCAACCAACTAACGTCGGTAGCTGAATCACTACTAGCTCCTTGGAAAAAGTTAGAGGTTCTAAGAACCCACCTTTTGCCATCGATGTCTTTTCAGCTATCGTCTGGTAGGGTCAAGAAAGACCAACTAGCCGACTTAGATAATCTGGTCGCTAAATTCCTAAAATACATATGCAAATTGCCGGAACGTGCATCGAACACGTTCCTTTATGCATCACGCAATGTAGGGGGTTTAGCGATCCAGAAATGCAGTGAAGAAGCGGACATTTGGACAAGTGCCAAAGGTATACAGCTGTTAGATTCTGACGATCTAACGATTAGGCACCTGGCAAGAATTGAATTGGATAACACCATTTCTACCGGGCTTAAAGGTAGAAATGCCTGCCATTTAAAATTCTTGTCGGGTAGCAACGATGATGGACTTTTTGCTTTTCGTCACAACTCTACCTTATCCAATCTATGGACCAGAGTGCGAAAAGCAGTAACTAGGTTGCATTGCAAGATCGATGCCGATGAACAAAACTATTTATTAATCATCGATGATGTCTCTTGCTTTGCATCCAAAATTACAAAGTCCATCAGATTAGCCCTCAGAGAGAGATGGTCAGCCAAGCTAAAGAACCTCTCTGTTCAGGGCCGCGTTGCTAGAGCCTTCTCGTTGGATGTTAGATCTAACGATATACCTTACCTCATCTCTCAACGTACACGACTATCATTTGATGCCTGGAGTTACTGGCATAAATCTAAATTTCGCTTCTCGGCCTTTTGGCTAAGATCAAAGTGTAGTAAAATCTGTTTCGGAGAAATGTCTCGACTCCTCTGTCTATCCTAACACGTCTTTTTAAAGATAATATTTTATATTTACGAGTCCTTCACGGTCACTATCCTTCACAGCAAATTCTATACTTCCCCCCTTCTTCAGATCTTCCGAACAGGTTACCTATAGTGGCATAACGTTTTTATTTATCATACACTACATAAACATACATAAATTCCTTACTTATTTTCGTTTTATTTATTTACACATTCCTTATTTCATTTCTGCAGTATTACTTTACATTATTATCACTTACATATATATATATACTTCTATTAGTTTGTTATCCTTAGTTTGACCATCTTAAATACTATATTAACTCCTATATCACATATTCAATATCTATAGACAATATATATTCATGTGTTGTATATTTATATATTTATTCATACACCATGCATTGCCCATATACAATATCCATAATATATATGTCTATATATTTATATATTCATATATACACCACTTATAGTATTAACACTAATAATCATAACTTACCTTTATATATATAATATATTAATTTATATTTATATATACCATCAATAGTTTGTATAATATTATTATATATATCTGTATATTCATATACATATATATATATACATCATTACCTCATATTCAATTTAATTTATTTCATTATCACCAGTATTAATTAATACTTACTCCTATCAGTATTAATTAACACATTATATATTTTAAATTTTTATGTCAATTACTAATCATACACTACATATATATATTCCTATATCTGAGCATGTATTTTGTGAGATATGTAACAAGTCCTTACATGGTAAGGGCCGTCACATATCTCTCAAAAAACACCTCGAAACAGCTCATTCTATATACATTAGAGAGTTCAGTTTCAAATGTGTGGGTTGCGATAGAACCTTCAGTAACCTCAGAGGTACTGCAGCTCACACTAAAAACTGTCCTCCACCTTCGAATGTAGCTAAAATCGAGGTGATCTCATTAACTGATGATCATATTTCGTTCGTGTTGTTAATGCCAGCAGCGCCACAACGCTGCCACTTCGAAGGGTGTACTTTCACATCCTTCGCTAAAGGTACGCTAGCTGCGCCTAGTTTTCAACACCACCTGTACCGTAAACATAGCCTACAATCAAGTTACACATGGAAGTGTCTAACTTGTGGCAAACGTTTGACGGCAGGCGAGGTTAGATCGAAATCTCACTTCAGATCATGCATGCTCAGAGAGATTCCCTCTGATGAAGAATCAGAATCGGTACTACCAGATTCCTCTGTCTCCACTATTCTTTCAAATAGTTCACAAGTTTCTGATAGTTCCGATTCAATGCCACCCACTCCAATTAATCCTGTGTCAGATGATGAGTCAGATTCGGAATTGTCGGTTTCCTCTGTGAACACTATTCCTGTGAACAGTTCACATGATTCCGACAGTTTCGAATCATTGATTTCTAACATCCCTATGGACTCATCATTGGATTCGGTTTCTTCATCGGAAAGGGAATCTCCTTCAAATACTGCAGACTACTCCACAATAACCCCCCTGTCCCCAACCACACCGATACTCACTCAACTGTCACCGACTCCACTATCACTTACTCAACTGACCCCATCTCCACTGTCTCCAACTCCACTGTCCCCATCCATACCGCTACTAACTCTACTGTCACCAACTCCACTAACTCAACTGTCACCGACTCCACTATCACTTACTCAACTGACCCCATCTCCACTGTCTCCAACTCCACTGTCCCCATCCATACCGCTACTAACTCAACTGTCACCAACCCCACTAACTCAACTGACACCAACTTCACTGCCTCCTACCACACTATCCCCAACTTCACCAACTCCACGACCCATGACCCCACTTACTTCAGCTCCTCTGACACGGACCGTAACTCCACTAACTGAACAACTACTGACTGTTACTCCCCTACTCTCCAATACTGAACTTCCCCCCACCGAACGCCAGGCTAACCCGCTTTTAACTAAGTGGATCCCGGAACTAGCGACCTGCAACTCGGATAACTTCGATGGTCTTCTAAGAGAGTGCGCTGCTGATATGTTGATGCAATCATCTCCTAGACTGGAATCCCTACCCAGTAGATCTACCGGTTCCGGTAGATCGAATTCACGTAGACACCAGTCTAGGCAACAGCAGCGCGCTAGAAGGCCTAGACATCATGATCCGAAAGATGCCAGCTTTATCCAAAAGCTCTTCAATATCTACCCGAAAAGGGCAGTAAGGCAGGTATTGAAGGAAGAGAGCCCGAGATACTCTGGCTCCCTTGGCAATCTAAAGCAGTTCGCTAGTTCTTTAATCGAATCATCTTCCTTTGCAACTAGCTTTCCGAACAATCCTTTCGACGGGATTGAATGGGGGGTTCCATCAGATGAGCAATCGCTCTCGCTCACGGAACCACCCACTAGAAAGGAAATAGTAAGAAAGCTAAGCAAAGTTTCTAATACGGCCCCAGGTCACGATGGCCTCGAGTATAGACACATCAAGAAGTGTGACCCTAGTGGTAAATTACTCGAGGCTATTTTTAAGGTCGTACATGAATTAGGTATCCCTAAAAATTGGAAAGTTGGTAAAACAATTTTAATCCATAAAAAGGGATGCCTAGAAGATGCATTCAACTTCAGACCGATAACGCTCCTTTGCACACTATACAAGCTTTACTCAAGTATTCTTGCGAGTAAGCTGGTGAAGGTAGCGACCGATCTGAAGTGGATCTCACAAGAACAAAAGGGTTTTATTCCTGGCCTCAAAGGTATCCAAGAGCATACCTACCTACTAGAGAGCTGTGTAGGTGAGGCTAGGAAAAACCATAAACCCTTGTTCATGGCGTGGTTAGACCTCAGAAATGCGTTCGGCTCCCTCCCCCACACTATTTTAAAATCCCTTTTTACTTCCCTCCCCATACCACATAGCTTACAGACGACTTTACTGGACATATACAGCGGCACTAAATGTTCGCTTGTAGGTGGTCAACACAAGATCGATGTAAGTCCCACGGCCGGGGTTAGACAGGGTGATGGACTTAGTCCCATCATCTTTAATCTAGCCACCGAGCCGCTAATTAGATTGATAAAGTCCATAAATGACGGATTCAATCTAAATGGGCAAATGATCAAAACGACCACCTATGCCGACGACACTGCAATTATCTCAGATAATTCGGCTAGCCTACAGGTCTGCCTAAACAAACTTCAGGCAGTTTCATCTTCTTTAGGGCTCCAATTCAATCCCACCAAATGCAAATCAATCTCAATAGTTAATAACCAAGTTTTTCATACCCCATTCTCTATCAATAATACACCCATCCCATCCCTAAAGAAAGATGAATTTGAAGTTTATTTAGGAATTCCTATAGGTCATAAATACTTGTTTGGTCTTTCAAGCGACATACCCAACCAACTAACGTCGGTAGCTGAATCACTACTAGCTCCTTGGCAAAAGTTAGAGGTTCTAAGAACCCACCTTTTGCCATCAATGTCTTTTCAGCTATCGTCTGGTAGGGTCAAGAAAGACCAACTAGCCGACTTAGATAATCTGGTCGCTAAATTCCTAAAATACATATGCAAATTGCCGGAACGTGCATCGAACACGTTCCTTTATGCATCACGCAATGTAGGGGGTTTAGCGATCCAGAAATGCAGTGAAGAAGCGGACATTTGGACAAGTGCCAAAGGTATACAGCTGTTAGATTCTGACGATCTAACGATTAGGCACCTGGCAAGAATTGAATTGGATAACACCATTTCTACCGGGCTTAAAGGTAGAAATGCCTGCCATTTAAAATTCTTGTCGGGTAGCAACGATGATGGACTTTTTGCTTTTCGTCACAACTCTACCTTATCCAATCTATGGACCAGAGTGCGAAAAGCAGTAACTAGGTTGCATTGCAAGATCGATGCCGATGAACAAAACTATTTATTAATCATCGATGATGTCTCTTGCTTTGCATCCAAAATTACAAAGTCCATCAGATTAGCCCTCAGAGAGAGATGGTCAGCCAAGCTAAAGAACCTCTCTGTTCAGGGCCGCGTTGCTAGAGCCTTCTCGTTGGATGTTAGATCTAACGATATACCTTACCTCATCTCTCAACGTACACGACTATCATTTGATGCCTGGAGTTACTGGCATAAATCTAAATTATGCTGCCTGCCAGTAAAATTCATTCCAGGAACAACATCAAATGATGATCAATGTCGACGATGCGGCGATACATTAGAAACAACATCTCACGTTGTTTCGAATTGCCGCATCATGTACAGAGAGATGACTACTAGACATGACAGCGTAGAACTGATACTGACTTCCCTTTTAGATAATTTTAATATAGCTTATTCATATAAATATAATATAAATAATCTTATCCCGGACATCCTTATAACTTCCCCAACTCGATTAGTTATCGACATTACATGTCCTTTCGATGAAGAGAGTAATCTGAGGAATGCTGCGGATTTTAAGATCCGAAAGTATATCTCGATCGGTAAAGTCATCCCATTAGTCGTCGGCACTAATGGTACATGGCTACCAGAAAATGATGAGATAAGTAGGATTCTTAATATCCCATCAAAAATGTGGGCTAAAGCTAAACGCAATATGCGAATTGCAGCTATTGAAGGTTCAGCTTTAGTCACAAAAGCATTCTTCAGTGATCCGGGATAAGATTATATCTTTTAATTGTTTTTTAATTGTTTTTTCGTTTTTTATCATTGTTTTATACATATTTTTACATATTTTTACATATTTTTACATATCTTATATATTTTACGTTATTTTTCTTATTCACATAAATACATAAATTCTACATAAACTTATCTCTTTGTTTTTATATTTAAATTAATTTTTAGATTGCCACTATAGGTAACATAATGATGATTATGGTTAATTGATAATTTACTCGATAAATCACCCTATCTGAAATCTGTTCTTAAGAGCTTAATTTCTCTTATGTCTTGCATAGCTTGACTTCGAAATTAAACTGATTTTTGACACCGGGGAAAGATACTGGAGCTTGCTCCAACTTTCCCACGCGTTGACCTGGTATTGCAGTACCTCCAGGACCGGCGCACTCCCTTCGGGGACAAATAAACTAATATTTAATATCAATTTCCTCCTAAGATATATCTCATTTACTCCCCCCTTAATAAACTTAAATTTATAGCTAATTATGAGTTTATTTTGTCCACTAATTGTGATTTAAATTCAAGCCTAATTTTTACACAAATTTTGATCAAATTTAACACTTATTTAGGCTAATTTTTTCGACTAATTTTGATATAATTTTACCAATAGATTTATGCTCAAATTAAGCCTTTTAATGTGTAAACATTAATGTACTACTTAATTTAACCTTATTTTTACCGCTAGTTTTGAATTAAATGCAATCCTATTTTTTACACTAATTATGATCAAATTTAACACTCATTTATGCTAATTTTTTCGACTAATTTTGATATAATTTTAACAATATATTTAATATTAAATTCAATATATTTAAGCTCAAATTAAGCCTTTTAATGTGTAAACATTAATTTACTACACAATGTAAGCTTATTATGACCACTAGTTTTGATTTAAATTCTAGCCTATTTTTTTTACACAATTTTGATTAAATTTACATTCATTTATGCTAATTTTTTCGACTAATTTTGATATAATTTTACCAATAGATTTAAGCTCAAATTAAGCCTTTTAATGTGTAAACATTAATTTACTACACAATGTAAGCTTATTATGAACACTAGTTTTGATTTAAATTCAAGCCTAATTTTTATACAAATTTTGATCAAATTTACATTCATTTAGGCTAATTTGTTCGACTAATTTTTATATAATTTTACCAATAGATTTAATCTCAAATTAAGCCTTTTAATGTGTAAACATTAATTTACTACTCAATTTAACCTTATTTTTACCACTAGTTTTGATTTAAATTCAAGCCTATTTTTTACACAAATGTTGATCAAATTTACATTTTACATTCATTTAGACTAATATTGATATACTTTTACCAATAGATTTAAGCTCAAATTAAGCCTTTTAATGTGTAAATATTAATTTACTACACAATGTAAGCTTATTATGACCACTAGTTTTGATTTAAATTCTAGTCTATTTTTGTATACAATTTTGATCAAATTTACATTCATTTAGGCTAATTTTTTCGACTAATTTTTATATAATTTTACCAATAGATTTAAGCTCAAATTAAGCCTTTTAATGTGTGAACATTAATTTACTACTCAATTTAACCTTATTTTCACCACTAGTTTTGATTTAAATTCAAGCCTATTTTTTACACAAATTTTGATCAAATTTACATTCATTTAAACTAATTTTGATATAATTTTACCAATAGATTTAAGCTCAAATTAAGCCTTTTAATGTGTAAACATTAATGTACTACTTAATTTAACCTTATTTTTACCGCTAGTTGTGATTTAAATTCAAGCCTAATTTTTACACAAATTTTGATCAAATTTAACACTTATTTAGGCTAATTTTTTCGACTAATTTTGATATAATTTTACCAATAGATTTATGCTCAAATTAAGCCTTTTAATGTGTAAACATTAATGTACTACTTAATTTAACCTTATTTTTACCGCTAGTTTTGAATTAAATGCAATCCTATTTTTTACAGAACTGCCTAAATAAACTTCAGGCAGTTTCATCTTCTTTAGGGCTCCAATTCAATCCCACCAAATGCAAATCAATCTCAATAGTTAATAACCAAGTTTTTCATACCCCATTCTCTATCAATAATACACCCATCCCATCCCTAAAGAAAGATGAATTTGAAGTTTATTTAGGAATTCCTATAGGTCATAAATACTTGTTTGGTCTTTCAAGCGACATACCCAACCAACTAACGTCGGTAGCTGAATCACTACTAGCTCCTTGGAAAAAGTTAGAGGTTCTAAGAACCCACCTTTTGCCATCTATGTCTTTTCAGCTATCGTCTGGTAGGGTCAAGAAAGACCAACTAGCCGACTTAGATAATCTGGTCGCTAAATTCCTAAAATACATATGCAAATTGCCGGAACGTGCATCGAACACGTTCCTTTATGCATCACGCAATGTAGGGGGTTTAGCGATCCAGAAATGCAGTGAAGAAGCGGACATTTGGACAAGTGCCAAAGGTATACAGCTGTTAGATTCTGACGATCTAACGATTAGGCACCTGGCAAGAATTGAATTGGATAACACCATTTCTACCGGGCTTAAAGGTAGAAATGCCTGCCATTTAAAATTCTTGTCGGGTAGCAACGATGATGGACTTTTTGCTTTTCGTCACAACTCTACCTTATCCAATCTATGGACCAGAGTGCGAAAAGCAGTAACTAGGTTGCATTGCAAGATCGATGCCGATGAACAAAACTATTTATTAATCATCGATGATGTCTCTTGCTTTGCATCCAAAATTACAAAGTCCATCAGATTAGCCCTCAGAGAGAGATGGTCAGCCAAGCTAAAGAACCTCTCTGTTCAGGGCCGCGTTGCTAGAGCCTTCTCGTTGGATGTTAGATCTAACGATATACCTTACCTCATCTCTCAACGTACACGACTATCATTTGATGCCTGGAGTTACTGGCATAAATCTAAATTATGCTGCCTGCCAGTAAAATTCATTCCAGGAACAACATCAAATGATGATCAATGTCGACGATGCGGCGATACATTAGAAACAACATCTCACGTTGTTTCGAATTGCCGCATCATGTACAGAGAGATGACTACTAGACATGACAGCGTAGAACTGATACTGACTTCCCTTTTAGATAATTTTAATATAGCTTATTCATATAAATATAATATAAATAATCTTATCCCGGACATCCTTATAACTTCCCCAACTCGATTAGTTATCGACATTACATGTCCTTTCGATGAAGAGAGTAATCTGAGGAATGCTGCGGATTTTAAGATCCGAAAGTATATCTCGATCGGTAAAGTCATCCCATTAGTCGTCGGCACTAATGGTACATGGCTACCAGAAAATGATGAGATAAGTAGGATTCTTAATATCCCATCAAAAATGTGGGCTAAAGCTAAACGCAATATGCGAATTGCAGCTATTGAAGGTTCAGCTTTAGTCACAAAAGCATTCTTCAGTGATCCGGGATAAGATTATATCTTTTAATTGTTTTTTAATTGTTTTTTCGTTTTTTATCATTGTTTTATACATATTTTTACATATTTTTACATATTTTTACATATCTTATATATTTTACGTTATTTTTCTTATTCACATAAATACATAAATTTTACATAAACTTATCTCTTTGTTTTTATATTTAAATTAATTTTTAGATTGCCACTATAGGTAACATAATGATGATTATGGTTAATTGATAATTTACTCGATAAATCACCCTATCTGAAATCTGTTCTTAAGAGCTTAATTTCTCTTATGTCTTGCATAGCTTGACTTCGAAATTAAACTGATTTTTGACACCGGGGAAAGATACTGGAGCTTGCTCCAACTTTCCCACGCGTTGACCTGGTATTGCAGTACCTCCAGGACCGGCGCACTCCCTTCGGGGACAAATAAACTAATATTTAATATCAATTTCCTCCTAAGATATATCTCATTTACTCCCCCCTTAATAAACTTAAATTTATAGCTAATTATGAGTTTATTTTGTCCACTAATTGTGATTTAAATTCAAGCCTAATTTTTACACAAATTTTGATCAAATTTAACACTTATTTAGGCTAATTTTTTCGACTAATTTTGATATAATTTTACCAATAGATTTATGCTCAAATTAAGCCTTTTAATGTGTAAACATTAATGTACTACTTAATTTAACCTTATTTTTACCGCTAGTTTTGAATTAAATGCAATCCTATTTTTTACACTAATTATGATCAAATTTAACACTCATTTATGCTAATTTTTTCGACTAATTTTGATATAATTTTAACAATATATTTAATATTAAATTCAATATATTTAAGCTCAAATTAAGCCTTTTAATGTGTAAACATTAATTTACTACACAATGTAAGCTTATTATGACCACTAGTTTTGATTTAAATTCTAGCCTATTTTTTTTACACAATTTTGATTAAATTTACATTCATTTATGCTAATTTTTTCGACTAATTTTGATATAATTTTACCAATAGATTTAAGCTCAAATTAAGCCTTTTAATGTGTAAACATTAATTTACTACACAATGTAAGCTTATTATGAACACTAGTTTTGATTTAAATTCAAGCCTAATTTTTATACAAATTTTGATCAAATTTACATTCATTTAGGCTAATTTGTTCGACTAATTTTTATATAATTTTACCAATAGATTTAATCTCAAATTAAGCCTTTTAATGTGTGAACATTAATTTACTACTCAATTTAACCTTATTTTTACCACTAGTTTTGATTTAAATTCAAGCCTAATTTTTATACAAATTTTGATCAAATTTACATTCATTTAGGCTAATTTTTGCGAGTAATTTTGATATAATTTTACCAATAGATTTAAGCTCAAATTAAGCCTTTTAATGTGTAAACATTAATTTACTACTCAATTTAACCTTATTTTTACCACTAGTTTTGATTTAAATTCAAGCCTATTTTTTACACAAATTTTGATCAAATTTACATTTTACATTCATTTAGACTAATATTGATATACTTTTACCAATAGATTTAAGCTCAAATTAAGCCTTTTAATGTGTAAATATTAATTTACTACACAATGTAAGCTTATTATGACCACTAGTTTTGATTTAAATTCTAGTCTATTTTTGTATACAATTTTGATCAAATTTACATTCATTTAGGCTAATTTTTTCGACTAATTTTTATATAATTTTACCAATAGATTTAAGCTCAAATTAAGCCTTTTAATGTGTGAACATTAATTTACTACTCAATTTAACCTTATTTTCACCACTAGTTTTGATTTAAATTCAAGCCTATTTTTTACACAAATTTTGATCAAATTTACATTCATTTAAACTAATTTTGATATAATTTTACCAATAGATTTAATCTCAAATTAAGCCTTTTAATGTGTGAACATTAATTTACTACTCAATTTAACCTTATTTTTACCACTAGTTTTGATTTAAATTCAAGCCTAATTTTTATACAAATTTTGATCAAATTTACATTCATTTAGGCTAATTTTTGCGAGTAATTTTGATATAATTTTACCAATAGATTTAAGCTCAAATTAAGCCTTTTAATGTGTAAACATTAATTTACTACTCAATTTAACCTTATTTTTACCACTAGTTTTGATTTAAATTCAAGCCTATTTTTTACACAAATTTTGATCAAATTTACATTTTACATTCATTTAGACTAATATTGATATACTTTTACCAATAGATTTAAGCTCAAATTAAGCCTTTTAATGTGTAAATATTAATTTACTACACAATGTAAGCTTATTATGACCACTAGTTTTGATTTAAATTCTAGTCTATTTTTGTATACAATTTTGATCAAATTTACATTCATTTAGGCTAATTTTTTCGACTAATTTTTATATAATTTTACCAATAGATTTAAGCTCAAATTAAGCCTTTTAATGTGTGAACATTAATTTACTACTCAATTTAACCTTATTTTCACCACTAGTTTTGATTTAAATTCAAGCCTATTTTTTACACAAATTTTGATCAAATTTACATTCATTTAAACTAATTTTGATATAATTTTACCAATAGATTTAAGCTCAAATTAAGCCTTTTAATGTGTAAACATTAATGTACTACTTAATTTAACCTTATTTTTACCGCTAGTTGTGATTTAAATTCAAGCCTAATTTTTACACAAATTTTGATCAAATTTAACACTTATTTAGGCTAATTTTTTCGACTAATTTTGATATAATTTTACCAATAGATTTATGCTCAAATTAAGCCTTTTAATGTGTAAACATTAATGTACTACTTAATTTAACCTTATTTTTACCGCTAGTTTTGAATTAAATGCAATCCTATTTTTTACAGAACTGCCTAAATAAACTTCAGGCAGTTTCATCTTCTTTAGGGCTCCAATTCAATCCCACCAAATGCAAATCAATCTCAATAGTTAATAACCAAGTTTTTCATACCCCATTCTCTATCAATAATACACCCATCCCATCCCTAAAGAAAGATGAATTTGAAGTTTATTTAGGAATTCCTATAGGTCATAAATACTTGTTTGGTCTTTCAAGTGACATACCCAACCAACTAACGTCGGTAGCTGAATCACTACTAGCTCCTTGGCAAAAGTTAGAGGTTCTAAGAACCCACCTTTTGCCATCGATGTCTTTTCAGCTATCGTCTGGTAGGGTCAAGAAAGACCAACTAGCCGACTTAGATAATCTGGTCGCTAAATTCCTAAAATACATATGCAAATTGCCGGAACGTGCATCGAACACGTTCCTTTATGCATCACGCAATGTAGGGGGTTTAGCGATCCAGAAATGCAGTGAAGAAGCGGACATTTGGACAAGTGCCAAAGGTATACAGCTGTTAGATTCTGACGATCTAACGATTAGGCACCTGGCAAGAATTGAATTGGATAACACCATTTCTACCGGGCTTAAAGGTAGAAATGCCTGCCATTTAAAATTCTTGTCGGGTAGCAACGATGATGGACTTTTTGCTTTTCGTCACAACTCTACCTTATCCAATCTATGGACCAGAGTGCGAAAAGCAGTAACTAGGTTGCATTGCAAGATCGATGCCGATGAACAAAACTATTTATTAATCATCGATGATGTCTCTTGCTTTGCATCCAAAATTACAAAGTCCATCAGATTAGCCCTCAGAGAGAGATGGTCAGCCAAGCTAAAGAACCTCTCTGTTCAGGGCCGCGTTGCTAGAGCCTTCTCGTTGGATGTTAGATCTAACGATATACCTTACCTCATCTCTCAACGTACACGACTATCATTTGATGCCTGGAGTTACTGGCATAAATCTAAATTATGCTGCCTGCCAGTAAAATTCATTCCAGGAACAACATCAAATGATGATCAATGTCGACGATGCGGCGATACATTAGAAACAACATCTCACGTTGTTTCGAATTGCCGCATCATGTACAGAGAGATGACTACTAGACATGACAGCGTAGAACTGATACTGACTTCCCTTTTAGATAATTTTAATATAGCTTATTCATATAAATATAATATAAATAATCTTATCCCGGACATCCTTATAACCTCCCCAACTCGATTAGTTATCGACATTACATGTCCTTTCGATGAAGAGAGTAATCTGAGGAATGCTGCGGATTTTAAGATCCGAAAGTATATCTCGATCGGTAAAGTCATCCCATTAGTCGTCGGCACTAATGGTACATGGCTACCAGAAAATGATGAGATAAGTAGGATTCTTAATATCCCATCAAAAATGTGGGCTAAAGCTAAACGCAATATGCGAATTGCAGCTATTGAAGGTTCAGCTTTAGTCACAAAAGCATTCTTCAGTGATCCGGGATAAGATTATATCTTTTAATTGTTTTTTAATTGTTTTTTCGTTTTTTATCATTGTTTTATACATATTTTTACATATTTTTACATATTTTTACATATCTTATATATTTTACGTTATTTTTCTTATTCACATAAATACATAAATTCTACATAAACTTATCTCTTTGTTTTTATATTTAAATTAATTTTTAGATTGCCACTATAGGTAACATAATGATGATTATGGTTAATTGATAATTTACTCGATAAATCACCCTATCTGAAATCTGTTCTTAAGAGCTTAATTTCTCTTATGTCTTGCATAGCTTGACTTCGAAATTAAACTGATTTTTGACACCGGGGAAAGATACTGGAGCTTGCTCCAACTTTCCCACGCGTTGACCTGGTATTGCAGTACCTCCAGGACCGGCGCACTCCCTTCGGGGACAAATAAACTAATATTTAATATCAATTTCCTCCTAAGATATATCTCATTTACTCCCCCCTTAATAAACTTAAATTTATAGCTAATTATGAGTTTATTTTGTCCACTAATTGTGATTTAAATTCAAGCCTAATTTTTACACAAATTTTGATCAAATTTAACACTTATTTAGGCTAATTTTTTCGACTAATTTTGATATAATTTTACCAATAGATTTATGCTCAAATTAAGCCTTTTAATGTGTAAACATTAATGTACTACTTAATTTAACCTTATTTTTACCGCTAGTTTTGAATTAAATGCAATCCTATTTTTTACACTAATTATGATCAAATTTAACACTCATTTATGCTAATTTTTTCGACTAATTTTGATATAATTTTAACAATATATTTAATATTAAATTCAATATATTTAAGCTCAAATTAAGCCTTTTAATGTGTAAACATTAATTTACTACACAATGTAAGCTTATTATGACCACTAGTTTTGATTTAAATTCTAGCCTATTTTTTTTACACAATTTTGATTAAATTTACATTCATTTATGCTAATTTTTTCGACTAATTTTGATATAATTTTACCAATAGATTTAAGCTCAAATTAAGCCTTTTAATGTGTAAACATTAATTTACTACACAATGTAAGCTTATTATGAACACTAGTTTTGATTTAAATTCAAGCCTAATTTTTATACAAATTTTGATCAAATTTACATTCATTTAGGCTAATTTGTTCGACTAATTTTTATATAATTTTACCAATAGATTTAATCTCAAATTAAGCCTTTTAATGTGTAAACATTAATTTACTACTCAATTTAACCTTATTTTTACCACTAGTTTTGATTTAAATTCAAGCCTATTTTTTACACAAATGTTGATCAAATTTACATTTTACATTCATTTAGACTAATATTGATATACTTTTACCAATAGATTTAAGCTCAAATTAAGCCTTTTAATGTGTAAATATTAATTTACTACACAATGTAAGCTTATTATGACCACTAGTTTTGATTTAAATTCTAGTCTATTTTTGTATACAATTTTGATCAAATTTACATTCATTTAGGCTAATTTTTTCGACTAATTTTTATATAATTTTACCAATAGATTTAAGCTCAAATTAAGCCTTTTAATGTGTGAACATTAATTTACTACTCAATTTAACCTTATTTTCACCACTAGTTTTGATTTAAATTCAAGCCTATTTTTTACACAAATTTTGATCAAATTTACATTCATTTAAACTAATTTTGATATAATTTTACCAATAGATTTAAGCTCAAATTAAGCCTTTTAATGTGTAAACATTAATGTACTACTTAATTTAACCTTATTTTTACCGCTAGTTGTGATTTAAATTCAAGCCTAATTTTTACACAAATTTTGATCAAATTTAACACTTATTTAGGCTAATTTTTTCGACTAATTTTGATATAATTTTACCAATAGATTTATGCTCAAATTAAGCCTTTTAATGTGTAAACATTAATGTACTACTTAATTTAACCTTATTTTTACCGCTAGTTTTGAATTAAATGCAATCCTATTTTTTACAGAACTGCCTAAATAAACTTCAGGCAGTTTCATCTTCTTTAGGGCTCCAATTCAATCCCACCAAATGCAAATCAATCTCAATAGTTAATAACCAAGTTTTTCATACCCCATTCTCTATCAATAATACACCCATCCCATCCCTAAAGAAAGATGAATTTGAAGTTTATTTAGGAATTCCTATAGGTCATAAATACTTGTTTGGTCTTTCAAGCGACATACCCAACCAACTAACGTCGGTAGCTGAATCACTACTAGCTCCTTGGAAAAAGTTAGAGGTTCTAAGAACCCACCTTTTGCCATCGATGTCTTTTCAGCTATCGTCTGGTAGGGTCAAGAAAGACCAACTAGCCGACTTAGATAATCTGGTCGCTAAATTCCTAAAATACATATGCAAATTGCCGGAACGTGCATCGAACACGTTCCTTTATGCATCACGCAATGTAGGGGGTTTAGCGATCCAGAAATGCAGTGAAGAAGCGGACATTTGGACAAGTGCCAAAGGTATACAGCTGTTAGATTCTGACGATCTAACGATTAGGCACCTGGCAAGAATTGAATTGGATAACACCATTTCTACCGGGCTTAAAGGTAGAAATGCCTGCCATTTAAAATTCTTGTCGGGTAGCAACGATGATGGACTTTTTGCTTTTCGTCACAACTCTACCTTATCCAATCTATGGACCAGAGTGCGAAAAGCAGTAACTAGGTTGCATTGCAAGATCGATGCCGATGAACAAAACTATTTATTAATCATCGATGATGTCTCTTGCTTTGCATCCAAAATTACAAAGTCCATCAGATTAGCCCTCAGAGAGAGATGGTCAGCCAAGCTAAAGAACCTCTCTGTTCAGGGCCGCGTTGCTAGAGCCTTCTCGTTGGATGTTAGATCTAACGATATACCTTACCTCATCTCTCAACGTACACGACTATCATTTGATGCCTGGAGTTACTGGCATAAATCTAAATTATGCTGCCTGCCAGTAAAATTCATTCCAGGAACAACATCAAATGATGATCAATGTCGACGATGCGGCGATACATTAGAAACAACATCTCACGTTGTTTCGAATTGCCGCATCATGTACAGAGAGATGACTACTAGACATGACAGCGTAGAACTGATACTGACTTCCCTTTTAGATAATTTTAATATAGCTTATTCATATAAATATAATATAAATAATCTTATCCCGGACATCCTTATAACTTCCCCAACTCGATTAGTTATCGACATTACATGTCCTTTCGATGAAGAGAGTAATCTGAGGAATGCTGCGGATTTTAAGATCCGAAAGTATATCTCGATCGGTAAAGTCATCCCATTAGTCGTCGGCACTAATGGTACATGGCTACCAGAAAATGATGAGATAAGTAGGATTCTTAATATCCCATCAAAAATGTGGGCTAAAGCTAAACGCAATATGCGAATTGCAGCTATTGAAGGTTCAGCTTTAGTCACAAAAGCATTCTTCAGTGATCCGGGATAAGATTATATCTTTTAATTGTTTTTTAATTGTTTTTTCGTTTTTTATCATTGTTTTATACATATTTTTACATATTTTTACATATTTTTACATATCTTATATATTTTACGTTATTTTTCTTATTCACATAAATACATAAATTTTACATAAACTTATCTCTTTGTTTTTATATTTAAATTAATTTTTAGATTGCCACTATAGGTAACATAATGATGATTATGGTTAATTGATAATTTACTCGATAAATCACCCTATCTGAAATCTGTTCTTAAGAGCTTAATTTCTCTTATGTCTTGCATAGCTTGACTTCGAAATTAAACTGATTTTTGACACCGGGGAAAGATACTGGAGCTTGCTCCAACTTTCCCACGCGTTGACCTGGTATTGCAGTACCTCCAGGACCGGCGCACTCCCTTCGGGGACAAATAAACTAATATTTAATATCAATTTCCTCCTAAGATATATCTCATTTACTCCCCCCTTAATAAACTTAAATTTATAGCTAATTATGAGTTTATTTTGTCCACTAATTGTGATTTAAATTCAAGCCTAATTTTTACACAAATTTTGATCAAATTTAACACTTATTTAGGCTAATTTTTTCGACTAATTTTGATATAATTTTACCAATAGATTTATGCTCAAATTAAGCCTTTTAATGTGTAAACATTAATGTACTACTTAATTTAACCTTATTTTTACCGCTAGTTTTGAATTAAATGCAATCCTATTTTTTACACTAATTATGATCAAATTTAACACTCATTTATGCTAATTTTTTCGACTAATTTTGATATAATTTTAACAATATATTTAATATTAAATTCAATATATTTAAGCTCAAATTAAGCCTTTTAATGTGTAAACATTAATTTACTACACAATGTAAGCTTATTATGACCACTAGTTTTGATTTAAATTCTAGCCTATTTTTTTTACACAATTTTGATTAAATTTACATTCATTTATGCTAATTTTTTCGACTAATTTTGATATAATTTTACCAATAGATTTAAGCTCAAATTAAGCCTTTTAATGTGTAAACATTAATTTACTACACAATGTAAGCTTATTATGAACACTAGTTTTGATTTAAATTCAAGCCTAATTTTTATACAAATTTTGATCAAATTTACATTCATTTAGGCTAATTTGTTCGACTAATTTTTATATAATTTTACCAATAGATTTAATCTCAAATTAAGCCTTTTAATGTGTGAACATTAATTTACTACTCAATTTAACCTTATTTTTACCACTAGTTTTGATTTAAATTCAAGCCTAATTTTTATACAAATTTTGATCAAATTTACATTCATTTAGGCTAATTTTTGCGAGTAATTTTGATATAATTTTACCAATAGATTTAAGCTCAAATTAAGCCTTTTAATGTGTAAACATTAATTTACTACTCAATTTAACCTTATTTTTACCACTAGTTTTGATTTAAATTCAAGCCTATTTTTTACACAAATTTTGATCAAATTTACATTTTACATTCATTTAGACTAATATTGATATACTTTTACCAATAGATTTAAGCTCAAATTAAGCCTTTTAATGTGTAAATATTAATTTACTACACAATGTAAGCTTATTATGACCACTAGTTTTGATTTAAATTCTAGTCTATTTTTGTATACAATTTTGATCAAATTTACATTCATTTAGGCTAATTTTTTCGACTAATTTTTATATAATTTTACCAATAGATTTAAGCTCAAATTAAGCCTTTTAATGTGTGAACATTAATTTACTACTCAATTTAACCTTATTTTCACCACTAGTTTTGATTTAAATTCAAGCCTATTTTTTACACAAATTTTGATCAAATTTACATTCATTTAAACTAATTTTGATATAATTTTACCAATAGATTTAATCTCAAATTAAGCCTTTTAATGTGTGAACATTAATTTACTACTCAATTTAACCTTATTTTTACCACTAGTTTTGATTTAAATTCAAGCCTAATTTTTATACAAATTTTGATCAAATTTACATTCATTTAGGCTAATTTTTGCGAGTAATTTTGATATAATTTTACCAATAGATTTAAGCTCAAATTAAGCCTTTTAATGTGTAAACATTAATTTACTACTCAATTTAACCTTATTTTTACCACTAGTTTTGATTTAAATTCAAGCCTATTTTTTACACAAATTTTGATCAAATTTACATTTTACATTCATTTAGACTAATATTGATATACTTTTACCAATAGATTTAAGCTCAAATTAAGCCTTTTAATGTGTAAATATTAATTTACTACACAATGTAAGCTTATTATGACCACTAGTTTTGATTTAAATTCTAGTCTATTTTTGTATACAATTTTGATCAAATTTACATTCATTTAGGCTAATTTTTTCGACTAATTTTTATATAATTTTACCAATAGATTTAAGCTCAAATTAAGCCTTTTAATGTGTGAACATTAATTTACTACTCAATTTAACCTTATTTTCACCACTAGTTTTGATTTAAATTCAAGCCTATTTTTTACACAAATTTTGATCAAATTTACATTCATTTAAACTAATTTTGATATAATTTTACCAATAGATTTAAGCTCAAATTAAGCCTTTTAATGTGTAAACATTAATGTACTACTTAATTTAACCTTATTTTTACCGCTAGTTGTGATTTAAATTCAAGCCTAATTTTTACACAAATTTTGATCAAATTTAACACTTATTTAGGCTAATTTTTTCGACTAATTTTGATATAATTTTACCAATAGATTTATGCTCAAATTAAGCCTTTTAATGTGTAAACATTAATGTACTACTTAATTTAACCTTATTTTTACCGCTAGTTTTGAATTAAATGCAATCCTATTTTTTACAGAACTGCCTAAATAAACTTCAGGCAGTTTCATCTTCTTTAGGGCTCCAATTCAATCCCACCAAATGCAAATCAATCTCAATAGTTAATAACCAAGTTTTTCATACCCCATTCTCTATCAATAATACACCCATCCCATCCCTAAAGAAAGATGAATTTGAAGTTTATTTAGGAATTCCTATAGGTCATAAATACTTGTTTGGTCTTTCAAGTGACATACCCAACCAACTAACGTCGGTAGCTGAATCACTACTAGCTCCTTGGCAAAAGTTAGAGGTTCTAAGAACCCACCTTTTGCCATCGATGTCTTTTCAGCTATCGTCTGGTAGGGTCAAGAAAGACCAACTAGCCGACTTAGATAATCTGGTCGCTAAATTCCTAAAATACATATGCAAATTGCCGGAACGTGCATCGAACACGTTCCTTTATGCATCACGCAATGTAGGGGGTTTAGCGATCCAGAAATGCAGTGAAGAAGCGGACATTTGGACAAGTGCCAAAGGTATACAGCTGTTAGATTCTGACGATCTAACGATTAGGCACCTGGCAAGAATTGAATTGGATAACACCATTTCTACCGGGCTTAAAGGTAGAAATGCCTGCCATTTAAAATTCTTGTCGGGTAGCAACGATGATGGACTTTTTGCTTTTCGTCACAACTCTACCTTATCCAATCTATGGACCAGAGTGCGAAAAGCAGTAACTAGGTTGCATTGCAAGATCGATGCCGATGAACAAAACTATTTATTAATCATCGATGATGTCTCTTGCTTTGCATCCAAAATTACAAAGTCCATCAGATTAGCCCTCAGAGAGAGATGGTCAGCCAAGCTAAAGAACCTCTCTGTTCAGGGCCGCGTTGCTAGAGCCTTCTCGTTGGATGTTAGATCTAACGATATACCTTACCTCATCTCTCAACGTACACGACTATCATTTGATGCCTGGAGTTACTGGCATAAATCTAAATTATGCTGCCTGCCAGTAAAATTCATTCCAGGAACAACATCAAATGATGATCAATGTCGACGATGCGGCGATACATTAGAAACAACATCTCACGTTGTTTCGAATTGCCGCATCATGTACAGAGAGATGACTACTAGACATGACAGCGTAGAACTGATACTGACTTCCCTTTTAGATAATTTTAATATAGCTTATTCATATAAATATAATATAAATAATCTTATCCCGGACATCCTTATAACCTCCCCAACTCGATTAGTTATCGACATTACATGTCCTTTCGATGAAGAGAGTAATCTGAGGAATGCTGCGGATTTTAAGATCCGAAAGTATATCTCGATCGGTAAAGTCATCCCATTAGTCGTCGGCACTAATGGTACATGGCTACCAGAAAATGATGAGATAAGTAGGATTCTTAATATCCCATCAAAAATGTGGGCTAAAGCTAAACGCAATATGCGAATTGCAGCTATTGAAGGTTCAGCTTTAGTCACAAAAGCATTCTTCAGTGATCCGGGATAAGATTATATCTTTTAATTGTTTTTTAATTGTTTTTTCGTTTTTTATCATTGTTTTATACATATTTTTACATATTTTTACATATTTTTACATATCTTATATATTTTACGTTATTTTTCTTATTCACATAAATACATAAATTTTACATAAACTTATCTCTTTGTTTTTATATTTAAATTAATTTTTAGATTGCCACTATAGGTAACATAATGATGATTATGGTTAATTGATAATTTACTCGATAAATCACCCTATCTGAAATCTGTTCTTAAGAGCTTAATTTCTCTTATGTCTTGCATAGCTTGACTTCGAAATTAAACTGATTTTTGACACCGGGGAAAGATACTGGAGCTTGCTCCAACTTTCCCACGCGTTGACCTGGTATTGCAGTACCTCCAGGACCGGCGCACTCCCTTCGGGGACAAATAAACTAATATTTAATATCAATTTCCTCCTAAGATATATCTCATTTACTCCCCCCTTAATAAACTTAAATTTATAGCTAATTATGAGTTTATTTTGTCCACTAATTGTGATTTAAATTCAAGCCTAATTTTTACACAAATTTTGATCAAATTTAACACTTATTTAGGCTAATTTTTTCGACTAATTTTGATATAATTTTACCAATAGATTTATGCTCAAATTAAGCCTTTTAATGTGTAAACATTAATGTACTACTTAATTTAACCTTATTTTTACCGCTAGTTTTGAATTAAATGCAATCCTATTTTTTACACTAATTATGATCAAATTTAACACTCATTTATGCTAATTTTTTCGACTAATTTTGATATAATTTTAACAATATATTTAATATTAAATTCAATATATTTAAGCTCAAATTAAGCCTTTTAATGTGTAAACATTAATTTACTACACAATGTAAGCTTATTATGACCACTAGTTTTGATTTAAATTCTAGCCTATTTTTTTTACACAATTTTGATTAAATTTACATTCATTTATGCTAATTTTTTCGACTAATTTTGATATAATTTTACCAATAGATTTAAGCTCAAATTAAGCCTTTTAATGTGTAAACATTAATTTACTACACAATGTAAGCTTATTATGAACACTAGTTTTGATTTAAATTCAAGCCTAATTTTTATACAAATTTTGATCAAATTTACATTCATTTAGGCTAATTTGTTCGACTAATTTTTATATAATTTTACCAATAGATTTAATCTCAAATTAAGCCTTTTAATGTGTGAACATTAATTTACTACTCAATTTAACCTTATTTTTACCACTAGTTTTGATTTAAATTCAAGCCTAATTTTTATACAAATTTTGATCAAATTTACATTCATTTAGGCTAATTTTTGCGAGTAATTTTGATATAATTTTACCAATAGATTTAAGCTCAAATTAAGCCTTTTAATGTGTAAACATTAATTTACTACTCAATTTAACCTTATTTTTACCACTAGTTTTGATTTAAATTCAAGCCTATTTTTTACACAAATTTTGATCAAATTTACATTTTACATTCATTTAGACTAATATTGATATACTTTTACCAATAGATTTAAGCTCAAATTAAGCCTTTTAATGTGTAAATATTAATTTACTACACAATGTAAGCTTATTATGACCACTAGTTTTGATTTAAATTCTAGTCTATTTTTGTATACAATTTTGATCAAATTTACATTCATTTAGGCTAATTTTTTCGACTAATTTTTATATAATTTTACCAATAGATTTAAGCTCAAATTAAGCCTTTTAATGTGTGAACATTAATTTACTACTCAATTTAACCTTATTTTCACCACTAGTTTTGATTTAAATTCAAGCCTATTTTTTACACAAATTTTGATCAAATTTACATTCATTTAAACTAATTTTGATATAATTTTACCAATAGATTTAATCTCAAATTAAGCCTTTTAATGTGTGAACATTAATTTACTACTCAATTTAACCTTATTTTTACCACTAGTTTTGATTTAAATTCAAGCCTAATTTTTATACAAATTTTGATCAAATTTACATTCATTTAGGCTAATTTTTGCGAGTAATTTTGATATAATTTTACCAATAGATTTAAGCTCAAATTAAGCCTTTTAATGTGTAAACATTAATTTACTACTCAATTTAACCTTATTTTTACCACTAGTTTTGATTTAAATTCAAGCCTATTTTTTACACAAATTTTGATCAAATTTACATTTTACATTCATTTAGACTAATATTGATATACTTTTACCAATAGATTTAAGCTCAAATTAAGCCTTTTAATGTGTAAATATTAATTTACTACACAATGTAAGCTTATTATGACCACTAGTTTTGATTTAAATTCTAGTCTATTTTTGTATACAATTTTGATCAAATTTACATTCATTTAGGCTAATTTTTTCGACTAATTTTTATATAATTTTACCAATAGATTTAAGCTCAAATTAAGCCTTTTAATGTGTGAACATTAATTTACTACTCAATTTAACCTTATTTTCACCACTAGTTTTGATTTAAATTCAAGCCTATTTTTTACACAAATTTTGATCAAATTTACATTCATTTAAACTAATTTTGATATAATTTTACCAATAGATTTAAGCTCAAATTAAGCCTTTTAATGTGTAAACATTAATGTACTACTTAATTTAACCTTATTTTTACCGCTAGTTGTGATTTAAATTCAAGCCTAATTTTTACACAAATTTTGATCAAATTTAACACTTATTTAGGCTAATTTTTTCGACTAATTTTGATATAATTTTACCAATAGATTTATGCTCAAATTAAGCCTTTTAATGTGTAAACATTAATGTACTACTTAATTTAACCTTATTTTTACCGCTAGTTTTGAATTAAATGCAATCCTATTTTTTACAGAACTGCCTAAATAAACTTCAGGCAGTTTCATCTTCTTTAGGGCTCCAATTCAATCCCACCAAATGCAAATCAATCTCAATAGTTAATAACCAAGTTTTTCATACCCCATTCTCTATCAATAATACACCCATCCCATCCCTAAAGAAAGATGAATTTGAAGTTTATTTAGGAATTCCTATAGGTCATAAATACTTGTTTGGTCTTTCAAGCGACATACCCAACCAACTAACGTCGGTAGCTGAATCACTACTAGCTCCTTGGCAAAAGTTAGAGGTTCTAAGAACCCACCTTTTGCCATCGATGTCTTTTCAGCTATCGTCTGGTAGGGTCAAGAAAGACCAACTAGCCGACTTAGATAATCTGGTCGCTAAATTCCTAAAATACATATGCAAATTGCCGGAACGTGCATCGAACACGTTCCTTTATGCATCACGCAATGTAGGGGGTTTAGCGATCCAGAAATGCAGTGAAGAAGCGGACATTTGGACAAGTGCCACAGGTATACAGCTGTTAGATTCTGACGATCTAACGATTAGGCACCTGGCAAGAATTGAATTGGATAACACCATTTCTACCGGGCTTAAAGGTAGAAATGCCTGCCATTTAAAATTCTTGTCGGGTAGCAACGATGATGGACTTTTTGCTTTTCGTCACAACTCTACCTTATCCAATCTATGGACCAGAGTGCGAAAAGCAGTAACTAGGTTGCATTGCAAGGTTGATGCCGATGAACAAAACTATTTATTAATCATCGATGATGTCTCTTGCTTTGCATCCAAAATTACAAAGTCCATCAGATTAGCCCTCAGAGAGAGATGGTCAGCCAAGCTAAAGAACCTCTCTGTTCAGGGCCGCGTTGCTAGAGCCTTCTCGTTGGATGTTAGATCTAACGATATACCTTACCTCATCTCTCAACGTACACGACTATCATTTGATGCCTGGAGTTACTGGCATAAATCTAAATTATGCTGCCTGCCAGTAAAATTCATTCCAGGAACAACATCAAATGATGATCAATGTCGACGATGCGGCGATACATTAGAAACAACATCTCACGTTGTTTCGAATTGCCGCATCATGTACAGAGAGATGACTACTAGACATGACAGCGTAGAACTGATACTGACTTCCCTTTTAGATAATTTTAATATAGCTTATTCATATAAATATAATATAAATAATCTTATCCCGGACATCCTTATAACTTCCCCAACTCGATTAGTTATCGACATTACATGTCCTTTCGATGAAGAGAGTAATCTGAGGAATGCTGCGGATTTTAAGATCCGAAAGTATATCTCGATCGGTAAAGTCATCCCATTAGTCGTCGGCACTAATGGTACATGGCTACCAGAAAATGATGAGATAAGTAGGATTCTTAATATCCCATCAAAAATGTGGGCTAAAGCTAAACGCAATATGCGAATTGCAGCTATTGAAGGTTCAGCTTTAGTCACAAAAGCATTCTTCAGTGATCCGGGATAAGATTATATCTTTTAATTGTTTTTTAATTGTTTTTTCGTTTTTTATCATTGTTTTATACATATTTTTACATATTTTTACATATTTTTACATATCTTATATATTTTACGTTATTTTTCTTATTCACATAAATACATAAATTTTACATAAACTTATCTCTTTGTTTTTATATTTAAATTAATTTTTAGATTGCCACTATAGGTAACATAATGATGATTATGGTTAATTGATAATTTACTCGATAAATCACCCTATCTGAAATCTGTTCTTAAGAGCTTAATTTCTCTTATGTCTTGCATAGCTTGACTTCGAAATTAAACTGATTTTTGACACCGGGGAAAGATACTGGAGCTTGCTCCAACTTTCCCACGCGTTGACCTGGTATTGCAGTACCTCCAGGACCGGCGCACTCCCTTCGGGGACAAATAAACTAATATTTAATATCAATTTCCTCCTAAGATATATCTCATTTACTCCCCCCTTAATAAACTTAAATTTATAGCTAATTATGAGTTTATTTTGTCCACTAATTGTGATTTAAATTCAAGCCTAATTTTTACACAAATTTTGATCAAATTTAACACTTATTTAGGCTAATTTTTTCGACTAATTTTGATATAATTTTACCAATAGATTTATGCTCAAATTAAGCCTTTTAATGTGTAAACATTAATGTACTACTTAATTTAACCTTATTTTTACCGCTAGTTTTGAATTAAATGCAATCCTATTTTTTACACTAATTATGATCAAATTTAACACTCATTTATGCTAATTTTTTCGACTAATTTTGATATAATTTTAACAATATATTTAATATTAAATTCAATATATTTAAGCTCAAATTAAGCCTTTTAATGTGTAAACATTAATTTACTACACAATGTAAGCTTATTATGACCACTAGTTTTGATTTAAATTCTAGCCTATTTTTTTTACACAATTTTGATTAAATTTACATTCATTTATGCTAATTTTTTCGACTAATTTTGATATAATTTTACCAATAGATTTAAGCTCAAATTAAGCCTTTTAATGTGTAAACATTAATTTACTACACAATGTAAGCTTATTATGAACACTAGTTTTGATTTAAATTCAAGCCTAATTTTTATACAAATTTTGATCAAATTTACATTCATTTAGGCTAATTTGTTCGACTAATTTTTATATAATTTTACCAATAGATTTAATCTCAAATTAAGCCTTTTAATGTGTGAACATTAATTTACTACTCAATTTAACCTTATTTTTACCACTAGTTTTGATTTAAATTCAAGCCTAATTTTTATACAAATTTTGATCAAATTTACATTCATTTAGGCTAATTTTTGCGAGTAATTTTGATATAATTTTACCAATAGATTTAAGCTCAAATTAAGCCTTTTAATGTGTAAACATTAATTTACTACTCAATTTAACCTTATTTTTACCACTAGTTTTGATTTAAATTCAAGCCTATTTTTTACACAAATTTTGATCAAATTTACATTTTACATTCATTTAGACTAATATTGATATACTTTTACCAATAGATTTAAGCTCAAATTAAGCCTTTTAATGTGTAAATATTAATTTACTACACAATGTAAGCTTATTATGACCACTAGTTTTGATTTAAATTCTAGTCTATTTTTGTATACAATTTTGATCAAATTTACATTCATTTAGGCTAATTTTTTCGACTAATTTTTATATAATTTTACCAATAGATTTAAGCTCAAATTAAGCCTTTTAATGTGTGAACATTAATTTACTACTCAATTTAACCTTATTTTCACCACTAGTTTTGATTTAAATTCAAGCCTATTTTTTACACAAATTTTGATCAAATTTACATTCATTTAAACTAATTTTGATATAATTTTACCAATAGATTTAATCTCAAATTAAGCCTTTTAATGTGTGAACATTAATTTACTACTCAATTTAACCTTATTTTTACCACTAGTTTTGATTTAAATTCAAGCCTAATTTTTATACAAATTTTGATCAAATTTACATTCATTTAGGCTAATTTTTGCGAGTAATTTTGATATAATTTTACCAATAGATTTAAGCTCAAATTAAGCCTTTTAATGTGTAAACATTAATTTACTACTCAATTTAACCTTATTTTTACCACTAGTTTTGATTTAAATTCAAGCCTATTTTTTACACAAATTTTGATCAAATTTACATTTTACATTCATTTAGACTAATATTGATATACTTTTACCAATAGATTTAAGCTCAAAAAAAGCCTTTTAATGTGTAAATATTAATTTACTACACAATGTAAGCTTATTATGACCACTAGTTTTGATTTAAATTCGAGTCTATTTTTGTATACAATTTTGATCAAATTTACATTCATTTAGGCTAATTTTTTCGACTAATTTTTATATAATTTTACCAATAGATTTAAGCTCAAATTAAGCCTTTTAATGTGTGAACATTAATTTACTACTCAATTTAACCTTATTTTCACCACTAGTTTTGATTTAAATTCAAGCCTATTTTTTACACAAATTTTGATCAAATTTACATTCATTTAAACTAATTTTGATATAATTTTACCAATAGATTTAAGCTCAAATTAAGCCTTTTAATGTGTAAACATTAATGTACTACTTAATTTAACCTTATTTTTACCGCTAGTTGTGATTTAAATTCAAGCCTAATTTTTACACAAATTTTGATCAAATTTAACACTTATTTAGGCTAATTTTTTCGACTAATTTTGATATAATTTTACCAATAGATTTATGCTCAAATTAAGCCTTTTAATGTGTAAACATTAATGTACTACTTAATTTAACCTTATTTTTACCGCTAGTTTTGAATTAAATGCAATCCTATTTTTTACAGAACTGCCTAAATAAACTTCAGGCAGTTTCATCTTCTTTAGGGCTCCAATTCAATCCCACCAAATGCAAATCAATCTCAATAGTTAATAACCAAGTTTTTCATACCCCATTCTCTATCAATAATACACCCATCCCATCCCTAAAGAAAGATGAATTTGAAGTTTATTTAGGAATTCCTATAGGTCATAAATACTTGTTTGGTCTTTCAAGCGACATACCCAACCAACTAACGTCGGTAGCTGAATCACTACTAGCTCCTTGGCAAAAGTTAGAGGTTCTAAGAACCCACCTTTTGCCATCGATGTCTTTTCAGCTATCGTCTGGTAGGGTCAAGAAAGACCAACTAGCCGACTTAGATAATCTGGTCGCTAAATTCCTAAAATACATATGCAAATTGCCGGAACGTGCATCGAACACGTTCCTTTATGCATCACGCAATGTAGGGGGTTTAGCGATCCAGAAATGCAGTGAAGAAGCGGACATTTGGACAAGTGCCAAAGGTATACAGCTGTTAGATTCTGACGATCTAACGATTAGGCACCTGGCAAGAATTGAATTGGATAACACCATTTCTACCGGGCTTAAAGGTAGAAATGCCTGCCATTTAAAATTCTTGTCGGGTAGCAACGATGATGGACTTTTTGCTTTTCGTCACAACTCTACCTTATCCAATCTATGGACCAGAGTGCGAAAAGCAGTAACTAGGTTGCATTGCAAGATCGATGCCGATGAACAAAACTATTTATTAATCATCGATGATGTCTCTTGCTTTGCATCCAAAATTACAAAGTCCATCAGATTAGCCCTCAGAGAGAGATGGTCAGCCAAGCTAAAGAACCTCTCTGTTCAGGGCCGCGTTGCTAGAGCCTTCTCGTTGGATGTTAGATCTAACGATATACCTTACCTCATCTCTCAACGTACACGACTATCATTTGATGCCTGGAGTTACTGGCATAAATCTAAATTATGCTGCCTGCCAGTAAAATTCATTCCAGGAACAACATCAAATGATGATCAATGTCGACGATGCGGCGATACATTAGAAACAACATCTCACGTTGTTTCGAATTGCCGCATCATGTACAGAGAGATGACTACTAGACATGACAGCGTAGAACTGATACTGACTTCCCTTTTAGATAATTTTAATATAGCTTATTCATATAAATATAATATAAATAATCTTATCCCGGACATCCTTATAACTTCCCCAACTCGATTAGTTATCGACATTACATGTCCTTTCGATGAAGAGAGTAATCTGAGGAATGCTGCGGATTTTAAGATCCGAAAGTATATCTCGATCGGTAAAGTCATCCCATTAGTCGTCGGCACTAATGGTACATGGCTACCAGAAAATGATGAGATAAGTAGGATTCTTAATATCCCATCAAAAATGTGGGCTAAAGCTAAACGCAATATGCGAATTGCAGCTATTGAAGGTTCAGCTTTAGTCACAAAAGCATTCTTCAGTGATCCGGGATAAGATTATATCTTTTAATTGTTTTTTAATTGTTTTTTCGTTTTTTATCATTGTTTTATACATATTTTTACATATTTTTACATATTTTTACATATCTTATATATTTTACGTTATTTTTCTTATTCACATAAATACATACATTTTACATAAACTTATCTCTTTGTTTTTATATTTAAATTAATTTTTAGATTGCCACTATAGGTAACATAATGATGATTATGGTTAATTGATAATTTACTCGATAAATCACCCTATCTGAAATCTGTTCTTAAGAGCTTAATTTCTCTTATGTCTTGCATAGCTTGACTTCGAAATTAAACTGATTTTTGACACCGGGGAAAGATACTGGAGCTTGCTCCAACTTTCCCACGCGTTGACCTGGTATTGCAGTACCTCCAGGACCGGCGCACTCCCTTCGGGGACAAATAAACTAATATTTAATATCAATTTCCTCCTAAGATATATCTCATTTACTCCCCCCTTAATAAACTTAAATTTATAGCTAATTATGAGTTTATTTTGTCCACTAATTGTGATTTAAATTCAAGCCTAATTTTTACACAAATTTTGATCAAATTTAACACTTATTTAGGCTAATTTTTTCGACTAATTTTGATATAATTTTACCAATAGATTTATGCTCAAATTAAGCCTTTTAATGTGTAAACATTAATGTACTACTTAATTTAACCTTATTTTTACCGCTAGTTTTGAATTAAATGCAATCCTATTTTTTACACTAATTATGATCAAATTTAACACTCATTTATGCTAATTTTTTCGACTAATTTTGATATAATTTTAACAATATATTTAAGCTCAAATTAAGCCTTTTAATGTGTAAACATTAATGTACTACTTTATTTAACCTTATTTTTACCGCTAGTTTTGAATTAAATGCAATCCTATTTTTTACACTAATTATGATCAAATTTAACACTCATTTATGCTAATTTTTTCGACTAATTTTGATATAATTTTAACAATATATTTAAGCTCAAATTAAGCCTTTTAATGTGTAAACATTAATTTACTACACAATGTAAGCTTATTATGACCACTAGTTTTGATTTAAATTCTAGCCTATTTTTTTTACACAATTTTGATTAAATTTACATTCATTTATGCTAATTTTGATATAATTTTACCAATAGATTTAAGCTCAAATTAAGCCTTTTAATGTGTAAACATTAATGTACTACTTAATTTAACCTTATTTTTACCGCTAGTTGTGATTTAAATTCAAGCCTAATTTTTACACAAATTTTGATCAAATTTAACACTTATTTAGGCTAATTTTTTCGACTAATTTTGATATAATTTTACCAATAGATTTATGCTCAAATTAAGCCTTTTAATGTGTAAACATTAATGTACTACTTAATTTAACCTTATTTTTACCGCTAGTTTTGATTTAAATGCAAGCCTATTTTTTACATTAATTATGATCAAATTTAACACTCATTTATGCTAATTTTTTCGACTAATTTTGATATAATTTTAACAATAGATTTAAGCTCAAATTAAGCCTTTTAATGTGTAAACATTAATTTACTACACAATGTAAGCTTATTATGACCACTAGTTTTGATTTAAATTCTAGCCTATTTTTTTACACAATTTTGATTAAATTTACATTTATTTATGCTAATTTTTTCGACTAATTTTGATATAATTTTACCAATAGATTTAAGCTCAAATTAAGCCTTTTAATGTGTAAATATTAATTTACTACACAATGTAAGCTTATTATGACCACTAGTTTTGATTTATATTCTAGCCTATTTTTGTACACAATTTTGATCAAATTTACATTCATTTAGGCTAATTTTTTCGACTAATTTTTAAATAATTTTACCAATAGATTTAAGATCAAATTAAGCCTTTTAATGTGTGAACATTAATTTACTACTCAATTTAACCTTATTTTTACCACTAGTTTTGATTTAAATTCAAGCCTAATTTTTATACAAATTTTGATCAAATTTACATTCATTTAGGCTAATTTTTGCGAGTAATTTTGATATAATTTTACCAATAGATTTAAGCTCAAATTAAGCCTTTTAATGTGTAAACATTAATTTACTACTCAATTTAACCTTATTTTTACCACTAGTTTTGATTTAAATTCAAGCCTATTTTTTACACAAATTTTGATCAAATTTACATTTTACATTCATTTAGACTAATATTGACATACTTTTACCAATAGATTTAAGCTCAAATTAAGCCTTTTAATGTGTAAATATTAATTTACTACACAATGTAAGCTTATTATGACCACTAGTTTTGATTTAAATTCTAGTCTATTTTTGTACACAATTTTGATCAAATTTACATTCATTTAGGCTAATTTTTTCGACTAATTTTTATATAATTTTACCAATAGATTTAAGCTCAAATTAAGCCTTTTAATGTGTGAACATTAATTTACTACTCAATTTAACCTTATTTTTACCACTAGTTTTGATTTAAATTCAAGCCTAATTTTTATACAAATTTTGATCAAATTTACATTCATTTAGGCTAATTTTTTCGACTAATTTTGATATAATTTTTCCAATAGATTTAAGCTCAAATTAAGCCTTTTAATGTGTAAACATTAATTTACTACTCAATTTAACCTTATTTTTACCACTAGTTTTGATTTAAATTCAAGCCTATTTTTTTACACAAATTTTGATCAAATTTAAATTCATTTAGACTAATTTTGATATAATTTTACCAATAGATTTAAGCTCAAATTAAGCCTTTTAATGTGTAAACATTAATTTACTACACAATGTAAGCTTATTATGACCACTAGTTTTGATTTAAATTCAAGCATAATTTTTATACAAATTTTGATCAAATTTACATTCATTTAGGCTAATTTTTTCGACTAATTTTGATATAATTTTACCAATAGATTTAAGCTCAAATTAAGCCTTTTAATGTGTAAACATTAATTTACTACTCAATTTAACTTTATTTTTACCACTAGTTTTGATTTAAATTCAAGCCTATTTTTTACACAAATTTTGATCAAATTTAAATTCATTTAGACTAATTTTGATATAATTTTACCAATAGATTTAAGCTCAAATTAAGCCTTTTAATGTGTAAACATTAATTTACTACTCAATTTAACCTTATTTTTACCACTAGTTTTGATTTAAATTCAGGCCTATTTTTTACACAAATTTTGATCAAATTGACATTCATTTAGACTAATTTTGATATACTTTTACCAATAGATTTAAGCTCAAATTAAGCCTTTTAATGTGTAAACATTAATTTACTACTCAATTTAACCTTATTTTTACCACTAGTTTTGATTTAAATTCAAGCCTATTTTTTACACAAATTTTGATCAAATTTACATTTTACATTCATTTAGACTAATATTGATATACTTTTACCAATAGATTTAAGCTCAAATTAAGCCTTTTAATGTGTAAATATTAATTTACTACACAATGTAAGCTTATTATGACCACTAGTTTTGATTTATATTCTAGCCTATTTTTGTACACAATTTTGATCAAATTTACATTCATTTAGGCTAATTTTTTCGACTAATTTTTATATAATTTTACCAATAGATTTAAGCTCACATTAAGCCTTTTAATGTGTGAACATTAATTTACTACTCAATTTAACCTTATTTTTACCACTATTTTGATTTAAATTCAAGCCTAATTTTTATACAAATTTTGATCAAATTTACATTCATTTAGGCTAATTTTTGCGACTAATTTTGATATAATTTTACCAATAGATTTAAGCTCAAATTAAGCCTTTTAATGTGTAAACATTAATTTACTACACAATGTAAGCTTATTATGACCACTAGTTTTGATTTAAATTCTAGCCTATTTTTTTACACAATTTTGATTAAATTTACATTATTTTAGGCTAATTTTTTCGACTAATTTTGATATAATTTTACCAATAGATTTAAGTTCAAATTAAGCCTTTTAATGTGTAAACATTAATTTACTACACAATGTGAGCTTATTATGACCACTAGTTTTTATTTAAATTCTAGCCTATTTTTTTACACAATTTTGATCAAATTCACATTCATTTAGACACATTTTTTCGACTAATTTTGATATAATTTTACCAATATATTTAAGCTAAAATTAAGCCTTTTAATCTGTAAACATTAATGTACTACTTAATTTAACCTTATTTGTACCACTAGTTTTGATTTAAATTCAAGCCTATTTTTATAAACTAATTGTGATCAAATTTACATTTTACATTCATTTAGACTAATATTGATATACTTTTACCAATAGATTTAAGCTCAAATTAAGCCTTTTAATGTGTAAATATTAATTTACTACACAATGTAAGCTTATTATGACCACTAGTTTTGATTTATATTCTAGCCTATTTTTGTACACAATTTTGATCAAATTTACATTCATTTAGACAAATTTTTTCGACTAATTTTGATATAATTTGACCAATAGATTTAAGCTAAAATTAAGCCTTTTAATCTGTAAACATTAATGTACTACTTAATTTAACCTTATTTTGACCACTAGTTTTGATTTAAATTCTAGCCTATTTTTTTACATTAATTTTGTTAAATTGTCCCTTTAGTTTATAGAAATTTATATTATTTATGATATTAAAAATATTAATTTAGTCGGAGTAGTAGCTAAGATGACGGTATAATGTTGCTTCTTGTCCCTTTAGTTTATATAAATGTATATTATTTATGATATTAAACATATTAATTTAGTCGGCGTCTTGGCTAAGATGTAGGTGTAATGTTGCTTCTTGTCCCTTTGGATAATATTAATTTATATTATTTATGATATTAAAAATATTAATTTAGTCGGAGTAGTGGCTAAGATGACGGTATAATGTTGCTTCTTGTCCCTTTAGTTTATATAAATTTATATTATTGATGATATTAAACATATTAATTTAGTCGGCGTCTTGGCTAAGATGTAGGTATAATGTTGCTTCTTGTCCCTTTGAATAAGATTAATTTATATTATTTATGATATTAAAAATATTAATTTAGTCGGAGTAGTGGCTAAGATGTAGGTATAATGTTGCTTCTTGTCCCTTTGAATAAGATTAATTTATATTATTTATGATATTAAAAATATTAATTTAGTCGGAGTAGTGGCTAAGATGTAGGTATAATGTTGCTTTTTGTCCCTTTAGTTTATATAAATGTATATTATTGATGATATTAAACATATTAATTTAGTCGGAGTAGTGGCTAAGATGTAGGTGTAATGTTGCTTATTGTCCCTTTGGATAAGATTAATTTATATTATTTATGATATTAAAAATATTAATTTAGTCGGAGTAGTGGCTAAGATGACGGTATAATGTTGCTTCTTGTCCCTTTAGTTTATATAAATTTATATTATTGATGATATTAAAAATATTAATTTAGTCGGCGTCTTGGCTAAGATGTAGGTATAATGTTGCTTCTTGTCCCTTTGAATAAGATTAATTTATATTATTTATGATATTAAAAATATTAATTTAGTCGGAGTAGTGGCTAAGATGTAGGTATAATGTTGCTTTTTGTCCCTTTAGTTTATATAAATGTATATTATTGATGATATTAAACATATTAATTTAGTCAGCGTCTTGGCTAAGATGTAGGTGTAATGTTGCTTCTTGTCCCTTTGAATAAGATTAATTTATATTATTTATGATATTACAAAATATTAATTTAGTCTGCGTCTTGGCTAAGATGTAGGTGAAATGTTGCTTCTTGTCCCTTTGGATAAGATTAATTTATATTATTTATGATATTAAAATATTAATTTAGTCGGAGTAGTGGCTAAGATGACGGTATAATATTGCTTCTTGTCCCTTTAGTTTATATAAATTTATATTATTGATGATATTAAAAATATTAATTTAGTCGGCGTCTTGGCTAAGATGTAGGTGTAATGTTACTTAACGTCCCTTTGGCTAAGATTAATTTATATTATTTATGATATTAAACATATTAATTTAGTCGGTGTCTTGGCTAAGATGTAGGTGTAATGTTGCTTCTTATCCCTTTGGATAAGATACATTTATATTATTTATGATATTAAAAATATTAATTTAGTCGGCGTCTTGGCTAAGATGTAGATGTAATGTTACTTAACGTCCCTTTGGCTAAGATTAATTTATATTATTTATGATATTACAAAATATTAAATTAGTCGGCGTCTTGGCTAAAATGTAGGTGTAATGTTGCTTCTTATCCCTTTGGATAAGATTAATTTATATTATTTATGATATTACAAATATTAATTTAGTCGGAGTAGTGGCTAAGATGACGGTATAATGTTGCTTCTTGTCCCTTTAGTTTATATAAATTTATATTATTGATGATATTAAAAATATTAATTTAGTCGGCGTCTTGGCTAAGATGTAGGTGTAATGTTGCTTCTTGTCCCTTTGAATAAGATTAATTTATATTATTTATGATATTAAAAATATTAATTTAGTCGGAGTAGTGGCTAAGATGACGGTATAATGTTGCTTCTTGTCCCTTTAGTTTATATAAATTTATATTATTTATGATATTAAAAATATTAATTTAGTCGGCGTCTTGGCTAAGATGTAGGTGTAATTTTACTTAACGTCCCTTTGGCTAAGATTAATTTATATTATTTATGATATTAAAAATATTAATTTAGTCGGAGTAGTGGCTAAGATGTAGGTGTAATGTTGCTTCTTGTCCCTTTAGTTTATATAAATTTATATTATTGATGATATTAAAAATATTAATTTAGTCGGCGTCTTGGCTAAGATGACTGTATAATGTTGCTTCTTGTCCCTTTGGATAATATTAATTTATATTATTTATGATATTAAAAATATTAATTTAGTCGGAGTAGTGGCTAAGATGACGGTATAATGTTGCTTCTTGTCCCTTTAGTTTATATAAATGTATATTATTTATGATAAAAAATATTAATTTAGTCGGAGTCGTGGCTAAGATGTAGGTGTAATGTTGCTTCTTGTCCCTTTGAATAAGATTAATTTATATTATTTATGATATTACAAAATATTAATTTATTCGGCGTCTTGGCTAAGATGTAGGTGTACTGTTGCTTCTTGTCCCTTTAGTTTATATAAATGTATATTATTTATGATAAAAAATATTAATTTAGTCGGAGTAGTGGCTAAGATGGCGGTATAATGTTGCTTCTTGTCCATTTAGTTTATATAAATTTATATTATTGATGATATTAAAAATATTAATTTAGTCGGCGTCTTGGCTAAGATGTAGGTGTAATGTTACTTAACGTCCCTTTGGCTAAGATTAATTTATATTATTTATGATATTAAACATATTAATTTAGTCGGAGTAGTGGCTAAGATGTAGGTGTAATGTTGCTTCTTGTCCCTTTGGATAAGATTAATGTATATTATTTATGATAAAAAATATTAATTTAGTCGGAGTAGTGGCTAAGATGGCGGTATAATGTTGCTTCTTGTCCCTTTGGATAATATTAATTTATATTATTTATGATATTAAAAATATTAATTTAGTCGGAGTAGTGGCTAAGATGTAGGTGTAATGTTACTTAACGTCCCTTTAGTTTATATTAATTTATATTATTTATGATAAAAAATATTAATTTAGTCGGAGTAGTGGCTAAGATGTAGGTGTAATGTTGCTTCTTGTCCCTTTGGATAATATTAATTTATATTATTTATGATATTAAAAATATTAATTTAGTCGGAGTAGTGGCTAAGATGTAGGTGTAATGTTGCTTCTTGTCCCTTTGGCTAAGATTAATTTATATTATTTATGATATTAAAAATATTAATTTAGTCGGCGTCTTGGCTAAGATGACGGTATAATGTTGCTTCTTATCCCTTTAGTTTATATAAATGTATATTATTGATGATATTAAAAATATTAATTTAGTCGGCGTCTTGGCTAAGATGTAGGTGTAATGTTGCTTCTTGTCCCTTTGAATAAGATTAATTTATATTATTTATGATATTACAAAATATTAATTTAGTCGGCGTCTTGGCTAAGATGTAGGTGTAATGTTGCTTCTTGTCCCTTTAGATTATATAAATTTATATTATTTATGATAATACAAATATTAATTTAGTCGGAGTAGTGGCTAAGATGTAGGTGTAATGTTGCTTCTTGTCCCTTTGAATAATATTAATTTATATTATTTATGATATTAAAAATATTAATTTAGTCGGAGTAGTGGCTAAGATGTAGGTGTAATGTTGCTTCTTGTCCCTTTAGTTTATATAAATGTATATTATTTATGATATTAAAAATATTAATTTAGTCGGAGTAGTGGCTAAGATGTAGGTGTAATGTTGCTTCTTATCCCTTTAGTTTATATAAATTTATTTAATGATGATATTAAAAATATTAATTTATTCGGCGTCTTGGCTAAGATGTAGATGTAATGTTACTTAACGTCCCTTTAGTTTATATAAATGTATATTATTGATGATATTAAAAATATTAATTTAGTCGGCGTCTTGGCTAAGATGTAGGTGTAATGTTGCTTCTTGTCCCTTTAGTTTATATAAATGTATATTATTTATGATATTAAAAATATTAATTTAGTCGGAGTAGTGGCTAAGATGTAGGTGTAATGTTGCTTCTTATCCCTTTAGTTTATATAAATTTATTTAATGATGATATTAAAAATATTAATTTATTCGGCGTCTTGGCTAAGATGTAGATGTAATGTTACTTAACGTCCCTTTAGTTTATATAAATGTATATTATTGATGATATTAAAAATATTAATTTAGTCAGCGTCTTGGCTAAGATGTAGGTGTAATGCTTGTTGTCCCTTTGGATAAGATTAATTTATATTATTTATGATATTAAAATATTAATTTAGTCGGAGTAGTGGATAAGATGACGGTATAATGTTGCTTCTTGTCCCTTTAGTTTATATAAATGTATATTATTTATGATAAAAAATATTAATTTAGTCAGCGTCTTGGCTAAGATGTATGTGTAATGTTGCTTCTTGTCCCTTTGAATAAGATTAATTTATATTATTTATGATATTAAAAATATTAATTTAGTCGGAGTAGTGGCTAAGATGTAGGTATAATGTTGCTTCTTGTCCCTTTAGTTTATATAAATGTATATTATTGATGATATTAAAAATATTAATTTAGTCGGCGTCTTGGCTAATATGTAGGTGTAATGTTACTTAATGTCCCTTTGGCTAAGATTAATTTATATTATTTATGATATTAAACATATTAATTTAGTCGGTGTCTTGGCTAAGATGTAGGTGTAATGTTGCTTCTTATCCCTTTAGTTTATATAAATTTATATTATTGATGATATTAAAAATATTAATTTAGTCGGCGTCTTGGCTAAGATGTAGGTGTAATGTTGCTTCTTGTCCCTTTGGATAATATTAATTTATATTATTTATGATATTAAAAATATTAATTTAGTCGGAGTAGTGGCTAAGATGTAGGTGTAATGTTGCTTCTTGTCCCTTTGGCTAAGATTAATTTATATTATTTATGATATTAAAAATATTAATTTAGTCGGCGTCTTGGCTAAGATGACGGTATAATGTTGCTTCTTGTCCCTTTAGTTTATATAAATTTATATTATTGATGATATTAAAAATATTAATTTAGTCGGCGTCTTGGCTAAGATGTAGGTGTAATGTTGCTTCTTGTCCCTTTGAATAAGATTAATTTATATTATTTATGATATTAAAAATATTAATTTAGTCGGAGTAGTGGCTAAGATGACGGTATAATGTTGCTTCTTGTCCCTTTAGTTTATATAAATTTATATTATTGATGATATTAAAAATATTAATTTAGTCGGCGTCTTGGCTAAGATGTAGGTGTAATGTTACTTAACGTCCCTTTGGCTAAGATTAATTTATATTATTTATGATATTAAACATATTAATTTAGTCGGTGTCTTGGCTAAGATGTAGGTGTAATGTTGCTTCTTATCCCTTTAGTTTATATAAATTTATATTATTGATGATATTAAAAATATTAATTTATTCGGCGTCTTGGCTAAGATGTAGGTGTAATGTTGCTTCTTGTCCCTTTGAATAAGATTAATTTATATTATTTATGATATTACAAAATATTAATTTAGTCGGCGTCTTGGCTAAGATGTAGGTGTAATGTTGCTTCTTGTCCCTTTAGATTATATAAATTTATATTATTTATGATAATACAAATATTAATTTAGTCGGCGTCTTGGCTAAGATGTAGGTGTAATGTTGTTTCTTGTCCCTTTGGATAATATTAATTTATATTATTTATGATATTAAAAATATTAATTTAGTCGGAGTAGTGGCTAAGATGTAGGTGTAATGTTGCTTCTTATCCCTTTAGTTTATATAAATTTATATTATTTATGATATTAAAAATATTAATTTAGTCGGAGTAGTGGCTAAGATGACGGTATAATGTTGCTTCTTGTCCCTTTAGTTTATATAAATTTATATTATTGATGATATTAAAAATATTAATTTAATCGGCGTCTTGGCTAAGATGTAGGTGTAATGCTTGTTGTCCCTTTGGATAAGATTAATTTATATTATTTATGATATTAAAATATTAATTTAGTCGGAGTAGTGGATAAGATGACGGTATAATGTTGCTTCTTGTCCCTTTAGTTTATATAAATGTATATTATTTATGATATTAAAAATATTAATTTATTCGGCGTCTTGGCTAAGATGTAAGTGTAATGTTGCTTCTTGTCCCTTTGAATAAGATTAATTTATATTATTTATGATATTACAAAATATTAATTTAGTCGGCGTCTTGGCTAAGATGTAGGTGTAATGTTGCTTCTTGTCCCTTTAGATTATATAAATTTATATTATTTATGATAATACAAATATTAATTTAGTCGGCGTCTTGGCTAAGATGTAGGTGTAATGTTGTTTCTTGTCCCTTTGGATAATATTAATTTATATTATTTATGATATTAAAAATATTAATTTAGTCGGAGTAGTGGCTAAGATGTAGGTGTAATGTTGCTTCTTATCCCTTTAGTTTATATAAATTTATATTATTTATGATATTAAAAATATTAATTTAGTCGGAGTAGTGGCTAAGATGACGGTATAATGTTGCTTCTTGTCCCTTTAGTTTATATAAATGTATATTATTTATGATAAAAAATATTAATTTAGTCGGAGTAGTGGCTAAGATGACGGTATAATGTTGCTTCTTGTCCCTTTAGTTTATATAAATGTATATTATTGATGATATTAAAAATATTAATTTAGTCGGCGTCTTGGCTAAGATGTAGGTGTAATGTTGCTTCTTGTCCCTTTGGATAATATTAATTTATATTATTTATGATATTAAAAATATTAATTTAGTCGGAGTAGTGGCTAAGATGACGGTATAATGTTGCTTCTTGTCCCTTTAGTTTATATAAATGTATATTATTTATGATAAAAAATATTAATTTAGTCGGCGTCTTGGCTAAGATGTAGATGTAATGTTACTTAACGTCCCTTTAGTTTATATAAATGTATATTATTTATGATATTAAAAATATTAATTTAGTCGGAGTTGTGGCTAAGATGTAGGTGTAATGTTGCTTCTTATCCCTTTAGTTTATATAAATTTATATTATTTATGATATTAAAAATATTAATTTAGTCGGAGTAGTGGCTAAGATGACGGTATAATGTTGCTTCTTGTCCCTTTAGTTTATATAAATTTATATTATTGATGATATTAAAAATATTAATTTAATCGGCGTCTTGGCTAAGATGTAGGTGTAATGCTTGTTGTCCCTTTGGATAAGATTAATTTATATTATTTATGATATTAAAATATTAATTTAGTCGGAGTAGTGGATAAGATGACGGTATAATGTTGCTTCTTGTCCCTTTAGTTTATATAAATGTATATTATTTATGATATTAAAAATATTAATTTATTCGGCGTCTTGGCTAAGATGTAGGTGTAATGTTGCTTCTTGTCCCTTTGAATAAGATTAATTTATATTATTGATGATATTAAAAATATTAATTTATTCGGCGTCTTGGCTAAGATGTAGGTGTAATGTTGCTTCTTGTCCCTTTGAATAAGATTAATTTATATTATTTATGATATTACAAAATATTAATTTAGTCAGCGTCTTGGCTAAGATGTAGGTGTAATGTTGCTTCTTGTCCCTTTAGATTATATAAATTTATATTATTTATGATAATACAAATATTAATTTAGTCGGCGTCTTGGCTAAGATGTAGGTGTAATGTTGTTTCTTGTCCCTTTGGATAATATTAATTTATATTATTTATGATATTAAAAATATTAATTTAGTCGGAGTAGTGGCTAAGATGTAGGTGTAATGTTGCTTCTTATCCCTTTAGTTTATATAAATTTATATTATTTATGATATTAAAAATATTAATTTAGTCGGAGTAGTGGCTAAGATGACGGTATAATGTTGCTTCTTGTCCCTTTAGTTTATATAAATGTATATTATTTATGATAAAAAATATTAATTTAGTCGGAGTAGTGGCTAAGATGACGGTATAATGTTGCTTCTTGTCCCTTTAGTTTATATAAATGTATATTATTGATGATATTAAAAATATTAATTTAGTCGGCGTCTTGGCTAAGATGTAGGTGTAATGTTGCTTCTTGTCCCTTTGGATAATATTAATTTATATTATTTATGATATTAAAAATATTAATTTAGTCGGAGTAGTGGCTAAGATGACGGTATAATGTTGCTTCTTGTCCCTTTAGTTTATATAAATGTATATTATTTATGATAAAAAATATTAATTTAGTCGGCGTCTTGGCTAAGATGTAGGTGTAATGTTGCTTCTTGTCCCTTTGGATAATATTAATTTATATTATTGATGATATTAAAAATATTAATTTAGTCGGCGTCTTGGCTAAGATGTAGGTATAATGTTGCTTCTTGTCCCTTTGAATAAGATTAATTTATATTATTTATGATATTAAAAATATTAATTTAGTCGGCGTATTGGCTAAGATGTAGGTGTAATGTTGCTTCTTGTCCCTTTGGATAATATTAATTTATATTATTTATGATATTAAAAATATTAATTTAGTCGGAGTAGTGGCTAAGATGACGGTATAATATTGCTTCTTGTCCCTTTAGTTTATATAAATGTATATTATTTATGATAAAAAATATTAATTTAGTCGGCGTCTTGGCTAAGATGTAGGTGTAATGTTGCTTCTTGTCCCTTTGGATAATATTAATTTATATTATTTATGATATTAAAAATATTAATTTAGTCGGAGTAGTGGCTAAGATGTAGGTGTAATGTTGCTTCTTATCCCTTTAGTTTATATAAATTTATATTATTGATGATATTAAAAATATTAATTTATTCGGCGTCTTGGCTAAGATGTAAGTGTAATGTTGCTTCTTGTCCCTTTGAATAAGATTAATTTATATTATTTATGATATTACAAAATATTAATTTAGTCGGCGTCTTGGCTAAGATGTAGGTGTAATGTTGCTTCTTGTCCCTTTGGATAATATTAATTTATATTATTTATGATATTAAAAATATTAATTTAGTCGGAGTAGTGGCTAAGATGTAGGTGTAATGTTGCTTCTTATCCCTTTAGTTTATATAAATTTATATTATTGATGATATTAAAAATATTAATTTATTCGGCGTCTTGGCTAAGATGTAAGTGTAATGTTGCTTCTTGTCCCTTTGAATAAGATTAATTTATATTATTTATGATATTACAAAATATTAATTTATTCGGCGTCTTGGCTAAGATGACGGTATAATGTTGCTTCTTGTCCCTTTAGTTTATATAAATGTATATTATTGATGATATTAAAAATATTAATTTAGTCGGCGTCTTGGCTAAGATGTAGGTATAATGTTGCTTCTTGTCCCTTTGGATAAGATTAATTTATATTATTTATGATATTAAAAATATTAATTTAGTCGGAGTAGTGGCTAAGATGTAGGTGTAATGTTGCTTCTTATCCCTTTAGTTTATATAAATTTAATTAATGATGATATTAAAAATATTAATTTATTCGGCGTCTTGGCTAAGATTTAAGTGTAATGTTGCTTCTTGTCCCTTTGAATAAGATTAATTTATATTATTTATGATATTAAAAATATTAATTTAGTCGGAGTAGTGGCTAAGATGACGGTATAATGTTGCTTCTTGTCCCTTTAGTTTATATAAATGTATATTATTTATGATATTAAAAATATTAATTTAGTCGGAGTAGTGGCTAAGATGTAGGTGTAATGTTGCTTCTTGTCCCTTTAGTTTATATAAATTTATTTAATGATGATATAATAATATTAATTTATTCGGCGTCTTGGCTAAGATGTAGGTGTAATGTTGCTTCTTATCCCTTTGGATAAGATTAATTTATATTATTTATGATATTAAAAATATTAATTTAGTCGGAGTAGTGGCTAAGATGACGGTGTAATGTTGCTTCTTGTCCCTTTGAATAAGATTAATTTATATTATTTATGATATTACAAAATATTAATTTAGTCGGCGTCTTGGCTAAGATGTAGGTGTAATGTTGCTTCTTGTCCCTTTAGTTTATATAAATTTATATTATTGATGATATTAAAAATATTAATTTAGTCGGCGTCTTGGCTAAGATGTAGGTGTAATGTTGCTTCTTGTCCCTTTGGATAATATTAATTTATATTATTTATGATATTAAAAATATTAATTTAGTCGGAGTAGTGGCTAAGATGACGGTATAATGTTGCTTCTTGTCCATTTAGTTTATATAAATGTATATTATTTATGATATTAAAAATATTAATTTATTCGGCGTCTTGGCTAAGATGTAGGTGTAATGTTACTTAACGTCCCTTTAGTTTATATAAATGTATATTATTTATGATAAAAAATATTAATTTAGTCGGCGTCTTGGCTAAGATGTAGGTGTAATGTTGCTTCTTGTCCCTTTGGATAATATTAATTTATATTATTTATGATATTAAAAATATTAATTTAGTCGGAGTACTGGCTAAGATGTAGGTGTAATGTTGCTTCTTGTCCCTTTAGTTTATATAAATTTATATTATTGATGATATTAAAAATATTAATTTAGTCGGCGTCTTGGCTAAGATGTAGGTGTAATGTTGCTTCTTGTCCCTTTGGATAATATTAATTTATATTATTTATGATATTAAAAATATTAATTTAGTCGGAGTAGTGGCTAAGATGACGGTATAATGTTGCTTCTTGTCCATTTAGTTTATATAAATGTATATTATTTATGATATTAAAAATATTAATTTATTCGGCGTCTTGGCTAAGATGTAGGTGTAATGTTACTTAACGTCCCTTTAGTTTATATAAATGTATATTATTTATGATAAAAAATATTAATTTAGTCGGCGTCTTGGCTAAGATGTAGGTGTAATGTTGCTTCTTGTCCCTTTGGATAATATTAATTTATATTATTTATGATATTAAAAATATTAATTTAGTCGGAGTACTGGCTAAGATGTAGGTGTAATGTTGCTTCTTGTCCCTTTAGTTTATATAAATTTATATTATTGATGATATTAAAAATATTAATTTAGTCGGCGTCTTGGCTAAGATGTAGGTGTAATGTTGCTTCTTGTCCCTTTGGATAATATTAATTTATATTATTTATGATATTAAAAATATTAATTTAGTCGGAGTACTGGCTAAGATGTAGGTGTAATGTTGCTTCTTGTCCCTTTAGTTTATATAAATTTATATTATTGATGATATTAAAAATATTAATTTAGTCGGCGTCTTGGCTAAGATGTAGGTGTAATGTTGCTTCTTGTCCCTTTGGATAATATTAATTTATATTATTTATGATATTAAAAATATTAATTTAGTCGGAGTACTGGCTAAGATGTAGGTATAATGTTGCTTCTTATCCCTTTGGATAAGATTAATTTATATTATTTATGATATTAAAAATATTAATTTAGTCGGAGTAGTGGCTAAGATGACTGTATACTGCTGCTTCTTGTCCCTTTAGTTTATATAAATGTATATTATTTATGATATTAAAAATATTAATTTAGTCGGAGTAGTGGCTAAGATGACGGTATAATGTTGCTTCTTGTCCCTTTGGATAATATTAATTTATATTATTTATGATATTAAAAATATTAATTTAGTCGGAGTAGTGGCTAAGATGTAGGTGTAATGTTGCTTCTTGTCCCTTTAGTTTATATAAATTTATATTATTGATGATATTAAAAATATTAATTTAGTCGGCGTCTTGGCTAAGATGTAGGTGTAATGTTACTTAACGTCCCTTTGGCTAAGATTAATTTATATTATTGATGATATTAAAAATATTAATTTAGTCGGCGTATTGGCTAAGATGTAGGTGTAATGTTGCTTCTTGTCCCTTTGGATAAGATTAATTTATATTATTTATGATATTAAAAATATTAATTTAGTCGGCGTCTTGGCTAAGATGTAGGTATAATGTTGCTTCTTATCCCTTTGGATAAGATTAATTTATATTATTTATGATATTAAAAATATTAATTTAGTCGGAGTAGTGGCTAAGATGACGGTATAATGTTGCTTCTTGTCCCTTTAGTTTATATAAATTTATATTATTGATGATATTACAAATATTAATTTAGTCGGCGTCTTGGATAAGATGTAGATGTAATGTTACTTAACGTCCCTTTGGCTAAGATTAATTTATATTATTTATGATATTAAAAATATTAATTTAGTCGGAGTAGTGGCTAAGAAGTAGGTGTAATGTTGCTTCTTGTCCCTTTGAATAAGATTAATTTATATTATTTATGATATTACAAAATATTAATTTAGTCAGCGTCTTGGCTAAGATGTAGGTGTAATGTTGCTTCTTGTCCCTTTAGATAAGATTAATTTATATTATTTATGGTATTACAAATATTAATTTAGTCGGAGTAGTGGCTAAGATGACGGTATAATGTTGCTTCTTGTCCCTTTAGTTTATATAAATGTATATTATTTATGATAAAAAATATTAATTTAGTCGGCGTCTTGGCTAAGATGTAGATGTAATGTTACTTAACGTCCCTTTAGTTTATATAAATGTATATTATTGATGATATTAAAAATATTAATTTAGTCGGCGTCTTGGCTAAGATGTAGGTGTAATGTTGCTTCACGTCCCTTTGGATAAGATTAATTTATATTATTTATGATATTACAAAATATTAATTTAGTCGGCGTATTGGCTAAGATGTAGGTGTAATGTTGCTTCTTGTCCCTTTGGATAATATTAATTTATATTATTTATGATATTAAAAATATTAATTTAGTCGGAGTAGTGGCTAAGATGACGGTATAATGTTGCTTCTTGTCCCTTTAGTTTATATAAATGTATATTATTGATGATATTAAACATATTAATTTAGTCGGCGTCTTGGCTAAGATGTAGGTGTAATGTTACTTAACGTCCCTTTGGCTAAGATTAATTTATATTATTTATGATATTAAACATATTAATTTAGTCGGTGTCTTGGCTAAGATGTAGGTGTAATGTTGCTTCTTATCCCTTTGGATAAGATTAATTTATAGTATTTATGATATTAAAATATTAATTTAGTCTGAGTAGTGGATAAGATGACGGTATAATGTTGCTTCTTGTCCCTTTAGTTTATATAAATTTATATTATTTATGATATTAAAAATATTAATTTAGTCGAAGTAGTGGCTAAGATGTAGGTGTAATGTTGCTTCTTGTCCCTTTGAATAAGATTAATTTATATTATTTATGATATTACAAAATATTAATTTAGTCGGCGTCTTGGCTAAGATGTAGGTGTAATGTTGCTTCTTATCCCTTTGGATAATATTAATTTATATTATTTATTATATTAAAAATATTAATTTAGTCGGAGTAGTGGCTAAGATGACGGTATAATGTTGCTTCTTGTCCCTTTAGTTTATATAAATTTATATTATTGATGATATTAAAAATATTAATTTAGTCGGCGTCTTGGCTAAGATGTAGGTGTAATGTTGCTTCTTGTCCCTTTAGTTTATATAAATGTATATTATTTATGATAAAAAATATTAATTTAGTCGGAGTAGTGGCTAAGATGACGGTATAATGTTGCTTCTTGTCCCTTTAGTTTATATAAATTTATATTATTGATGATATTAAAAATATTAATTTAGTCGGCGTCTTGGCTAAGATGACGGTATAATGTTGCTTCTTGTCCCTTTGAATAAGATTAATTTATATTATTTATGATATTAAAAATATTAATTTAGTCGGAGTAGTGGCTAAGATGACGGTATAATGTTGCTTCTTGTCCCTTTAGTTTATATAAATTTATATTATTGATGATATTAAAAATATTAATTTAGTCGGCGTCTTGGCTAAGATGTAGGTATAATGTTGCTTCTTATCCCTTTGGATAAGATTAATTTATATTATTTATGATATTAAAAATATTAATTTAGTCGGAGTAGTGGCTAAGATGACGGTATAATGTTGCTTCTTGTCCCTTTAGTTTATATAAATTTATATTATTGATGATATTAAAAATATTAATTTAGTCGGCGTCTTGGCTAAGATGTAGATGTAATGTTACTTAACGTCCCTTTGGCTAAGATTAATTTATATTATTGATGATATTAAAAATATTAATTTAGTCGGCGTCTTGGCTAAGATGTAGGTGTAATGTTGCTTCTTGTCCCTTTGAATAAGATTAATTTATATTATTTATGATATTACAAAATATTAATTTAGTCAGCGTCTTGGCTAAGATGTAGGTGTAATGTTGCTTCTTGTCCCTTTAGATAAGATTAATTTATATTATTTATGGTATTACAAATATTAATTTAGTCGGAGTAGTGGCTAAGATGACGGTATAATGTTGCTTCTTGTCCCTTTAGTTTATATAAATGTATATTATTTATGATAAAAAATATTAATTTAGTCGGCGTCTTGGCTAAGATGTAGATGTAATGTTGCTTCTTATCCCTTTAGTTTATATAAATGTATATTATTGATGATATTAAAAATATTAATTTAGTCGGCGTCTTGGCTAAGATGTAGGTATAATGTTGCTTCTTATCCCTTTGGATAAGATTAATTTATATTATTTATGATATTAAAAATATTAATTTAGTCGGAGTAGTGGCTAAGATGACGGTATAATGTTGCTTCTTGTCCCTTTAGTTTATATAAATTTATATTATTGATGATATTAAAAATATTAATTTAGTCGGCGTCTTGGCTAAGATGTAGGTATAATGTTGCTTCTTATCCCTTTGGATAAGATTAATTTATATTATTTATGATATTAAAAATATTAATTTAGTCGGAGTAGTGGCTAAGATGACGGTATAATGTTGCTTCTTGTCCCTTTAGTTTATATAAATGTATATTATTTATGATATTAAAAATATTAATTTAGTCGGAGTAGTGGCTAAGATGACGGTATAATATTGCTTCTTGTCCCTTTAGTTTATATAAATTTATTTAATGATGATATAATAATATTAATTTATTCGGCGTCTTGGCTAAGATGTAGGTGTAATGTTGCTTCTTGTCCCTTTGGATAATATTAATTTATATTATTTATGATATTAAAAATATTAATTTAGTCGGAGTAGTGGCTAAGATGACGGTATAATATTGCTTCTTGTCCCTTTAGTTTATATAAATTTATTTAATGATGATATAATAATATTAATTTATTCGGCGTCTTGGCTAAGATGTAGGTGTAATGTTGCTTCTTGTCCCTTTGGATAATATTAATTTATATTATTTATGATATTAAAAATATTAATTTAGTCGGAGTAGTGGCTAAGATGACGGTATAATGTTGCTTCTTGTCCCTTTAGTTTATATAAATTTATATTATTGATGATATTAAACATATTAATTTAGTCGGCGTCTTGGCTAAGATGTAGGTGTAATGTTACTTAACGTCCCTTTGGCTAAGATTAATTTATATTATTTATGATATTAAACATATTAATTTAGTCGGTGTCTTGGCTAAGATGTAGGTGTAATGTTGCTTCTTATCCCTTTGGATAAGATTAATTTATATTATTTATTATATTAAAAATATTAATTTAGTCGGAGTACTGGCTAAGATGACGGTATAATGTTGCTTCTTGTCCCTTTAGTTTATATAAATTTATATTATTGATGATATTAAAAATATTAATTTAGTCGGCGTCTTGGCTAAGATGTAGGTATAATGTTGCTTCTTATCCCTTTGGATAAGATTAATTTATATTATTTATGATATTAAAAATATTAATTTAGTCGGAGTAGTGGCTAAGATGACGGTATAATGTTGCTTCTTGTCCCTTTAGTTTATATAAATTTATATTATTGATGATATTAAAAATATTAATTTAGTCAGCGTCTTGGCTAAGATGTAGGTGTAATGTTGCTTCTTGTCCCTTTAGTTTATATAAATGTATATTATTTATGATATTAAAAATATTAATTTAGTCGGAGTAGTGGCTAAGATGACGGTATAATGTTGCTTCTTGTCCCTTTAGTTTATATAAATTTATATTATTGATGATATTAAAAATATTAATTTAGTCAGCGTCTTGGCTAAGATGACGGTATAATGTTGCTTCTTGTCCCTTTAGTTTATATAAATTTATATTATTGATGATATTAAACATATTAATTTAGTCGGCGTCTTGGCTAAGATGTAGATGTAATGTTACTTAACGTCCCTTTGGCTAAGATTAATTTATATTATTTATGATATTAAAAATATTAATTTAGTCGGAGTAGTGGCTAAGAAGTAGGTGTAATGTTGCTTCTTGTCCCTTTGAATAAGATTAATTTATATTATTTATGATATTACAAAATATTAATTTAGTCAGCGTCTTGGCTAAGATGTAGGTGTAATGTTGCTTCTTGTCCCTTTAGATAAGATTAATTTATATTATTTATGGTATTACAAATATTAATTTAGTCGGAGTAGTGGCTAAGATGACGGTATAATGTTACTTCTTGTCCCTTTAGTTTATATAAATTTATATTATTTATGATAAAAAATATTAATTTAGTCGGCGTCTTGGCTAAGATGTAGATGTAATGTTACTTAACGTCCCTTTAGTTTATATAAATGTATATTATTGATGATATTAAAAATATTAATTTAGTCGGCGTCTTGGCTAAGATGTAGGTGTAATGTTGCTTCACGTCCCTTTGGATAAGATTAATTTATATTATTTATGATATTACAAAATATTAATTTAGTCGGCGTATTGGCTAAGATGTAGGTGTAATGTTGCTTCTTGTCCCTTTGGATAATATTAATTTATATTATTTATGATATTAAAAATATTAATTTAGTCGGAGTAGTGGCTAAGATGACGGTATAATGTTGCTTCTTGTCCCTTTAGTTTATATAAATTTATTTAATGATGATAATACAAATATTAATTTAGTCGGAGTAGTGGCTAAGATGACGGTATAATGTTGCTTCTTGTCCCTTTAGTTTATATAAATGTATATTATTGATGATATTAAACATATTAATTTAGTCGGCGTCTTGGCTAAGATGTAGGTGTAATGTTACTTAACGTCCCTTTGGCTAAGATTAATTTATATTATTTATGATATTAAACATATTAATTTAGTCGGTGTCTTGGCTAAGATGTAGGTGTAATGTTGCTTCTTATCCCTTTAGTTTATATAAATTTATTTTATTGATGATATTAAAAATATTAATTTAGTCGAAGTAGTGGCTAAGATGTAGGTGTAATGTTGCTTCTTATCCCTTTAGTTTATATAAATTTATTTTATTGATGATATTAAAAATATTAATTTAGTCGGCGTCTTGGCTAAGATGTAGGTATAATGTTGCTTCTTGTCCCTTTGGATAATATTAATTTATATTATTTATGATATTAAAAATATTAATTTAGTCGGAGTAGTGGCTAAGATGACGGTATAATGTTGCTTCTTGTCCCTTTAGTTTATATAAATGTATATTATTTATGATATTAAAAATATTAATTTAGTCGGAGTAGTGGCTAAGATGACGGTATAATGTTGCTTCTTGTCCCTTTAGTTTATATAAATTTATTTAATGATGATATAAAAATATTAATTTATTCGGCGTCTTGGCTAAGATGTAGGTGTAATGTTGCTTCTTGTCCCTTTAGTTTATATAAATTTATTTAATGATGATATAAAAATATTAATTTATTCGGCGTCTTGGCTAAGATGTAGGTGTAATGTTGCTTCTTGTCCCTTTAGTTTATATAAATGTATATTATTGATGATATTAAAAATATTAATTTAGTCGGCGTCTTGGCTAAGATGTAAGTGTAATGTTGGTTCTTGTCCCTTTGAATAAGATTAATTTATATTATTTATGATATTACAAAATATTAATTTAGTCAGCGTCTTGGCTAAGATGTAGGTGTAATGTTGCTTCTTGTCCCTTTAGTTTATTTAAATTTATATTATTGATGATATTAAACATATTAATTTAGTCGGCGTCTTGGCTAAGATGTAGGTGTAATGTTACTTAACGTCCCTTTGGCTAAGATTAATTTATATTATTTATGATATTAAAAATATTAATTTAGTCGGAGTAGTGGCTAAGATGACGGTATAATATTGCTTCTTGTCCCTTTAGTTTATATAAATTTATATTATTTATGATATTAAAAATATTAATTTAGTCGGAGTAGTGGCTAAGATGACGGTATAATGTTGCTTCTTGTCCCTTTAGTTTATATAAATTTATATTATTGATGATATTAAAAATATTAATTTAGTCGGCGTCTTGGCTAAGATGTAGGTGTAATGTTACTTAACGTCCCTTTGGCTAAGATTAATTTATATTATTTATGATATTAAACATATTAATTTAGTCGGTGTCTTGGCTAAGATGTAGGTGTAATGTTGCTTCTTATCCCTTTGGCTAAGATTAATTTATATTATTTATGATATTAAACATATTAATTTAGTCGGTGTCTTGGCTAAGATGTAGGTGTAATGTTGCTTCTTATCCCTTTGGATAAGATTAATTTATATTATTTATTATATTAAAAATATTAATTTAGTCGGAGTACTGGCTAAGATGACGGTATAATGTTGCTTCTTGTCCCTTTAGTTTATATAAATTTATATTATTGATGATATTAAAAATATTAATTTAGTCGGCGTCTTGGCTAAGATGTAGATGTAATGTTACTTAACGTCCCTTTGGCTAAGATTAATTTATATTATTGATGATATTAAAAATATTAATTTAGTCGGCGTCTTGGCTAAGATGTAGGTGTAATGTTGCTTCTTGTCCCTTTGAATAAGATTAATTTATATTATTTATGATATTACAAAATATTAATTTAGTCAGCGTCTTGGCTAAGATGTAGGTGTAATGTTGCTTCTTGTCCCTTTAGTTAAGATTAATTTATATTATTTATGGTAAAAAATATTAATTTAGTCGGAGTAGTGGCTAAGATGACGGTATAATGTTGCTTCTTATCCCTTTAGTTTATATAAATGTATATTATTTATGATAAAAAATATTAATTTAGTCGGCGTCTTGGCTAAGATGTAGATGTAATGTTACTTAACGTCCCTTTAGTTTATATAAATGTATATTATTGATGATATTAAAAATATTAATTTAGTCGGCGTCTTGGCTAAGATGTAGGTGTAATGTTGCTTCACGTCCCTTTGGATAAGATTAATTTATATTATTTATGATATTACAAAATATTAATTTAGTCGGAATCTTGGCTAAGATGTAGGTGTAATGTTGCTTCTTGTCCCTTTAGTTTATATAAATGTATATTATTTATGGTAAAAAATATTAATTTAGTCGGAGTAGTGGCTAAGATGACGGTATAATGTTGCTTCTTGTCCCTTTAGTTTATATAAATTTATATTATTGATGATATTAAAAATATTAATTTAGTCGGAGTAGTGGCTAAGATGTAGGTGTAATGTTGCTTCTTGTCCCTTTAGTTTATATAAATTTATATTATTGATGATATTAAAAATATTAATTTAGTCGGCGTCTTGGCTAAGATGTAGGTGTAATGTTGCTTCACGTCCCTTTGGATAAGATTAATTTATATTATTTATGATATTACAAAATATTAATTTAGTCGGAATCTTGGCTAAGATGTAGGTGTAATGTTGCTTCTTGTCCCTTTAGTTTATATAAATTTAATTAATGATGATATTAAAAATATTAATTTATTCGGCGTCTTGGATAAGATGTAGGTGTAATGTTGCTTCTTGTCCCTTTGGATAAGATTAATTTATATTATTTATGATATTAAAAATATTAATTTAGTCGGAGTACTGGCTAAGATGTAGGTGTAATGTTACTTAACGTCCCTTTGGCTAAGATTAATTTATATTATTTATGATATTAAACATATTAATTTAGTCGGTGTCTTGGCTAAGATGTAGGTGTAATGTTGCTTCTTATCCCTTTGGATAAGATTAATTTATATTATTTATGATATTAAAAATATTAATTTAGTCGGAGTACTGGCTAAGATGACGGTATAATGTTGCTTCTTATCCCTTTGGATAAGATTAATTTATATTATTTATGATATTAAAAATATTAATTTAGTCGGAGTAGTGGCTAAGATGAAGGTGTAATGTTGCTTCTTGTCCCTTTAGTTTATATAAATTTATATTATTGATGATATTAAAAATATTAATTTAGTCGGCGTCTTGGCTAAGATGTAGGTGTAATGTTACTTAACGTCCCTTTGGCTAAGATTAATTTATATTATTTATGATATTAAACATATTAATTTAGTCGGTGTCTTGGCTAAGATGTAGGTGTAATGTTGCTTCTTGTCCCTTTGGATAATATTAATTTATATTATTTATGATATTAAAAATATTAATTTAATCGCAGTAGTGGCTAAGATGACGGTATAATGTTGCTTCTTGTCCCTTTAGTTTATATAAATTTATATTATTTATGATATTAAAAATATTAATTTATTCGGCGTCTTGGCTAAGATGTAAGTGTAATGTTGGTTCTTGTCCCTTTGAATAAGATTAATTTATATTATTTATGATATTACAAAATATTAATTTAGTCGGCGTCTTGGCTAAGATGTAGGTGTAATGTTACTTAACGTCCCTTTGGCTAAGATTAATTTATATTATTTATGATATTAAACATATTAATTTAGTCGGTGTCTTGGCTAAGATGTAGGTGTAATGTTGCTTCTTATCCCTTTGGATAAGATTAATTTATATTATTTATTATATTAAAAATATTAATTTAGTCGGAGTACTGGCTAAGATGACGGTATAATATTGCTTCTTGTCCCTTTAGTTTATATAAATTTATATTATTGATGATATTAAAAATATTAATTTAGTCGGCGTCTTGGCTAAGATGTAGGTGTAATGTTACTTAACGTCCCTTTGGCTAAGATTAATTTATATTATTTATGATATTAAACATATTAATTTAGTCGGTGTCTTGGCTAAGATGTAGGTGTAATGTTGCTTCTTATCCCTTTGGATAAGATTAATTTATATTATTTATGATATTAAAAATATTAATTTAGTCGGAGTTGTGGCTAAGATGACGGTATAATGTTGCTTCTTGTCCCTTTAGTTTATATAAATTTATATTATTGATGATATTAAAAATATTAATTTAGTCGGCGTCTTGGCTAAGATGTAGATGTAATGTTACTTAACGTCCATTTGGCTAAGATTAATTTATATTATTGATGATATTAAAAATATTAATTTAGTCGGCGTCTTGGCTAAGATGTAGGTGTAATGTTGCTTCTTGTCCCTTTAGTTTATATAAATTTATATTATTGATGATATTAAAAATATTAATTTAGTCGGAGTAGTGGCTAAGATGTAGGTGTAATGTTGCTTCTTGTCCCTTTGGATAATATTAATTTATATTATTTATGATATTAAAAATATTAATTTAGTCGGAGTAGTGGCTAAGATGACGGTATAATGTTGCTTCTTGTCCCTTTAGTTTATATAAATTTATATTATTTATGATATTAAAAATATTAATTTAGTCGGCGTCTTGGCTAAGATGTAGGTGTAATGTTACTTAACGTCCCTTTGGCTAAGATTAATTTATATTATTTATGATATTAAAAATATTAATTTAGTCGGAGTAGTGGCTAAGATGACGGTATAATGTTGCTTCTTGTCCCTTTAGTTTATATAAATGTATATTATTTATGATACAAAATATTAATTTAGTCGGCGTAGTGGCTAAGATGACGGTATAATGTTGCTTCTTGTCCCTTTAGTTTATATAAATTTATATTATTGATGATATTAAAAATATTAATTTAGTCGGCGTCTTGGCTAAGATGTAGATGTAATGTTACTTAACGTCCATTTGGCTAAGATTAATTTATATTATTGATGATATTAAAAATATTAATTTAGTCGGCGTCTTGGCTAAGATGTAGGTGTAATGTTGCTTCTTGTCCCTTTAGTTTATATAAATTTATATTATTGATGATATTAAAAATATTAATTTAGTCGGAGTAGTGGCTAAGATGTAGGTGTAATGTTGCTTCTTGTCCCTTTAGTTTATATAAATTTAATTAATGATGATATTAAAAATATTAATTTATTCGGCGTCTTGGCTAAGATGTAGATGTAATGTTACTTAACGTCCCTTTAGTTTATATAAATGTATATTATTTATGATATTAAAAATATTAATTTAGTCGGCGTCTTGGCTAAGATGTAGGTGTAATGTTGCTTCACGTCCCTTTGGATAAGATTAATTTATATTATTTATGATATTACAAAATATTAATTTAGTCGGCGTCTTGGCTAAGATGTAGGTGTAATGTTGCTTCTTGTCCCTTTAGTTTATATAAATGTATATTATTTATGATAAAAAATATTAATTTAGTCGGAGTAGTGGCTAAGATGACGGTATAATGTTGCTTCTTGTCCCTTTAGTTTATATAAATTTATATTATTGATGATATTAAAAATATTAATTTAGTCGGAGTAGTGGCTAAGATGTAGGTGTAATGTTGCTTCTTGTCCCTTTAGTTTATATAAATTTAATTAATGATGATATTAAAAATATTAATTTAGTCGGCGTCTTGGCTAAGATGTAAGTGTAATGTTGGTTCTTGTCCCTTTGAATAAGATTAATTTATATTATTTATGATATTACAAAATATTAATTTAGTCGGCGTCTTGGCTAAGATGTAGGTGTAATGTTGCTTCTTGTCCCTTTGGATAATATTAATTTATATTATTTATGATAAAAAATATTAATTTAGTCGGAGTAGTGGCTAAGATGTAGGTGTAATGTTGCTTCTTGTCCCTTTAGTTTATATAAATTTATATTATTGATGATATTAAAAATATTAATTTAGTCGGAGTACTGGCTAAGATGTAAGTGTAATGTTGCTTCTTGTCCCTTTGGTTTATATAAATTTATATTATTGATGATATTAAACATATTAATTTAGTCGGCGTCTTGGCTAAGATGTAGGTGTAATGTTACTTAACGTCCCTTTGGCTAAGATTAATTTATATTATTTATGATATTAAACATATTAATTTAGTCGGTGTATTGGCTAAGATGTAGGTGTAATGTTGCTTCTTATCCCTTTGGATAAGATTAATTTATATTATTTATGATATTAAAAATATTAATTTAGTCGGAGTACTGGCTAAGATGACGGTATAATGTTGCTTCTTATCCCTTTGGATAAGATTAATTTATATTATTTATGATATTAAAAATATTAATTTAGTCGGAGTAGTGGCTAAGATGTAGGTGTAATGTTGCTTCTTATCCCTTTAGTTTATATAAATTGAATTAATGATGATATTAAAAATATTAATTTATTCGGCGTCTTGGCTAAGATGTAAGTGTAATGTTGCTTCTTGTCCCTTTGAATAAGATTAATTTATATTATTTATGATATTACAAAATATTAATTTAGTCAGCGTCTTGGCTAAGATGTAGGTGTAATGTTGCTTCTTGTCCCTTTGGTTTATATAAATTTATATTATTTATGATATTAAAAATATTAATTTAGTCGGAGTAGTGGCTAAGATGTAGGTGTAATGTTGCTTCTTGTCCCTTTAGTTTATATAAATTTATATTATTGATGATATTAAAAATATTAATTTAGTCGGAGTAGTGGCTAAGATGTAGGTGTAATGTTGCTTCTTGTCCCTTTAGTTTATATAAATTGAATTAATGATGATATTAAAAATATTAATTTATTCGGCGTCTTGGCTAAGATGTAAGTGTAATGTTGCTTCTTGTCCCTTTGGTTTATATAAATTTATATTATTTATGATATTAAACATATTAATTTAGTCGGCGTCTTGGCTAAGATGTAGGTGTAATGTTACTTAAAGTCCCTTTGGCTAAGATTAATTTATATTATTTATGATATTAAACATATTAATTTAGTCGGTGTATTGGCTAAGATGTAGGTGTAATGTTGCTTCTTATCCCTTTGGATAAGATTAATTTATATTATTTATGATATTAAAAATATTAATTTAGTCGGAGTACTGGCTAAGATGTAGGTGTAATGTTGCTTCTTATCCCTTTGGCTAAGATTAATTTATATTATTTATGATATTAAACATATTAATTTAGGTGGTGTCTTGGCTAAGATGTAGGTGTAATGTTGCTTCTTATCCCTTTGGATAAGATTAATTTATATTATTTATTATATTAAAAATATTAATTTAGTCGGAGTAGTGGCTAAGATGTAGGTGTAATGTTGCTTCTTGTCCCTTTAGTTTATATAAATGTATATTATTGATGATATTAAAAATATTAATTTAGTCGGCGTCTTGGCTAAGATGTAGGTGTAATGTTGCTTCTTGTCCCTTTAGTTTATATAAATGTATATTATTTATGATAAAAAATATTAATTTAGTCGGAGTAGTGGCTAAGATGTAGGTGTAATGTTGCTTCTTGTCCCTTTAGTTTATATAAATGTATATTATTGATGATATTAAAAATATTAATTTAGTCGGCGTCTTGGCTAAGATGTAGGTGTAATGTTGCTTCTTGTCCCTTTAGTTTATATAAATGTATATTATTTATGATAAAAAATATTAATTTAGTCGGAGTAGTGGCTAAGATGTAGGTGTAATGTTGCTTCTTGTCCCTTTAGTTTATATAAATGTATATTATTTATGATAAAAAATATTAATTTAGTCGGAGTAGTGGCTAAGATGTAGGTGTAATGTTGCTTCTTGTCCCTTTAGTTTATATAAATGTATATTATTTATGATAAAAAATATTAATTTAGTCGGAGTAGTGGCTAAGATGTAGGTGTAATGTTGCTTCTTGTCCCTTTAGTTTATATAAATGTATATTATTTATGATAACAAATATTAATTTAGTCGGAGTAGTGGCTAAGATGTAGGTGTAATGTTGCTTCTTGTCCCTTTAGTTTATATAAATGTATATTATTTATGATAAAAAATATTAATTTAGTCGGAGTAGTGGCTAAGATGTAGGTGTAATGTTGCTTCTTGTCCCTTTAGTTTATATAAATGTATATTATTGATGATAAAAAATATTAATTTAGTCGGAGTAGTGGCTAAGATGTAGGTGTAATGTTGCTTCTTGTCCCTTTAGTTTATATAAATGTATATTATTTATGATAAAAAATATTAATTTAGTCGGAGTAGTGGCTAAGATGTAGGTGTAATGTTGCTTCTTATCCCTTTAGTTTATATAAATGTATATTATTTATGATAAAAAATATTAATTTAGTCGGAGTAGTGGCTAAGATGTAGGTGTAATGTTGCTTCTTGTCCCTTTGGCTAAGATTAATTTATATTATTTATGATATTAAAAATATTAATTTAGTCGGCGTCTTGGCTAAGATGTAGGTGTAATGTTGCTTCTTGTCCCTTTGGATAATATTAATTTATATTATTTATGATATTAAAAATATTAATTTAGTCGGAGTACTGGCTAAGATGACGGTATAATGTTGCTTCTTATCCCTTTGGATAAGATTAATTTATATTATTTATGATATTAAAAATATTAATTTAGTCGGAGTAGTGGCTAAGATGTAGGTGTAATGTTGCTTCTTGTCCCTTTGAATAAGATTAATTTATATTATTTATGATATTACAAAATATTAATTTAGTCGGTGTCTTGGCTAAGATGTAGGTGTAATGTTGCTTCTTGTCCCTTTAGTTTATATAAATGTATATTATTTATGATAAAAAATATTAATTTAGTCGGAGTAGTGGCTAAGATGACGGTATAATGTTGCTTCTTGTCCCTTTGGATAATATTAATTTATATTATTTATGATATTAAAAATATTAATTTAGTCGGAGTAGTGGCTAAGATGACGGTATAATGTTGCTTCTTGTCCCTTTAGTTTATATAAATGTATATTATTTATGATATTAAAAATATTAATTTAGTCGGAGTAGTGGCTAAGATGTAGGTGTAATGTTGCTTCTTGTCCCTTTGAATAAGATTAATTTATATTATTTATGATATTACAAAATATTAATTTAGTCGGCGTCTTGGCTAAAATGTAGGTGTAATGTTGCTTCTTGTCCCTTTGGATAATATTAATTTATATTATTTATGATATTAAAAATATTAATTTAGTCGGAGTAGTGGCTAAGATGTAGGTGTAATGTTGCTTCTTGTCCCTTTGAATAATATTAATTTATATTATTTATGATATTACAAAATATTAATTTAGTCAGCGTCTTGGCTAAGATGTAGGTGTAATGTTGCTTCTTGTCCCTTTGGCTAAGATTAATTTATATTATTTATGATAAAAAATATTAATTTAGTCGGAGTAGTGGCTAAGATGTAGGTGTAATGTTGCTTCTTGTCCCTTTGAATAAGATTAATTTATATTATTTATGATATTACAAAATATTAATTTAGTCGGCGTCTTGGCTAAAATGTAGGTGTAATGTTGCTTCTTGTCCCTTTGGATAATATTAATTTATATTATTTATGATATTAAAAATATTAATTTAGTCGGAGTAGTGGCTAAGATGTAGGTGTAATGTTGCTTCTTATCCCTTTAGTTTATATAAATTTAATTAATGATGATATTAAAAATATTAATTTATTCGGCGTCTTGGCTAAGATTTAAGTGTAATGTTGCTTCTTGTCCCTTTGAATAAGATTAATTTATATTATTTATGATATTACAAAATATTAATTTAGTCAGCGTCTTGGCTAAGATGTAGGTGTAATGTTGCTTCTTGTCCCTTTAGTTTATATAAATTTATATTATTGATGATATTAAAAATATTAATTTAGTCGGCGTCTTGGCTAAGATGTAGGTGTAATGTTACTTAACGTCCCTTTAGTTTATATAAATGTATATTATTTATGATAAAAAATATTAATTTAGTCGGCGTCTTGGCTAAGATGTAGGTGTAATGTTGCTTCTTGTCCCTTTAGTTTATATAAATTTATATTATTTATGATATTAAAAATATTAATTTAGTCGGAGTAGTGGCTAAGATGTAGGTGTAATGTTGCTTCTTGTCCCTTTAGTTTATATAAATTTATTTAATGATGATATAATAATATTAATTTATTCGGCGTCTTGGCTAAGATGTAGGTGTAATGTTGCTTCTTGTCCCTTTGGATAATATTAATTTATATTATTTATGATATTACAAAATATTAATTTAGTCAGCGTCTTGGCTAAGATGTAGGTGTAATGTTGCTTCTTGTCCCTTTAGTTTATATAAATGTATATTATTTATTATAAAAAATATTAATTTAGTCGGAGTAGTGGCTAAGATGTAGGTGTAATGTTGCTTCTTGTCCCTTTAGTTTATATAAATGTATATTATTGATGATATTAAAAATATTAATTTAGTCGGCGTCTTGGCTAAGATGTAGGTATAATGTTGCTTCTTATCCCTTTGGATAAGATTAATTTATATTATTTATGATATTAAAAATATTAATTTAGTCGGAGTAGTGGCTAAGATGACGGTATAATGTTGCTTCTTATCCCTTTGGATAAGATTAATTTATATTATTTATGATATTAAAAATATTAATTTAGTCGGAGTAGTGGCTAAGATGACGGTATAATGTTGCTTCTTGTCCCTTTAGTTTATATAAATGTATATTATTTATGATATTAAAAATATTAATTTAGTCGGAGTAGTGGCTAAGATGTAGGTGTAATGTTGCTTCTTGTCCCTTTGGATAATATTAATTTATATTATTTATGATATTAAAAATATTAATTTAGTCGGAGTACTGGCTAAGATGACGGTATAATGTTGCTTCTTATCCCTTTGGATAATATTAATTTATATTATTTATGATATTAAAAATATTAATTTAGTCGGCGTCTTGGCTAAGATGTAGGTGTAATGTTGCTTCTTGTCCCTTTAGTTTATATAAATGTATATTATTTATGATAAAAAATATTAATTTAGTCGGAGTCTTGGCTAAGATGACGGTATAATATTGCTTCTTGTCCCTTTGAATAAGATTAATTTATATTATTTATGATATTAAAAATATTAATTTAGTCGGAGTAGTGGCTAAGATGACGGTATAATGTTGCTTCTTGTCCCTTTAGTTTATATAAATGTATATTATTTATGATATTAAAAATATTAATTTAGTCGGAGTAGTGGCTAAGATGACGGTATAATGTTGCTTCTTGTCCCTTTGGATAATATTAATTTATATTATTTATGATATTAAAAATATTAATTTAGTCGGAGTACTGGCTAAGATGACGGTATAATGTTGCTTCTTATCCCTTTGGATAAGATTAATTTATATTATTTATGATATTAAAAATATTAATTTAGTCGGCGTCTTGGCTAAGATGTAGGTGTAATGTTGCTTCTTGTCCCTTTAGTTTATATAAATGTATATTATTTATGATAAAAAATATTAATTTAGTCGGAGTAGTGGCTAAGATGTAGGTGTAATGTTGCTTCTTGTCCCTTTAGTTTATATAAATTTATATTATTGATGATATTAAAAATATTATTTTAGTCGGCGTCTTGGCTAAGATGTAGGTGTAATGTTGCTTCTTATCCCTTTAGTTTATATAAATGTATATTATTTATGATAAAAAATATTAATTTAGTCGGAGTAGTGGCTAAGATGTAGGTGTAATGTTGCTTCTTGTCCCTTTAGTTTATATAAATGTATATTATTTATGATAAAAAATATTAATTTAGTCGGAGTAGTGGCTAAGATGTAGGTGTAATGTTGCTTCTTGTCCCTTTGGATAATATTAATTTATATTATTTATGATATTAAAAATATTAATTTAGTCGGAGTACTGGCTAAGATGACGGTATAATGTTGCTTCTTATCCCTTTGGATAAGATTAATTTATATTATTTATGATATTAAAAATATTAATTTAGTCGGCGTCTTGGCTAAGATGTAGGTGTAATGTTGCTTCTTGTCCCTTTAGTTTATATAAATGTATATTATTTATGATAAAAAATATTAATTTAGTCGGAGTAGTGGCTAAGATGTAGGTGTAATGTTGCTTCTTGTCCCTTTAGTTTATATAAATTTATATTATTGATGATATTAAAAATATTATTTTAGTCGGCGTCTTGGCTAAGATGTAGGTGTAATGTTGCTTCTTATCCCTTTAGTTTATATAAATGTATATTATTTATGATAAAAAATATTAATTTAGTCGGAGTAGTGGCTAAGATGTAGGTGTAATGTTGCTTCTTGTCCCTTTAGTTTATATAAATGTATATTATTTATGATAAAAAATATTAATTTAGTCGGAGTAGTGGCTAAGATGTAGGTGTAATGTTGCTTCTTGTCCCTTTGGATAATATTAATTTATATTATTTATGATATTAAAAATATTAATTTAGTCGGAGTACTGGCTAAGATGACGGTATAATGTTGCTTCTTATCCCTTTGGATAAGATTAATTTATATTATTTATGATATTAAAAATATTATTTTAGTCGGCGTCTTGGCTAAGATGTAGGTGTAATGTTGCTTCTTGTCCCTTTGGATAATATTAATTTATATTATTTATGATATTAAAAATATTAATTTAGTCGGAGTACTGGCTAAGATGACGGTATAATGTTGCTTCTTATCCCTTTGGATAAGATTAATTTATATTATTTATGATATTAAAAATATTAATTTAGTCGGCGTCTTGGCTAAGATGTAGGTGTAATGTTGCTTCTTGTCCCTTTGAATAATATTAATTTATATTATTTATGATATTAAAAATATTAATTTAGTCGGAGTAGTGGCTAAGATGTAGGTGTAATGTTTCTTCTTGTCCCTTTAGTTTATATAAATGTATATTATTTATGATAAAAAATATTAATTTAGTCGGAGTAGTGGCTAAGATGTAGGTGTAATGTTGCTTCTTATCCCTTTAGTTTATATAAATGTATATTATTTATTATAAAAAATATTAATTTAGTCGGAGTAGTGGCTAAGATGATGGTATAATGTTGCTTCTTGTCCCTTTAGTTTATATAAATTTATATTATTGATGATATTAAAAATATTAATTTAGTCGGCGTCTTGGCTAAGATGTAGGTATAATGTTGCTTCTTATCCCTTTGGATAAGATTAATTTATATTATTTATGATATTAAAAATATTAATTTAGTCGGAGTAGTGGCTAAGATGACGGTATAATGTTGCTTCTTGTCCCTTTAGTTTATATAAATGTATATTATTTATGATAAAAAATATTAATTTAGTCGGAGTAGTGGCTAAGATGACGGTATAATGTTGCTTCTTGTCCCTTTGGATAATATTAATTTATATTATTTATGATATTAAAAATATTAATTTAGTCGGAGTAGTGGCTAAGATGTAGGTGTAATGTTTCTTCTTGTCCCTTTAGTTTATATAAATGTATATTATTTATGATAAAAAATATTAATTTAGTCGGAGTAGTGGCTAAGATGTAGGTGTAATGTTGCTTCTTATCCCTTTAGTTTATATAAATGTATATTATTTATTATAAAAAATATTAATTTAGTCGGAGTAGTGGCTAAGATGATGGTATAATGTTGCTTCTTGTCCCTTTAGTTTATATAAATTTATATTATTGATGATATTAAAAATATTAATTTAGTCGGCGTCTTGGCTAAGATGTAGGTATAATGTTGCTTCTTATCCCTTTGGATAAGATTAATTTATATTATTTATGATATTAAAAATATTAATTTAGTCGGAGTAGTGGCTAAGATGACGGTATAATGTTGCTTCTTGTCCCTTTAGTTTATATAAATGTATATTATTTATGATATTAAAAATATTAATTTAGTCGGCGTCTTGGCTAAGATGTAGGTATAATGTTGCTTCTTATCCCTTTGGATAAGATTAATTTATATTATTGATGATATTAAAAATATTAATTTAGTCGGCGTCTTGGCTAAGATGACGGTATAATGTTGCTTCTTGTCCCTTTAGTTTATATAAATTTATATTATTGATGATATTAAAAATATTAATTTATTCGACGTCTTGGCTAAGATGTAGGTGTAATGTTGCTTCTTGTCCCTTTGGATAATATTAATTTATATTATTTATGATATTAAAAATATTAATTTAGTCGGCGTCTTGGCTAAGATGTAGGTGTAATGATGCTTCTTGTCCCTTTGGATAAGATTAATTTATATTATTTATGATGATACAAATATTAATTTAGTCAGCGTCTTGGCTAAGATGTAGGTGTAATGTTGCTTCTTGTCCCTTTGGATAATATTAATTTATATTATTGATGATATTAAAAATATTAATTTAGTCAGCGTCTTGGCTAAGATGTAGGTGTAATGTTGCTTCTTGTCCCTTTGGTTAAGATTAATTTATATTATTTATGGTATTACAAATATTAATTTAGTCGGAGTAGTGGCTAAGATGTAGGTGTAATGTTGCTTCTTATCCCTTTAGTTTATATAAATTTAATTAATGATGATATTAAAAATATTAATTTATTCGGCGTCTTGGCTAAGATGTAGGTGTAATGTTGCTTCTTGTCCCTTTGGATAATATTAATTTATATTATTTATGATATTAAAAATATTAATTTAGTCGGAGTAGTGGCTAAGATGTAGGTGTAATGTTGCTTCTTGTCCCTTTAGTTTATATAAATTTATATTATTGATGATATTAAAAATATTAATTTAGTCGGAGTAGTGGCTAAGATGTAGGTGTAATGTTGCTTCTTGTCCCTTTAGTTTATATAAATTTATATTATTGATGATATTAAAAATATTAATTTATTCGGCGTCTTGGCTAAGATGTAGGTGTAATGTTGCTTCTTGTCCCTTTGGATAATATTAATTTATATTATTTATGATATTAAAAATATTAATTTAGTCGGAGTAGTGGCTAAGATGTAGGTGTAATGTTGCTTCTTGTCCCTTTAGTTTATATAAATTTATATTATTGATGATATTAAAAATATTAATTTAGTCGGAGTAGTGGCTAAGATGACGGTATAATGTTGCTTCTTGTCCCTTTAGTTTATATAAATGTATATTATTTATGATAAAAAATATTAATTTAGTCGGAGTAGTGGCTAAGATGTAGGTGTAATGTTGCTTGTTGTCCCTTTGAATAAGATTAATTTATATAATTGATGATATTAAAAATATTAATTTATTCGGCGTCTTGGCTAAGATTTAAGTGTAATGTTGCTTCTTGTCCCTTTGAATAAGATTAATTTATATTATTTATGATATTACAAAATATTAATTTAGTCAGCGTCTTGGCTAAGATGTAGGTGTAATGTTGCTTCTTATCCCTTTAGTTTATATAAATTTAATTAATGATGATATTAAAAATATTAATTTAGTCGGCGTCTTGGCTAAGATGTAGGTGTAATGTTGCTTCTTGTCCCTTTGAATAAGATTAATTTATATTATTTATGATATTACAAAATATTAATTTAGTCAGCGTCTTGGCTAAGATGTAGGTGTAATGTTACTTAACGTCCCTTTAGTTTATATAAATGTATATTATTTATGATAAGGTGTAATGTTGCTTGTTGTCCCTTTGGATAAGATTAATTTATATTATTTATGATATTAAAATATTAATTTAGTCGGAGTAGTGGATAAGATGACGGTATAATGTTGCTTCTTGTCCCTTTATTTTATATAAATTTATATTATTGATGATATTAAACATATTAATTTAGTCGGTGTCTTGGCTAAGATGTAGGTGTAATGTTACTTAACGTCCCTTTTGCTAAGATTAATTTATATTATTTATGATATTAAAAATATTAATTTAGTCGGAGTAGTGGCTAAGATGTAGGTGTAATGTTACTTCTTGTCCCTTTAGTTTATATAAATTTATATTATTTATGATATTAAAAATATTAATTTAGTCGGAGTCTTGGCTAAGATGTAGGTATAATGTTGCTTCTTGTCCATTTGGATAAGATTAATTTATATTATTTATGATATTAAAATATTAATTTAGTCGGAGTAGTGGCTAAGATGTAGGTGTAATGTTGCTTCTTGTCCCTTTAGTTTATATAAATTTAATTAATGATGATATTAAAAATATTAATTTAGTCGGCGTCTTGGCTAAGATGTAGGTGTAATGTTGCTTCTTGTCCCTTTGAATAAGATTAATTTATATTATTTATGATATTAAAATATTAATTTAGTCGGAGTAGTGGCTAAGATGTAGGTGTAATGTTGCTTCTTGTCCCTTTAGTTTATATAAATTTAATTAATGATGATATTAAAAATATTAATTTAGTCGGCGTCTTGGCTAAGATGTAGGTGTAATGTTGCTTCTTGTCCCTTTGAATAAGATTAATTTATATTATTTATGATATTACAAAATATTAATTTAGTCAGCGTCTTGGCTAAGATGTAGGTGTAATGTTACTTAACGTCCCTTTAGTTTATATAAATGTATATTATTTATGATAAGGTGTAATGTTGCTTGTTGTCCCTTTGGATAAGATTAATTTATATTATTTATGATATTAAAATATTAATTTAGTCGGAGTAGTGGATAAGATGACGGTATAATGTTGCTTCTTGTCCCTTTATTTTATATAAATTTATATTATTGATGATATTAAACATATTAATTTAGTCGGTGTCTTGGCTAAGATGTAGGTGTAATGTTACTTAACGTCCCTTTTGCTAAGATTAATTTATATTATTTATGATATTAAAAATATTAATTTAGTCGGAGTAGTGGCTAAGATGTAGGTGTAATGTTGCTTCTTGTCCCTTTGGATAATATTAATTTATATTATTTATGATATTAAAAATATTAATTTAGTCGGAGTAGTGGCTAAGATGTAGGTGTAATGTTGCTTCTTGTCCCTTTAGTTTATATAAATTTATATTATTTATGATATTAAAAATATTAATTTAGTCGGAGTAGTGGCTAAGATGTAGGTGTAATGTTGCTTCTTGTCCCTTTGGATAATATTAATTTATATTATTTATGATATTAAAAATATTAATTTAGTCGGAGTAGTGGCTAAGATGTAGGTGTAATGTTGCTTCTTGTCCCTTTGGATAATATTAATTTATATTATTTATGATATTAAAAATATTAATTTAGTCGGAGTAGTGGCTAAGATGTAGGTGTAATGTTGCTTCTTGTCCCTTTGGATAATATTAATTTATATTATTTATGATATTAAAAATATTAATTTAGTCGGTGTCTTGGCTAAGATGTAGGTGTAATGTTGCTTCTTGTCCCTTTGGATAATATTAATTTATATTATTTATGATATTAAAAATATTAATTTAGTCGGCGTCTTGGCTAAGATGTAGGTGTAATGTTGCTTCTTATCCCTTTAGATAAGATTAATTTATATTATTTATGATATTACAAAATATTAATTTAGTCGGCGTCTTGGCTAAGATGACGGTATAATGTTGCTTCTTATCCCTTTAGTTTATATAAATGTATATTATTTATGATAAAAAATATTAATTTAGTCGGCGTCTTGGCTAAGATGTAGATGTAAAGTTACTTAACGTCTCTTTAGTTTATATAAATGTATATTATTTATGATATTACAAAATATTAATTTAGTCGGCGTCTTGGCTAAGATGTAGGTGTAATGTTGCTTCTTATCCCTTTGGATAATATTAATTTATATTATTTATGATATTAAAAATATTAATTTAGTCGGAGTAGTGGCTAAGATGTAGGTGTAATGTTGCTTCTTATCCCTTTAGTTTATATAAATTTAATTAATGATGATATTAAAAATATTAATTTATTCGGCGTCTTGGCTAAGATGTAGGTGTAATGTTGCTTCTTGTCCCTTTGGATAAGATTAATTTATATTATTTATGATATTACAAAATATTAATTTAGTCGGAGTTGTGGCTAAGATGACTGTATAATGTTGGTTCTTGTCCCTTTGAATAAGATTAATTTATATTATTTATGGTATTACAAATATTATTTTAGTCGGCGTCTTGGCTAAGATGTAAGTGTAATGTTGCTTCTTGTCCCTTTGAATAAGATTAATTTATATTATTTATGATATTACAAAATATTAATTTAGTCAGCGTCTTGGCTAAGATGTAGGTGTAATGTTACTTAACGTCCCTTTGGCTAAGATTAATTTATATTATTTATGATATTAAACATATTAATTTAGTCAGCGTCTTGGCTAAGATGTAGGTGTAATGTTGCTTCTTATCCCTTTGGATAAGATTATTTTATATTATTTATGATATTAAAAGTATTAATTTAGTCGGAGTAGTGGCTAAGATGTAGGTGTAATGTTGCTTCTTGTCCCTTTAGTTTATATAAATTTATATTATTGATGATATTAAAAATATTAATTTAGTCGGCGTCTTGGATAAGATGTAGGTGTAATGTTGCTTCTTGTCCCTTTGGATAAGATTAATTTATATTATTTATGATATTAAAAGTATTAATTTAGTCGGAGTAGTGGCTAAGATGTAGGTGTAATGTTGCTTCTTGTCCCTTTAGTTTATATAAATTTATATTATTTATGATATTAAAAATATTAATTTAGTCGGCGTCTTGGCTAAGATGTAGGTGTAATGTTGCTTCTTGTCCCTTTGAATAAGATTAATTTATATTATTTATGATATTAAAAATATTAATTTATTCGGCGTCTTGGCTAAGATGTAAGTGTAATGTTGCTTCTTGTCCCTTTGGTTAAGATTAATTTATATTATTTATGATATTAAAAATATTAATTTAGTCGGAGTAGTGGCTAAGATGACGGTATAATGTTGCTTCTTATCCCTTTGGATAAGATTAATTTATATTATTTATGATATTAAACATATTAATTTAGTCGGTGTCTTGGCTAAGATGTAGGTGTAATGTTGCTTCTTATCCCTTTGGCTAAGATTAATTTATATTATTGATGATATTAAAAATATTAATTTAGTCGGAGTAGTGGCTAAGATGACGGTATAATGTTGCTTCTTGTCCCTTTAGTTTATATAAATGTATATTATTTATGATATTAAAAATATTAATTTAGTCGGCGTCTTGGCTAAGATGTAGGTATAATGTTGCTTCTTGTCCCTTTGGATAATATTAATTTATATTATTTATGATATTAAAAATATTAATTTAGTCGGAGTAGTGGCTAAGATGACGGTATAATGTTGCTTCTTGTCCCTTTAGTTTATATAAATGTATATTATTTATGATATTAAAAATATTAATTTAGTCGGCGTCTTGGCTAAGATGTAGGTATAATGTTGCTTCTTGTCCCTTTGGATAATATTAATTTATATTATTTATGATATTAAAAATATTAATTTAGTCGGAGTAGTGGCTAAGATGACGGTATAATGTTGCTTCTTGTCCCTTTAGTTTATATAAATGTATATTATTTATGATATTAAAAATATTAATTTAGTCGGCGTCTTGGCTAAGATGTAGGTATAATGTTGCTTCTTGTCCCTTTGGATAATATTAATTTATATTATTTATGATATTAAAAATATTAATTTAGTCGGAGTAGTGGCTAAGATGACGGTATAATGTTGCTTCTTGTCCCTTTAGTTTATATAAATGTATATTATTTATGATATTAAAAATATTAATTTAGTCGGCGTCTTGGCTAAGATGTAGGTATAATGTTGCTTCTTGTCCCTTTGGATAATATTAATTTATATTATTTATGATATTAAAAATATTAATTTAGTCGGAGTAGTGGCTAAGATGACGGTATAATGTTGCTTCTTGTCCCTTTAGTTTATATAAATGTATATTATTTATGATATTAAAAATATTAATTTAGTCGGCGTCTTGGCTAAGATGTAGGTGTAATGTTGCTTCTTATCCCTTTGGATAATATAAATGTATATTATTTATGATAAAAAATATTAATTTAGTCGGAGTAGTGGCTAAGATGACGGTATAATGTTGCTTCTTGTCCCTTTAGTTTATATAAATGTATATTATTTATGATATTAAAAATATTAATTTAGTCGGCGTCTTGGCTAAGATGTAGGTGTAATGTTGCTTCTTATCCCTTTGGCTAAGATTAATTTATATTATTTATGATATTAAACATATTAATTTAGTCGGCGTCTTGGCTAAGATGTAGGTATAATGTTGCTTCTTGTCCCTTTGGATAATATTAATTTATATTATTTATGATATTAAAAATATTAATTTAGTCGGCGTCTTGGCTAAGATGTAGGTGTAATGTTGCTTCTTGTCCCTTTGGATAATATTAATTTATATTATTTATGATATTAAAAATATTAATTTAGTCGGTGTCTTGGCTAAGATGTAGATGTAATGTTACTTAACGTCCCTTTGGCTAAGATTAATTTATATTATTTATGATATTAAAAATATTAATTTAGTCGGAGTTGTGGCTAAGATGTAGGTGTAATGTTGCTTCTTGTCCCTTTGGATAATATTAATTTATATTATTTATGATATTAAAAATATTAATTTAGTCGGCGTCTTGGCTAAGATGTAGGTGTAATGTTGCTTCTTGTCCCTTTGGATAATATTAATTTATATTATTTATGATATTAAAAATATTAATTTAGTCGGCGTCTTGGCTAAGATGTAGATGTAATGTTACTTAACGTCCCTTTGGCTAAGATTAATTTATATTATTTATGATATTAAACATATTAATTTAGTCGGTGTCTTGGCTAAGATGTAGGTGTAATGTTGCTTCTTATCCCTTTGGCTAAGATTAATTTATATTATTTATGATATTAAACATATTAATTTAGTCGGCGTCTTGGCTAAGATGTAGGTATAATGTTGCTTCTTGTCCCTTTGGATAATATTAATTTATATTATTTATGATATTAAAAATATTAATTTAGTCGGCGTCTTGGCTAAGATGTAGGTGTAATGTTGCTTCTTGTCCCTTTGGATAATATTAATTTATATTATTTATGATATTAAAAATATTAATTTAGTCGGTGTCTTGGCTAAGATGTAGATGTAATGTTACTTAACGTCCCTTTGGCTAAGATTAATTTATATTATTTATGATATTAAAAATATTAATTTAGTCGGAGTTGTGGCTAAGATGTAGGTGTAATGTTGCTTCTTGTCCCTTTGGATAATATTAATTTATATTATTTATGATATTAAAAATATTAATTTAGTCGGCGTCTTGGCTAAGATGTAGGTGTAATGTTGCTTCTTGTCCCTTTGGATAATATTAATTTATATTATTTATGATATTAAAAATATTAATTTAGTCGGCGTCTTGGCTAAGATGTAGATGTAATGTTACTTAACGTCCCTTTGGCTAAGATTAATTTATATTATTTATGATATTAAAAATATTAATTTAGTCGGCGTCTTGGCTAAGATGTAGGTGTAATGTTGCTTCTTGTCCCTTTGAATAAGATTAATTTATATTATTTATGGTATTACAAATATTAATTTAGTCGGAGTAGTGGCTAAGATGTAGATGTAATGTTGCTTCTTGTCCCTTTGAATAATATTAATTTATATTATTGATGATATTAAAAATATTAATTTAGTCAGCGTCTTGGCTAAGATGTAGGTGTAATGTTGCTTCTTGTCCCTTTAGATTATATAAATTTATATTATTTATGATATTAAAAATATTAATTTAGTCGGAGTAGTGGCTAAGATGTAGGTGTAATGTTACTTAACTTCCCTTTGGCTAAGATTAATTTATATTATTGATGATATTAAAAATATTAATTTAGTCGGTGTCTTGGCTAAGATGACGGTGTAATGTTGCTTCTTGTCCCTTTGGATAATATTAATTTATATTATTGATGATATTAAAAATATTAATTTAGTCGGAGTAGTGGCTAAGATGACGGTATAATGTTACTTAACTTCCCTTTGGCTAAGATTAATTTATATTATTGATGATAATAAAAATATTAATTTAGTCGGCGTCTTGGCTAAGATGTAGGTGTAATGTTGCTTCTTGTCCCTTTGGATAAGAGTAATTTATATTATTTATGATATTAAAAATATTAATTTAGTCGGAGTAGTGGCTAAGATGTAGGTGTAATGTTACTTAACTTCCCTTTGGCTAAGATTAATTTATATTATTGATGATATTAAAAATATTAATTTAGTCGGTGTCTTGGCTAAGATGACGGTGTAATGTTGCTTCTTGTCCCTTTGGATAATATTAATTTATATTATTGATGATATTAAAAATATTAATTTAGTCGGCGTCTTGGCTAAGATGTAGGTGTAATGTTGCTTCTTGTCCCTTTGGATAATATTAATTTATATTATTGATGATATTAAAAATATTAATTTAGTCGGCGTCTTGGCTAAGATGTAGGTATAATGTTGCTTGTTGTCCCTTTGGATAAGAGTAATTTATATTATTTATGATATTAAAAATATTAATTTAGTCGGAGTAGTGGCTAAGATGTAGGTGTAATGTTACTTAACTTCCCTTTGGCTAAGATTAATTTATATTATTGATGATATTAAAAATATTAATTTAGTCGGCGTCTTGGCTAAGATGTAGGTGTAATGTTGCTTCTTGTCCCTTTAGTTTATATAAATGTATATTATTGATGATATTAAAAATATTAATTTAGTCGGCGTCTTGGCTAAGATGTAGATGTAATGTTGCTTCTTGTCCCTTTGGATAAGATTAATTTATATTATTTATGATATTAAAAATATTAATTTAGTCGGAGTAGTGGCTAAGATGTAGGTGTAATGTTGCTTCACGTCCCTTTAGTTTATATAAATTTATATTAATGATGATATTAAAAATATTAATTTAGTCGGAGTAGTGGCTAAGATATAGGTGTAATGTTGCTTCTTGTCCCTTTAGTTTATATAAATGTATATTATTGATGATATTAAAAATATTAATTTAGTCGGAGTAGTGGCTAAGATGTAGATGTAATGTTGCTTCTTGTCCCTTTGAATAAGATTAATTTATATTATTTATGGTATTAAAAATATTAATTTAGTCGGAGTAGTGGCTAAGATGTAGATGTAATGTTGCTTCTTGTCCCTTTGGATAATATTAATTTATATTATTGATGATATTAAAAATATTAATTTAGTCGGAGTAGTGGCTAAGATGTAGGTATAATGTTGCTTCTTGTCCCTTTAGTTTATATAAATTTATATTATTTATGATATTAAAAATATTAATTTAGTCGGCGTCTTGGCTAAGATGTAGGTGTAATGTTGCTTCTTGTCCCTTTGGATAAGAGTAATTTATATTATTTATGATATTAAAAATATTAATTTAGTCGGAGTAGTGGCTAAGATGTAGGTGTAATGTTGCTTCTTGTCCCTTTAGTTTATATAAATGTATATTATTTATGATATTAAAAATATTAATTTAGTCGGAGTACTGGCTAAGATGACGGTATAATGTTGCTTCTTGTCCCTTTAGTTTATATAAATTTATATTATTGATGATATTAAAAATATTAATTTAGTCGGCGTCTTGGCTAAGATGTAGATGTAATGTTACTTAACGTCCCTTTGGCTAAGATTAATTTATATTATTTATGATATTAAAAATATTAATTTAGTCGGAGTTGTGGCTAAGATGACTGTATAATGTTGCTTCTTGTCCCTTTGGATAAGGTTAATTTATATTATTTATGATATTAAAAATATTAATTTAGTCGGAGTTGTGGCTAAGATGACTGTATAATGTTGCTTCTTGTCCCTTTGGATAAGATTAATTTATATTATTTATGATATTAAAATATTAATTTAGTCGGCGTAGTGGCTAAGATGTAGGTGTAATGTTGCTTCTTGTCCCTTTAGTTTATATAAATTTATATTATTGATGATATTAAAAATATTAATTTAGTCGGCGTCTTGGCTAAGATGTAGGTGTAATGTTACTTAACGTCCCTTTGGCTAAGATTAATTTATATTATTTATGATATTAAACATATTAATTTAGTCGGCGTCTTGGCTAAGATGTAGGTGTAATGTTGCTTCTTGTCCCTTTGGATAAGGTTAATTTATATTATTTATGATATTAAAAATATTAATTTAGTCGGAGTAGTGGCTAAGATGTAGGTGTAATGTTGCTTCTTGTCCCTTTGGATAAGATTAATTTATATTATTTATTATATTAAAAATATTAATTTAGTCGGAGTAGTGGCTAAGATGTAGGTGTAATGTTGCTTCTTGTCCCTTTGGATAAGATTAATTTATATTATTTATTATATTAAAAATATTAATTTAGTCGGAGTAGTGGCTAAGATTTAGGTGTAATGTTGCTTCTTGTCCCTTTGGCTAAGATTAATTTATATTATTTATGATATTAAACATATTAATTTAGTCGGCGTCTTGGCTAAGATGTAGATGTAATGTTACTTAATGTCCCTTTGGCTAAGATTAATTTATATTATTTATGATATTAAAAATATTAATTTAGTCGGAGTTGTGGCTAAGATGACTGTATAATGTTGCTTCTTGTCCCTTTGGATAAGGTTAATTTATATTATTTATGATATTAAAAATATTAATTTAGTCGGAGTAGTGGCTAAGATGTAGGTGTAATGTTGCTTCTTGTCCCTTTGGATAAGATTAATTTATATTATTTATGATATTAAAAATATTAATTTAGTCGGTGTCTTGACTAAGATGTAGGTGTAATGTTGCTTCTTGTCCCTTTAGTTTATATAAATGTATATTATTTATGATATTAAAAATATTAATTTAGTCGGAGTACTGGCTAAGATGACGGTATAATGTTGCTTCTTGTCCCTTTAGTTTATATAAATTTATATTATTGATGATATTAAAAATATTAATTTAGTCGGCGTCTTGGCTAAGATGTAGATGTAATGTTACTTAACGTCCCTTTGGCTAAGATTAATTTATATTATTTATGATATTAAAAATATTAATTTAGTCGGAGTTGTGGCTAAGATGACTGTATAATGTTGCTTCTTGTCCCTTTGGATAAGGTTAATTTATATTATTTATGATATTAAAAATATTAATTTAGTCGGAGTTGTGGCTAAGATGACTGTATAATGTTGCTTCTTGTCCCTTTGGATAAGGTTAATTTATATTATTTATGATATTAAAAATATTAATTTAGTCGGAGTAGTGGCTAAGATGACGGTATAATGTTTCTTCTTGTCCCTTTAGTTTATATAAATGTATATTATTGATGATATTAAAAATATTAATTTAGTCGGCGTCTTGGCTAAGATGTAGGTGTAATGTTGCTTCTTGTCCCTTTGAATAAGATTAATTTATATTATTTATGATATTACAAAATATTAATTTAGTCGGAGTAGTGGCAAAGATGTAGGTGTAATGTTGCTTCTTGTCCCTTTGAATAAGATTAATTTATATTATTTATGATATTACAAAATATTAATTTAGTCAGCGTCTTGGCTAAGATGTAGGTGTAATGTTGCTTCTTGTCCCTTTGAATAAGATTAATTTATATTATTTATGATATTACAAAATATTAATTTAGTCGGCGTCTTGGCTAAGATGTAGGTGTAATGTTACTTAACGTCCCTTTGGATAATATTAATTTATATTATTTATGATATTAAACATATTAATTTAGTCGGAGTAGTGGATAAGATGTAGGTGTAATGTTGCTTCTTATCCCTTTGGATAAGATACATTTATATTATTTATGATATTAAAAATATTAATTTAGTCGGCGTCTTGGCTAAGATGTAGGTGTAATGTTACTTAACGTCCCTTTGGATAATATTAATTTATATTATTTATGATATTAAAAATATTAATTTAGTCGGAGTAGTGGCTAAGATGACGGTATAATGTTGCTTCTTGTCCCTTTAGTTTATATAAATTTATATTATTGATGATATTAAAAATATTAATTTAGTCGGCGTCTTGGCTAAGATGTAGGTGTAATGTTGCTTGTTGTCCCTTTGGATAATATTAATTTATATTATTTATGATATTAAACATATTAATTTAGTCGGAGTAGTGGATAAGATGTAGGTGTAATGTTGCTTCTTATCCCTTTGGATAAGATACATTTATATTATTTATGATATTAAAAATATTAATTTAGTCGGCGTCTTGGCTAAGATGTAGATGTAATGTTATTTAACGTCCCTTTGGCTAAGATTAATTTATATTATTTATGATATTAAACATATTAATTTAGTCGGTGTCTTGGCTAAGATGTAGGTGTAATGTTGCTTCTTATCCCTTTGGATAAGATTAATTTATATTATTTATGATATTAAACATATTAATTTAGTCGGCGTCTTGGCTAAGATGTAGATGTAATGTTACTTAATGTCCCTTTGGCTAAGATTAATTTATATTATTTATGATATTAAAAATATTAATTTAGTCGGAGTTGTGGCTAAGATGACTGTATAATGTTGCTTCTTGTCCCTTTGGATAAGGTTAATTTATATTATTTATGATATTAAAAATATTAATTTAGTCGGAGTAGTGGCTAAGATGTAGGTGTAATGTTGCTTCTTGTCCCTTTGGATAAGATTAATTTATATTATTTATTATATTAAAAATATTAATTTAGTCGGAGTAGTGGCTAAGATGTAGGTGTAATGTTGCTTCTTGTCCCTTTGGATAAGATTAATTTATATTATTTATTATATTAAAAATATTAATTTAGTCGGAGTAGTGGCTAAGATTTAGGTGTAATGTTGCTTCTTGTCCCTTTGGCTAAGATTAATTTATATTATTTATGATATTAAACATATTAATTTAGTCGGCGTCTTGGCTAAGATGTAGATGTAATGTTACTTAATGTCCCTTTGGCTAAGATTAATTTATATTATTTATGATATTAAAAATATTAATTTAGTCGGTGTCTTGGCTAAGATGTAGGTGTAATGTTGCTTCTTATCCCTTTGAATAAGATTAATTTATATTATTTATGATATTAAAAATATTAATTTAGTCGGTGTCTTGACTAAGATGTAGGTGTAATGTTGCTTCTTGTCCCTTTAGTTTATATAAATGTATATTATTTATGATATTAAAAATATTAATTTAGTCGGAGTACTGGCTAAGATGACGGTATAATGTTGCTTCTTGTCCCTTTAGTTTATATAAATTTATATTATTGATGATATTAAAAATATTAATTTAGTCGGCGTCTTGGCTAAGATGTAGATGTAATGTTACTTAACGTCCCTTTGGCTAAGATTAATTTATATTATTTATGATATTAAAAATATTAATTTAGTCGGAGTTGTGGCTAAGATGACTGTATAATGTTGCTTCTTGTCCCTTTGGATAAGGTTAATTTATATTATTTATGATATTAAAAATATTAATTTAGTCGGAGTTGTGGCTAAGATGACTGTATAATGTTGCTTCTTGTCCCTTTGGATAAGGTTAATTTATATTATTTATGATATTAAAAATATTAATTTAGTCGGAGTAGTGGCTAAGATGACGGTATAATGTTTCTTCTTGTCCCTTTAGTTTATATAAATGTATATTATTGATGATATTAAAAATATTAATTTAGTCGGCGTCTTGGCTAAGATGTAGGTGTAATGTTGCTTCACGTCCCTTTGGATATGATTAATTTATATTATTTATGATATTAAAAATATTAATTTAGTCGGAGTAGTGGCAAAGATGTAGGTGTAATGTTGCTTCTTGTCCCTTTGAATAAGATTAATTTATATTATTTATGATATTACAAAATATTAATTTAGTCGGCGTCTTGGCTAAGATGTAGGTGTAATGTTGCTTCTTGTCCCTTTGAATAAGATTAATTTATATTATTTATGATATTACAAAATATTAATTTAGTCGGCGTCTTGGCTAAGATGTAGGTGTAATGTTACTTAACGTCCCTTTGGATAATATTAATTTATATTATTTATGATATTAAAAATATTAATTTAGTCGGAGTAGTGGCTAAGATGACGGTATAATGTTGCTTCTTGTCCCTTTAGTTTATATAAATTTATATTATTGATGATATTAAAAATATTAATTTAGTCGGCGTCTTGGCTAAGATGTAGGTGTAATGTTGCTTGTTGTCCCTTTGGATAATATTAATTTATATTATTTATGATATTAAACATATTAATTTAGTCGGAGTAGTGGATAAGATGTAGGTGTAATGTTGCTTCTTATCCCTTTGGATAAGATACATTTATATTATTTATGATATTAAAAATATTAATTTAGTCGGCGTCTTGGCTAAGATGTAGATGTAATGTTATTTAACGTCCCTTTGGCTAAGATTAATTTATATTATTTATGATATTACAAAATATTAAATTAGTCGGCGTCTTGGCTAAAATGTAGGTGTAATGTTGCTTCTTATCCCTTTGGATAAGATTAATTTATATTATTTATGATATTACAAATATTAATTTAGTCGGAGTAGTGGCTAAGATGACGGTATAATGTTGCTTCTTGTCCCTTTAGTTTATATAAATTTATATTATTGATGATATTCAAAATATTAATTTAGTCGGCGTCTTGGCTAAGATGTAGGTGTAATGTTGCTTCTTGTCCCTTTGAATAAGATTAATTTATATTATTTATGATATTAAAAATATTAATTTAGTCGGCGTCTTGGCTAAGATGTAGGTGTAATGTTACTTAACGTCCCTTTGGCTAAGATTAATTTATATTATTTATGATATTAAACATATTAATTTAGTCGGAGTAGTGGCTAAGATGACGGTATAATGTTGCTTCTTGTCCCTTTAGTTTATATAAATGTATATTATTTATGATATTAAAAATATTAATTTAGTCGGAGTAGTGGCTAAGATGTAGGTGTAATGTTGCTTCTTATCCCTTTAGTTTATATAAATTTAATTAATGATGATATTAAAAATATTAATTTATTCGGCGTCTTGGCTAAGATGTAGGTGTAATGTTGCTTCTTGTCCCTTTGAATAAGATTAATTTATATTATTTATGATATTACAAAATATTAATTTAGTCGGAGTAGTGGATAAGATGTAGGTGTAATGTTGCTTCTTGTCCCTTTAGTTTATATAAATTTATATTATTGATGATATTAAAAATATTAATTTAGTCGGCGTCTTGGCTAAGATGTAGGTGTAATGTTGCTTCTTGTCCCTTTGGATAATATTAATTTATATTATTTATGATATTACAAATATTAATTTAGTCGGAGTAGTGGCTAAGATGTAGGTGTAATGTTACTTCTTGTCCCTTTGGATAAGATTAATTTATATTATTTATGATATTAAAATATTAATTTAGTCGGAGTAGTGGCTAAGATGTAGGTGTAATGTTGCTTCTTATCCCTTTGGATAAGATACATTTATATTATTTATGATATTAAAAATATTAATTTAGTCGGCGTCTTGGCTAAGATGTAGATGTAATGTTACTTAACGTCCCTTTGGCTAAGATTAATTTATATTATTTATGATATTACAAAATATTAAATTAGTCGGCGTCTTGGCTAAAATGTAGGTGTAATGTTGCTTCTTATCCCTTTGGATAAGATTAATTTATATTATTTATGATATTACAAATATTAATTTAGTCGGAGTAGTGGCTAAGATGACGGTATAATGTTGCTTCTTGTCCCTTTAGTTTATATAAATGTATATTATTGATGATATTAAAAATATTAATTTAGTCGGCGTCTTGGCTAAGATGTAGGTGTAATGTTGCTTCTTGTCCCTTTGGATAATATTAATTTATATTATTTATGATATTAAAAATATTAATTTAGTCGGAGTAGTGGCTAAGATGTAGGTGTAATGTTGCTTCTTGTCCCTTTAGTTTATATAAATTTATATTATTGATGATATTAAAAATATTAATTTATTCGGCGTCTTGGCTAAGATGTAGGTGTAATGTTGCTTCTTGTCCCTTTGGATAATATTAATTTATATTATTTATGATATTAAACATATTAATTTAGTCGGTGTCTTGGCTAAGATGTAGGTGTAATGTTGCTTCTTATCCCTTTAGTTTATATAAATTTATATTATTGATGATATTAAAAATATTAATTTAGTCGGCGTCTTGGCTAAGATGTAGGTGTAATGTTGTTTCTTGTCCCTTTGGATAATATTAATTTATATTATTTATGATATTAAAAATATTAATTTAGTCGGCGTCTTGGCTAAGATGTAGGTGTAATGTTACTTAACGTCCCTTTGGCTAAGATTAATTTATATTATTTATGATATTAAACATATTAATTTAGTCGGCGTTTTGGCTAAGATGTAAGTGTAATGTTACTTAATGTCTCTTTAGTTTATATAAATGTATATTATTTATGATATTAAAAATATTAATTTAGTCGGAGTAGTGGCTAAGATGACGGTATAATGTTGCTTCTTGTCCCTTTAGTTTATATAAATGTATATTATTGATGATATTAAAAATATTAATTTAGTCGGCGTCTTGGCTAAGATGTAGGTGTAATGTTGCTTCTTGTCCCTTTGGATAATATTAATTTATATTATTTATGATATTAAAAATATTAATTTAGTCGGAGTAGTGGCTAAGATGTAGGTGTAATGTTGCTTCTTGTCCCTTTAGTTTATATAAATTTATATTATTGATGATATTAAAAATATTAATTTATTCGGCGTCTTGGCTAAGATGTAGGTGTAATGTTGCTTCTTGTCCCTTTGGATAATATTAATTTATATTATTTATGATATTAAAAATATTAATTTAGTCAGCGTCTTGGCTAAGATGTAGGTGTAATGTTGCTTCTTGTCCCTTTAGATTATATAAATTTATATTATTTATGATAATACAAATATTAATTTAGTCGGCGTAGTGGCTAAGATGTAGGTGTAATGTTGCTTCTTGTCCCTTTAGTTTATATAAATTTATATTATTTATGATAATAAAAATATTAATTTAGTCGGCGTCTTGGCTAAGATGTAGGTGTAATGTTGTTTCTTGTCCCTTTGGATAATATTAATTTATATTATTTATGATATTAAAAATATTAATTTAGTCGGAGTAGTGGCTAAGATGACGGTATAATGTTGCTTCTTGTCCCTTTGGATAAGATTAATTTATATTATTTATGATATTAAAAATATTAATTTAGTCGGAGTAGTGGCTAAGATGTAGGTGTAATGTTACTTAATGTCCCTTTAGTTTATATAAATGTATATTATTGATGATATTAAAAATATTAATTTAGTCGGCGTCTTGGCTAAGATGTAGGTGTAATGTTGCTTCTTGTCCCTTTGAATAAGATTAATTTATATTATTTATGATATTAAAAATATTAATTTAGTCGGAGTAGTGGATAAGATGACGGTATAATGTTGCTTCTTGTCCCTTTAGTTTATATAAATTTATATTATTGATGATATTAAAAATATTAATTTAGTCGGCGTCTTGGCTAATATGTAGGTGTAATGTTACTTAATGTCCCTTTGGCTAAGATTAATTTATATTATTTATGATATTAAACATATTAATTTAGTCGGTGTCTTGGCTAAGATGTAGGTGTAATGTTGCTTCTTGTCCCTTTGGATAATATTAATTTATATTATTTATGATATTAAAAATATTAATTTAGTCGGAGTAGTGGCTAAGATGACGGTATAATGTTGCTTCTTGTCCCTTTAGTTTATATAAATGTATATTATTTATGATAAAAAATATTAATTTAGTCGGAGTAGTGGCTAAGATGACGGTATAATGTTGCTTCTTGTCCCTTTAGTTTATATAAATTTATATTATTGATATTAAAAATATTAATTTAGTCAGCGTCTTGGCTAAGATGTAGGTGTAATGTTGCTTCTTGTCCCTTTGGATAATATTAATTTATATTATTGATGATATTAAAAATATTAATTTAGTCAGCGTCTTGGCTAAGATGTAGGTGTAATGTTGCTTCTTGTCCCTTTAGTTTATATAAATGTATATTATTTATGATAAAACATATTAATTTAGTCGGAGTAGTGGCTAAGATGACGGTATAATGTTGCTTCTTGTCCCTTTAGTTTATATAAATGTATATTATTGATGATATTAAAAATATTAATTTAGTCGGCGTCTTGGCTAAGATGTAGGTGTAATGTTGCTTCTTGTCCCTTTGGATAATATTAATTTATATTATTTATGATATTAAAAATATTAATTTAGTCGAAGTAGTGGCTAAGATGTAGGTGTAATGTTGCTTCTTATCCCTTTAGTTTATATAAATTTATATTATTGATGATATTAAAAATATTAATTTAGTCGGCGTCTTGGCTAAGATGTAGATGTAATGTTACTTAACGTCCCTTTAGTTTATATAAATTTATATTATTGATGATATTAAAAATATTAATTTAGTCGGAGTAGTGGCTAAGATGTAGGTATAATGTTGCTTCTTGTCCCTTTAGTTTATATAAATGTATATTATTTATGATAAAAAATATTAATTTAGTCGGAGTAGTGGCTAAGATGACGGTATAATGTTGCTTCTTGTCCCTTTAGTTTATATAAATGTATATTATTGATGATATTAAAAATATTAATTTAGTCGGCGTCTTGGCTAAGATGTAGGTGTAATGTTGCTTCTTGTCCCTTTGGATAATATTAATTTATATTATTTATGATATTAAAAATATTAATTTAGTCGAAGTAGTGGCTAAGATGTAGGTGTAATGTTGCTTCTTATCCCTTTAGTTTATATAAATGTATATTATTTATGATAAAAAATATTAATTTAGTCGGAGTAGTGGCTAAGATGACGGTATAATGTTGCTTCTTGTCCCTTTAGTTTATATAAATGTATATTATTGATGATATTAAAAATATTAATTTAGTCGGCGTCTTGGCTAAGATGTAAGTGTAATGTTGCTTCTTGTCCCTTTGAATAAGATTAATTTATATTATTGATGATATTAAAAATATTAATTTAGTCGGCGTCTTGGCTAAGATGTAGGTATAATGTTGCTTCTTGTCCCTTTGGATAATATTAATTTATATTATTTATGATATTAAAAATATTAATTTAGTCGGAGTAGTGGCTAAGATGACGGTATAATGTTGCTTCTTGTCCCTTTAGATTATATAAATGTATATTATTTATGATAAAAAATATTAATTTAGTCGGAGTAGTGGCTAAGATGACGGTATAATGTTGCTTCTTGTCCCTTTAGTTTATATAAATGTATATTATTTATGATAAAAAATATTAATTTAGTCGGCGTCTTGGCTAAGATGTAGATGTAATGTTACTTAACGTCCCTTTAGTTTATATAAATTTATATTATTGATGATATTAAAAATATTAATTTAGTCGGCGTCTTGGCTAAGATGTAGGTGTAATGTTGCTTCTTGTCCCTTTAGTTTATATAAATGTATATTATTTATGATAAAAAATATTAATTTAGTCGGAGTAGTGGCTAAGATGACGGTATAATGTTGCTTCTTGTCCCTTTAGTTTATATAAATGTATATTATTGATGATATTAAAAATATTAATTTAGTCGGCGTCTTGGCTAAGATGTAGGTGTAATGTTGCTTCTTGTCCCTTTGGATAATATTAATTTATATTATTTATGATATTAAAAATATTAATTTAGTCGGCGTCTTGGCTAAGATGTAGGTGTAATGTTGCTTCTTGTCCCTTTAGTTTATATAAATGTATATTATTTATGATAAAAAATATTAATTTAGTCAGCGTCTTGGCTAAGATGTAGGTGTAATGTTGCTTCTTATCCCTTTAGTTTATATAAATGTATATTATTGATGATATTAAAAATATTAATTTAGTCGGCGTCTTGGCTAAGATGTAAGTGTAATGTTGCTTCTTGTCCCTTTGAATAAGATTAATTTATATTATTTATGATAAAAAATATTAATTTAGTCGGCGTCTTGGCTAAGATGTAGATGTAATGTTGCTTCTTGTCCCTTTAGTTTATATAAATTTATATTATTGATGATATTAAAAATATTAATTTAGTCGGCGTCTTGGCTAAGATGTAGGTGTAATGTTGCTTCTTGTCCCTTTAGTTTATATAAATGTATATTATTTATGATAAAAAATATTAATTTAGTCGGCGTCTTGGCTAAGATGTAGATGTAATGTTGCTTCTTGTCCCTTTAGTTTATATAAATGTATATTATTGATGATATTAAAAATATTAATTTAGTCGGCGTCTTGGCTAAGATGTAGGTGTAATGTTGCTTCTTGTCCCTTTGGATAATATTAATTTATATTATTTATGATATTAAAAATATTAATTTAGTCGGAGTAGTGGCTAAGATGTAGGTGTAATGTTGCTTCTTGTCCCTTTAGTTTATATAAATGTATATTATTGATGATATTAAAAATATTAATTTAGTCGGCGTCTTGGCTAAGATGTAAGTGTAATGTTGCTTCTTATCCCTTTGGATAATATTAATTTATATTATTTATGATAAAAAATATTAATTTAGTCGGAGTAGTGGCTAAGATGTAGGTGTAATGTTGCTTCTTGTCCCTTTGGATAATATTAATTTATATTATTTATGATATTAAAAATATTAATTTAGTCGAAGTAGTGGCTAAGATGTAGGTGTAATGTTGCTTCTTGTCCCTTTAGTTTATATAAATTTATATTATTTATGATATTAAAAATATTAATTTAGTCGGAGTAGTGGCTAAGATGTAGGTGTAATGTTGCTTCTTATCCCTTTAGTTTATATAAATTTATATTATTGATGATATTAAAAATATTAATTTAGTCGGCGTCTTGGCTAAGATGTAGGTGTAATATTGCTTCTTGTCCCTTTAGTTTATATAAATGTATATTATTTATGATAAAAAATATTAATTTAGTCGGAGTAGTGGCTAAGATGACGGTATAATGTTGCTTCTTGTCCCTTTAGTTTATATAAATGTATATTAATGATGATATTAAAAATATTAATTTATTCGGCGTCTTGGCTAAGATGTAGGTGTAATGTTGCTTCTTGTCCCTTTGAATAAGATTAATTTATATTATTTATGATATTACAAAATATTAATTTAGTCAGCGTCTTGGCTAAGATGTAGGTGTAATGTTGCTTCTTGTCCCTTTGGATAATATTAATTTATATTATTGATGATATTAAAAATATTAATTTAGTCGGCGTCTTGGCTAAGATGTAGGTGTAATGTTGCTTCTTGTCCCTTTGGATAATATTAATTTATATTATTTATGATATTAAAAATATTAATTTAGTCGGAGTAGTGGCTAAGATGTAGGTGTAATGTTGCTTCTTGTCCCTTTAGTTTATATAAATGTATATTATTTATGATAAAAAATATTAATTTAGTCGGAGTAGTGGCTAAGATGTAGGTGTAATGTTGCTTCTTGTCCCTTTGGATAATATTAATTTATATTATTTATGATATTAAAAATATTAATTTAGTCGAAGTAGTGGCTAAGATGTAGGTGTAATGTTGCTTCTTGTCCCTTTAGTTTATATAAATGTATATTATTTATGATATTAAAAATATTAATTTAGTCGGAGTAGTGGCTAAGATGACGGTATAATGTTGCTTCTTGTCCCTTTAGTTTATATAAATTTAATTAATGATGATATTAAAAATATTAATTTATTCGGCGTCTTGGCTAAGATGTAAGTGTAATGTTGCTTCTTGTCCCTTTAGATTATATAAATGTATATTATTTATGATATTAAAAATATTAATTTAGTCAGCGTCTTGGCTAAGATGTAAGTGTAATGTTGCTTCTTGTCCCTTTGAATAAGATTAATTTATATTATTTATGATATTACAAAATATTAATTTAGTCAGCGTCTTGGCTAAGATGTAGGTGTAATGTTGCTTCTTGTCCCTTTGGATAATATTAATTTATATTATTGATGATATTAAAAATATTAATTTAGTCGGCGTCTTGGCTAAGATGTAGGTATAATGTTGCTTCTTGTCCCTTTGGATAATATTAATTTATATTATTTATGATATTAAAAATATTAATTTAGTCGGAGTAGTGGCTAAGATGTAGGTGTAATGTTGCTTCTTGTCCCTTTAGTTTATATAAATGTATATTATTTATGATAAAAAATATTAATTTAGTCGGAGTAGTGGCTAAGATGACGGTATAATGTTGCTTCTTGTCCCTTTAGTTTATATAAATGTATATTATTGATGATATTAAAAATATTAATTTAGTCAGCGTCTTGGCTAAGATGTAGGTGTAATGTTGCTTCTTGTCCCTTTGGATAATATTAATTTATATTATTTATGATATTAAAAATATTAATTTAGTCGGAGTAGTGGCTAAGATGTAGGTGTAATGTTGCTTCTTATCCCTTTAGTTTATATAAATTTAATTAATGATGATATTAAAAATATTAATTTATTCGGCGTCTTGGCTAAGATGTAAGTGTAATGTTGCTTCTTGTCCCTTTGAATAAGATTAATTTATATTATTTATGATATTACAAAATATTAATTTAGTCAGCGTCTTGGCTAAGATGTAGGTGTAATGTTGCTTCTTGTCCCTTTGGATAATATTAATTTATATTATTGATGATATTAAAAATATTAATTTAGTCGGCGTCTTGGCTAAGATGTAGGTATAATGTTGCTTCTTGTCCCTTTGGATAATATTAATTTATATTATTTATGATATTAAAAATATTAATTTAGTCGGAGTAGTGGCTAAGATGTAGGTGTAATGTTGCTTCTTGTCCCTTTAGTTTATATAAATGTATATTATTTATGATAAAAAATATTAATTTAGTCGGCGTCTTGGCTAAGATGTAGATGTAATGTTACTTAACGTCCCTTTAGTTTATATAAATTTATATTATTGATGATATTAAAAATATTAATTTAGTCGGCGTCTTGGCTAAGATGTAGGTGTAATGTTGCTTCTTGTCCCTTTAGTTTATATAAATGTATATTATTTATGATAAAAAATATTAATTTAGTCGGCGTCTTGGCTAAGATGTAGGTGTAATGTTGCTTCTTGTCCCTTTGGATAATATTAATTTATATTATTTATGATATTAAAAATATTAATTTATTCGGCGTCTTGGCTAAGATTTAAGTGTAATGTTGCTTCTTGTCCCTTTGAATAAGATTAATTTATATTATTTATGATATTACAAAATATTAATTTAGTCAGCGTCTTGGCTAAGATGTAGATGTAATGTTACTTAACGTCCCTTTAGTTTATATAAATTTATATTATTGATGATATTAAAAATATTAATTTAGTCGGCGTCTTGGCTAAGATGACGGTATAAATTGCTTCTTGTCCCTTTGGATAAGATTAATTTATATTATTGATGATATTAAAAATATTAATTTAGTCGGCGTCTTGGCTAAGATGACGGTATAAATTGCTTCTTGTCCCTTTGGATAAGATTAATTTATATTATTGATGATATTAAAAATATTAATTTATTCGGCGTCTTGGCTAAGATGTAGGTGTAATGTTGCTTCTTGTCCCTTTGAATAATATTAATTTATATTATTTATGATATTACAAAATATTAATTTAGTCAGCGTCTTGGCTAAGATGTAGGTGTAATGTTGCTTCTTGTCCCTTTAGTTTATATAAATTTATATTATTTATGATAATACAAATATTAATTTAGTCGGAGTAGTGGCTAAGATGTAGGTATAATGTTGCTTCTTGTCCCTTTAGTTTATATAAATTTATATTATTGATGATATTAAAAATATTAATTTAGTCGGCGTCTTGGCTAAGATGTAGGTGTAATGTTGCTTCTTGTCCCTTTGGATAATATAAATGTATATTATTTATGATATTAAAAATATTAATTTAGTCGGAGTAGTGGCTAAGATGTAGGTGTAATGTTGCTTCTTATCCATTTAGTTTATATAAATGTATATTATTTATGATATTAAAAATATTAATTTAGTCGGAGTAGTGGCTAAGATGACGGTATAATGTTGCTTCTTGTCCCTTTAGTTTATATAAATTTATATTATTGATGATATTAAAAATATTAATTTAGTCGGCGTCTTGGCTAAGATGTAGATGTAATGTTACTTAACGTCCCTTTGGATAAGATTAATTTATATTATTTATGATATTAAAAATATTAATTTAGTCGGAGTAGTGGCTAAGATGTAGGTGTAATGTTGCTTCTTGTCCCTTTGGATAAGATTAATTTATATTATTTATGATATTAAAAATATTAATTTAGTCGGAGTAGTGGCTAAGATGTAGGTATAATGTTGCTTCTTGTCCCTTTAGTTTATATAAATTTATATTATTTATGATAATACAAATATTAATTTAGTCGGAGTAGTGGCTAAGATGTAGGTATAATGTTGCTTCTTGTCCCTTTAGTTTATATAAATTTATATTATTGATGATATTAAAAATATTAATTTAGTCGGCGTCTTGGCTAAGATGTAGGTGTAATGTTGCTTCTTATCCCTTTGGATAATATTAATTTATATTATTTATGATATTAAAAATATTAATTTAGTCGGAGTAATGGCTAAGATGTAGGTATAATGTTGCTTCTTGTCCCTTTAGTTTATATAAATGTATATTATTTATGATATTAAAAATATTAATTTAGTCGGAGTAGTGGCTAAGATGTAGGTGTAATGTTGCTTCTTATCCATTTAGTTTATATAAATGTATATTATTTATGATATTAAAAATATTAATTTAGTCGGAGTAGTGGCTAAGATGACGGTATAATGTTGCTTCTTGTCCCTTTAGTTTATATAAATGTATATTATTTATGATATTAAAAATATTAATTTAGTCAGCGTCTTGGCTAAGATGTAGGTGTAATGTTACTTCTTGTCCCTTTGGATAATATTAATTTATATTATTGATGATATTAAAAATATTAATTTAGTCGGAGTAGTGGCTAAGATGTAGGTGTAATGTTGCTTCTTGTCCCTTTGGATAATATTAATTTATATTATTTATGATATTAAAAATATTAATTTAGTCGGAGTAGTGGCTAAGATGACGGTATAATGTTGCTTCTTGTCCCTTTAGTTTATATAAATGTATATTATTGATGATATTAAAAATATTAATTTAGTCGGAGTAGTGGCTAAGATGACGGTATAATTTTGCTTCTTGTCCCTTTAGTTTATATAAATGTATATTATTTATGATAACAAATATTAATTTAGTCGGAGTAGTGGCTAAGATGACGGTATAATTTTGCTTCTTGTCCCTTTAGTTTATATAAATGTATATTATTTATGATATTAAAAATATTAATTTAGTCGGAGTAGTGGCTAAGATGTAGGTGTAATGTTGCTTCTTGTCCCTTTAGATTATATAAATTTATATTATTTATGATAATACAAATATTAATTTAGTCGGCGTCTTGGCTAAGATGTAGGTGTAATGTTGCTTGTTGTCCCTTTGGATAAGATTAATTTATATTATTTATGATATTAAAATATTAATTTAGTCGGAGTAGTGGCTAAGATGACGGTATAATGTTGCTTCTTGTCCCTTTAGTTTATATAAATGTATATTATTTATGATAAAAAATATTAATTTAGTCGGAGTAGTGGCTAAGATGTAGGTGTAATGTTGCTTCTTATCACTTTAGTTTATATAAATTTATTTAATGATGATATTAAAAATATTAATTTAGTCGGAGTAGTGGCTAAGATGACGGTATAATGTTGCTTATTGTCCCTTTAGTTTATATAAATGTATATTATTGATGATATTAAAAATATTAATTTAGTCGGCGTCTTGGCTAAGATGTAGGTATAATGTTGCTTCTTGTCCCTTTGGATAAGATTAATTTATATTATTTATGATATTAAAAATATTAATTTAGTCGGAGTAGTGGCTAAGATGACGGTATAATGTTGCTTATTGTCCCTTTAGTTTATATAAATGTATATTATTGATGATATTAAAAATATTAATTTAGTCGGCGTCTTGGCTAAGATGTAGGTATAATGTTGCTTCTTGTCCCTTTGGATAAGATTAATTTATATTATTTATGATATTAAAAATATTAATTTAGTCGGAGTAGTGGCTAAGATGACGGTATAATGTTGCTTATTGTCCCTTTAGTTTATATAAATGTATATTATTGATGATATTAAAAATATTAATTTAGTCGGAGTAGTGGCTAAGATGTAGGTGTAATGTTGCTTCTTGTCCCTTTAGTTTATATAAATTTATATTATTGATGATATTAAAAATATTAATTTAGTCGGCGTCTTGGCTAAGATGTAGGTGTAATGTTGCTTCTTGTCCCTTTGGATAATATTAATTTATATTATTTATGATATTAAAAATATTAATTTAGTCGGAGTAGTGGCTAAGATGACGGTATAATGTTGCTTATTGTCCCTTTAGTTTATATAAATGTATATTATTGATGATATTAAAAATATTAATTTAGTCGGCGTCTTGGCTAAGATGTAGGTGTAATGTTGCTTCTTGTCCCTTTAGATAATATTAATTTATATTATTGATGATATTAAAAATATTAATTTAGTCGGCGTCTTGGCTAAGATGTAGGTGTAATGTTGCTTCTTGTCCCTTTAGTTTATATAAATTTATTTAATGATGATATAAAAATATTAATTTAGTCGGAGTAGTGGCTAAGATGTAGGTGTAATGTTGCTTCTTGTCCCTTTGAATAAGATTAATTTATATTATTTATGATATTAAAAATATTAATTTAGTCGGAGTAGTGGCTAAGATGACGGTATAATGTTGCTTATTGTCCCTTTAGTTTATATAAATGTATATTATTGATGATATTAAAAATATTAATTTAGTCGGCGTCTTGGCTAAGATGTAGGTGTAATGTTGCTTCTTGTCCCTTTAGATAATATTAATTTATATTATTGATGATATTAAAAATATTAATTTAGTCGGCGTCTTGGCTAAGATGTAGGTGTAATGTTGCTTCTTGTCCCTTTAGTTTATATAAATTTATTTAGTGATGATATTAAAAATATTAATTTAGTCAGCGTCTTGGCTAAGATGTAGGTGTAATGTTGCTTCTTGTCCCTTTGGATATGATTAATTTATATTATTTATGATATTAAAAATATTAATTTAGTCGAAGTAGTGGCTAAGATGTAGGTGTAATGTTGCTTCTTGTCCCTTTAGTTTATATAAATGTATATTATTGATGATATTAAAAATATTAATTTAGTCGGCGTCTTGGCTAAGATGTAGGTGTAATGTTGGTTCTTGTCCCTTTGGATAATATTAATTTATATTATTTATGATATTAAAAGTATTAATTTAGTCGGAGTAGTGGCTAAGATGACGGTATAATGTTGCTTCTTGTCCCTTTAGTTTATATAAATGTATATTATTTATGATAAAAAATATTAATTTAGTCGGAGTAGTGGCTAAGATGTAGGTGTAATGTTGCTTCTTGTCCCTTTAGTTTATATAAATTTATATTATTGATGATATTAAAGATATTAATTTAGTCGGCGTCTTGGCTAAGATGTAGGTGTAATGTTGCTTCTTGTCCCTTTGGATAATATTAATTTATATTATTTATGATATTAAAAATATTAATTTAGTCGGAGTAGTGGCTAAGATGACGGTATAATGTTGCTTATTGTCCCTTTAGTTTATATAAATGTATATTATTGATGATATTAAAAATATTAATTTAGTCGGCGTCTTGGCTAAGATGTAGGTGTAATGTTGCTTCTTGTCCCTTTAGATAATATTAATTTATATTATTGATGATATTAAAAATATTAATTTAGTCGGCGTCTTGGCTAAGATGTAGGTGTAATGTTGCTTCTTGTCCCTTTAGTTTATATAAATGTATATTATTTATGATATTAAAAATATTAATTTAGTCGGAGTAGTGGCTAAGATGTAGGTGTAATGTTGCTTCTTGTCCCTTTAGTTTATATAAATGTATATTATTTATGATAAAAAATATTAATTTAGTCGGAGTAGTGGCTAAGATGTAGGTGTAATGTTGCTTCTTGTCCCTTTAGTTTATATAAATGTATATTATTTATGATAAAAAATATTAATTTAGTCGGAGTAGTGGCTAAGATGACGGTATAATGTTGCTTCTTGTCCCTTTAGTTTATATAAATTTATTTAATGATGATATAAAAATATTAATTTAGTCGGCGTCTTGGCTAAGATGTAGGTGTAATGTTGCTTCTTGTCCCTTTGGATAATATTAATTTATATTATTTATGATATTAAAAATATTAATTTAGTCGGAGTAGTGGCTAAGATGACGGTATAATGTTGCTTATTGTCCCTTTAGTTTATATAAATGTATATTATTGATGATATTAAAAATATTAATTTAGTCGGCGTCTTGGCTAAGATGTAGGTGTAATGTTGCTTCTTGTCCCTTTAGATAATATTAATTTATATTATTGATGATATTAAAAATATTAATTTAGTCGGAGTAGTGGATAAGATGTAGGTGTAATGTTGCTTCTTGTCCCTTTAGTTTATATAAATGTATATTATTTATGATAAAAAATATTAATTTAGTCGGAGTAGTGGCTAAGATGTAGGTGTAATGTTGCTTCTTGTCCCTTTAGTTTATATAAATTTATTTAATGATGATATAAAAATATTAATTTAGTCGGCGTCTTGGCTAAGATGTAGGTGTAATGTTGCTTCTTGTCCCTTTAGTTTATATAAATTTATTTAATGATGATATAAAAATATTAATTTAGTCAGCGTCTTGGCTAAGATGACGGTATAATGTTGCTTCTTGTCCCTTTAGTTTATATAAATGTATATTATTTATGATATTAAAAATATTAATTTAGTCGGAGTAGTGGCTAAGATGTAGGTGTAATGTTGCTTCTTGTCCCTTTAGATAATATTAATTTATATTATTGATGATATTAAAAATATTAATTTAGTCGGCGTCTTGGCTAAGATGTAGGTGTAATGTTGCTTCTTGTCCCTTTAGTTTATATAAATTTATATTATTGATGATATTAAAAATATTAATTTAGTCGGCGTCTTGGCTAAGATGTAGGTGTAATGTTGCTTCTTGTCCCTTTAGTTTATATAAATGTATATTATTTATGATATTAAAAATATTAATTTAGTCGGAGTAGTGGCTAAGATGTAGGTGTAATGTTGCTTCTTGTCCCTTTAGTTTATATAAATTTATTTAATGATGATATAAAAATATTAATTTAGTCGGAGTAGTGGCTAAGATGACGGTGTAATGTTGCTTCTTGTCCCTTTAGTTTATATAAATTTATATTATTGATGATATTAAACATATTAATTTAGTCGGCGTCTTGGCTAAGATGTAGGTGTAATGTTGCTTCTTATCCCTTTGGATAAGATTAATTTATATTATTTATGATATTAAAAATATTAATTTAGTCGGAGTAGTGGCTAAGATGACGGTATAATGTTGCTTCTTGTCCCTTTAGTTTATATAAATGTATATTATTTATGATAACAAATATTAATTTAGTCGGAGTAGTGGCTAAGATGACGGTATAATGTTGCTTCTTGTCCCTTTAGTTTATATAAATGTATATTATTTATGATATTAAAAATATTAATTTAGTCGGAGTAGTGGCTAAGATGCAGGTGTAATGTTGCTTCTTGTCCCTTTGGATAAGATTAATTTATATTATTTATGATATTAAAAATATTAATTTAGTCGGAGTAGTGGCTAAGATGACGGTATAATGTTACTTAATGTCCCTTTAGTTTATATAAATGTATATTATTGATGATATTAAAAATATTAATTTAGTCGGCGTCTTGGCTAAGATGTAGGTGTAATGTTGCTTGTTGTCCCTTTGGATAAGATTAATTTATATTATTTATGATATTAAAATATTAATTTAGTCGGAGTAGTGGATAAGATGACGGTATAATGTTGCTTCTTGTCCCTTTAGTTTATATAAATGTATATTATTTATGATAAAAAATATTAATTTAGTCGGCGTTTTGGCTAAGATGTAGGTGTAATGTTGCTTCTTGTCCCTTTGGATAATATTAATTTATATTATTTATGATATTAAAAATATTAATTTAGTCGGAGTAGTGGCTAAGATGACGGTATAATGTTGCTTATTGTCCCTTTAGTTTATATAAATGTATATTATTTATGATATTAAAAATATTAATTTAGTCGGAGTAGTGGCTAAGATGTAGATGTAATGTTGCTTCTTATCCATTTAGTTTATATAAATTTAATTAATGATGATATTAAAAATATTAATTTATTCGGCGTCTTGGCTAAGATGTAGGTGTAATGTTGCTTCTTGTCCCTTTGGATAATATTAATTTATATTATTGATGATATTAAAAATATTAATTTAGTCGGAGTAGTGGCTAAGATGTAGGTGTAATGTTGCTTCTTGTCCCTTTAGTTTATATAAATGTATATTATTGATGATATTAAAAATATTAATTTAGTCGGAGTAGTGGCTAAGATGTAGGTGTAATGTTGCTTCTTATCCCTTTGGATAAGATTAATTTATAATATTTATGATATTAAAATATTAATTTAGTCGGAGTAGTGGATAAGATGACGGTATAATGTTGCTTCTTGTCCCTTTAGTTTATATAAATGTATATTATTTATGATAACAAATATTAATTTAGTCGGAGTAGTGGCTAAGATGACGGTATAATGTTGCTTCTTGTCCCTTTAGTTTATATAAATGTATATTATTTATGATATTAAAAATATTAATTTAGTCGGCGTCTTGGCTAAGATGTAGGTGTAATGTTGCTTGTTGTCCCTTTGGATAAGATTAATTTATATTATTTATGATATTACAAAATATTAATTTAGTCAGCGTCTTGGCTAAGATGTAGGTGTAATGTTACTTCTTGTCCCTTTAGTTTATATAAATGTATATTATTGATGATATTAAAAATATTAATTTAGTCGGAGTAGTGGCTAAGATGTAGGTGTAATGTTACTTAACGTCCCTTTAGTTTATATAAATTTAATTAATGATGATATTAAAAATATTAATTTATTCGGCGTCTTGGCTAAGATGTAAGTGTAATGTTGCTTCTTATCCCTTTGGATAAGATTAATTTATATTATTTATGATATTAAAAATATTAATTTAGTCGGCGTCTTGGCTAAGATGTAGGTGTAATGTTACTTCTTGTCCCTTTAGTTTATATAAATGTATATTATTTATGATAACAAATATTAATTTAGTCGGAGTAGTGGCTAAGATGACGGTATAATGTTGCTTCTTGTCCCTTTAGTTTATATAAATGTATATTATTTATGATATTAAAAATATTAATTTAGTCGGCGTCTTGGCTAAGATGTAGGTGTAATGTTGCTTGTTGTCCCTTTGGATAAGATTAATTTATATTATTTATGATATTACAAAATATTAATTTAGTCAGCGTCTTGGCTAAGATGTAGGTATAATGTTGCTTCTTGTCCCTTTAGTTTATATAAATTTATTTAATGATGATATAAAAATATTAATTTATTCGGCGTCTTGGCTAAGATGTAGGTGTAATGTTGCTTCTTGTCCCTTTAGATTATATAAATTTATATTATTTATGATAATACAAATATTAATTTAGTCGGCGTCTTGGCTAAGATGTAGGTGTAATGTTACTTCTTGTCCCTTTGGATAATATTAATTTATATTATTTATGATATTAAAAATATTAATTTAGTCGGCGTCTTGGCTAAGATGTAGGTGTAATGTTGCTTCTTGTCCCTTTAGATTATATAAATTTATATTATTTATGATAATACAAATATTAATTTAGTCGGCGTCTTGGCTAAGATGTAGGTGTAATGTTGCTTCTTATCCCTTTAGTTTATATAAATTTAATTAATGATGATATTAAAAATATTAATTTATTCGGCGTCTTGGCTAAGATTTAAGTGTAATGTTGCTTCTTGTCCCTTTGGATAATATTAATTTATATTATTTATGATATTAAAAATATTAATTTAGTCGGCGTCTTGGCTAAGATGTAGGTGTAATGTTGCTTCTTGTCCCTTTAGATTATATAAATTTATATTATTTATGATAATACAAATATTAATTTAGTCGGCGTCTTGGCTAAGATGTAGGTGTAATGTTGCTTCTTATCCCTTTAGTTTATATAAATTTAATTAATGATGATATTAAAAATATTAATTTATTCGGCGTCTTGGCTAAGATTTAAGTGTAATGTTGCTTCTTATCCCTTTAGTTTATATAAATTTATTTAATGATGATATTAAAAATATTAATTTAGTCGGAGTAGTGGCTAAGATGTAGGTGTAATGTTGCTTCTTGTCCCTTTAGATTATATAAATTTATATTATTTATGATAATACAAATATTAATTTAGTCGGCGTCTTGGCTAATATGTAGGTGTAATGTTGCTTCTTGTCCCTTTGAATAAGATTAATTTATATTATTTATGATATTAAAAGTATTAATTTAGTCGGCGTCTTGGCTAAGATGTAGGTGTAATGTTGCTTCTTGTCCCTTTAGATTATATAAATTTATATTATTTATGATAATACAAATATTAATTTAGTCGGCGTCTTGGCTAAGATGTAGGTGTAATGTTGCTTCTTATCCCTTTAGTTTATATAAATTTAATTAATGATGATATTAAAAATATTAATTTATTCGGCGTCTTGGCTAAGATTTAAGTGTAATGTTGCTTCTTATCCCTTTAGTTTATATAAATTTATTTAATGATGATATTAAAAATATTAATTTAGTCGGAGTAGTGGCTAAGATGTAGGTGTAATGTTGCTTCTTGTCCCTTTAGATTATATAAATTTATATTATTTATGATAATACAAATATTAATTTAGTCGGCGTCTTGGCTAATATGTAGGTGTAATGTTGCTTCTTGTCCCTTTGAATAAGATTAATTTATATTATTTATGATATTAAAAGTATTAATTTAGTCGGAGTAGTGGATAAGATGACGGTATAATGTTGCTTCTTGTCCCTTTAGTTTATATAAATGTATATTATTTATGATAAAAAATATTAATTTAGTCGGAGTAGTGGCTAAGATATAGGTGTAATGTTGCTTCTTGTCCCTTTGGATAATATTAATTTATATTATTTATGATATTACAAAATATTAATTTAGTCGGAGTAGTGGCTAAGATGTAGGTGTAATGTTGCTTCTTGTCCCTTTAGTTTATATAAATTTATATTATTGATGATATTAAAAATATTAATTTAGTCGGAGTAGTGGCTAAGATGTAGGTGTAATGTTGCTTCTTGTCCCTTTAGTTTATATAAATTTATATTATTGATGATATTAAAAATATTAATTTAGTCGGCGTCTTGGCTAAGATGTAGGTGTAATGTTGCTTCTTGTCCCTTTGGATAAGATTAATTTATATTATTTATGATATTAAAAATATTAATTTAGTCGGAGTAGTGGCTAAGATGACGGTATAATGTTGCTTCTTGTCCCTTTAGTTTATATAAATGTATATTATTTATGATAAAAAATATTAATTTAGTCGGAGTAGTGGCTAAGATATAGGTGTAATGTTGCTTCTTGTCCCTTTGGATAATATTAATTTATATTATTTATGATATTACAAAATATTAATTTAGTCGGAGTAGTGGCTAAGATGTAGGTGTAATGTTGCTTCTTGTCCCTTTAGTTTATATAAATTTATATTATTGATGATATTAAAAATATTAATTTAGTCGGAGTAGTGGCTAAGATGACGGTATAATGTTGCTTCTTGTCCCTTTAGTTTATATAAATTTATATTATTGATGATATTAAAAATATTAATTTAGTCGGCGTCTTGGCTAAGATGTAGGTGTAATGTTGCTTCTTGTCCCTTTGGATAAGATTAATTTATATTATTTATGATATTAAAAATATTAATTTAGTCGGAGTAGTGGCTAAGATGACGGTATAATGTTGCTTCTTGTCCCTTTAGTTTATATAAATGTATATTATTTATGATAAAAAATATTAATTTAGTCGGAGTAGTGGCTAAGATATAGGTGTAATGTTGCTTCTTGTCCCTTTGGATAATATTAATTTATATTATTTATGATATTACAAAATATTAATTTAGTCAGCGTCTTGGCTAAGATGTAGGTGTAATGTTGCTTCTTGTCCCTTTGGATAAGATTAATTTATATTATTTATGATATTAAAAATATTAATTTAGTCGGAGTAGTGGCTAAGATGTAGGTGTAATGTTGCTTCTTGTCCCTTTAGTTTATATAAATTTATATTATTGATGATATTAAAAATATTAATTTAGTCGGAGTAGTGGCTAAGATGTAGGTGTAATGTTGCTTCTTGTCCCTTTAGATTATATAAATTTATATTATTTATGATAATACAAATATTAATTTAGTCGGCGTCTTGGCTAATATGTAGGTGTAATGTTGCTTCTTGTCCCTTTGAATAAGATTAATTTATATTATTTATGATATTAAAAGTATTAATTTAGTCGGAGTAGTGGCTAAGATGACGGTATAATGTTGCTTCTTGTCCCTTTAGTTTATATAAATGTATATTATTTATGATAAAAAATATTAATTTAGTCGGAGTAGTGGCTAAGATATAGGTGTAATGTTGCTTCTTGTCCCTTTGGATAATATTAATTTATATTATTTATGATATTACAAAATATTAATTTAGTCAGCGTCTTGGCTAAGATGTAGGTGTAATGTTGCTTCTTGTCCCTTTGGATAAGATTAATTTATATTATTTATGATATTAAAAATATTAATTTAGTCGGAGTAGTGGCTAAGATGTAGGTGTAATGTTGCTTCTTATCCCTTTAGATAAGATTAATTTATATTATTTATGATATTAAAAATATTAATTTAGTCGGCGTCTTGGCTAAGATGTAGGTGTAATGTTGCTTCTTGTCCCTTTGGATAATATTAATTTATATTATTTATGATATTAAAAATATTAATTTAGTCGGAGTAGTGGCTAAGATGACGGTATAATGTTGCTTCTTGTCCCTTTAGATTATATTAATTTATATTATTTATGATATTAAAATATTAATTTAGTCGGAGTAGTGGATAAGATGACGGTATAATGTTGCTTCTTGTCCCTTTGGATAAGATTAATTTATATTATTTATGATATTAAAAATATTAATTTAGTCGGAGTAGTGGCTAAGATGACGGTATAATGTTGCTTCTTGTCCCTTTAGTTTATATAAATGTATATTATTTATGATAAAAAATATTAATTTAGTCGGAGTAGTGGCTAAGATGACGGTATAATGTTGCTTCTTGTCCCTTTAGATAAGATTAATTTATATTATTTATGATATTAAAAATATTAATTTAGTCGGCGTCTTGGCTAAGATGTAGGTGTAATGTTGCTTCTTGTCCCTTTGGATAATATTAATTTATATTATTTATGATATTAAAAATATTAATTTAGTCGGAGTAGTGGCTAAGATGACGGTATAATGTTGCTTCTTGTCCCTTTAGATTATATTAATTTATATTATTTATGATATTAAAATATTAATTTAGTCGGAGTAGTGGATAAGATGACGGTATAATGTTGCTTCTTGTCCCTTTGGATAAGATTAATTTATATTATTTATGATATTAAAAATATTAATTTAGTCGGAGTAGTGGCTAAGATGACGGTATAATGTTGCTTCTTGTCCCTTTAGTTTATATAAATGTATATTATTTATGATAAAAAATATTAATTTAGTCGGAGTAGTGGCTAAGATGACGGTATAATGTTGCTTCTTGTCCCTTTAGATTATATTAATTTATATTATTTATGATATTAAAATATTAATTTAGTCGGAGTAGTGGCTAAGATGACGGTATAATGTTGCTTCTTGTCCCTTTAGTTTATATAAATTTATATTATTGATGATATTATAAATATTAATTTAGTCGGTGTCTTGGCTAAGATGTAGGTATAATGTTGCTTCTTGTCCCTTTGGATAATATTAATTTATATTATTTATGATATTAAAAGTATTAATTTAGTCGGAGTAATGGCTAAGATGACGGTATAATGTTGCTTCTTGTCCCTTTAGTTTATATAAATTTATATTATTGATGATATTAAAAATATTAATTTAGTCGGCGTCTTGGCTAAGATGTAGGTGTAATGTTGCTTCTTGTCATTTTGGATAATATTAATTTATATTATTTATGATATTACAAAATATTAATTTAGTCGGAGTAGTGGCTAAGATGACGGTATAATGTTGCTTCTTGTCCCTTTGGATAAGATTAATTTATATTATTTATGATATTAAAAATATTAATTTAGTCGGAGTAGTGGCTAAGATGTAGGTGTAATGTTGCTTCTTGTCCCTTTGGATAAGATTAATTTATATTATTTATGATATTAAAAATATTAATTTAGTCGGAGTAGTGGCTAAGATGACGGTATAATGTTACTTCTTGTCCCTTTAGTTTATATAAATGTATATTATTTATGATAAAAAATATTAATTTAGTCGGAGTAGTGGCTAAGATGACGGTATAATGTTGCTTCTTGTCCCTTTAGATTATATTAATTTATATTATTTATGATATTAAAATATTAATTTAGTCGGAGTAGTGGCTAAGATGACGGTATAATGTTACTTAACGTCCCTTTAGTTTATATAAATTTATATTATTGATGATATTAAAAATATTAATTTAGTCGGCGTCTTGGCTAAGATGTAGGTGTAATGTTGCTTCACGTCCCTTTGGATAAGATTAATTTATATTATTTATGATATTAAAAATATTAATTTAGTCGGAGTAGTGGCTAAGATGTAGGTGTAATGTTGCTTCTTGTCCCTTTGGATAAGATTAATTTATATTATTTATGATATTAAAAATATTAATTTAGTCGGAGTAGTGGCTAAGATGTAGGTGTAATGTTGCTTCTTGTCCCTTTGGATAAGATTAATTTATATTATTTATGATATTAAAAATATTAATTTAGTCGGAGTAGTGGCTAAGATGACGGTATAATGTTACTTCTTGTCCCTTTAGTTTATATAAATGTATATTATTTATGATAAAAAATATTAATTTAGTCGGAGTAGTGGCTAAGATGACGGTATAATGTTGCTTCTTGTCCCTTTAGATTATATTAATTTATATTATTTATGATATTAAAATATTAATTTAGTCGGAGTAGTGGCTAAGATGACGGTATAATGTTACTTAACGTCCCTTTAGTTTATATAAATTTATATTATTGATGATATTAAAAATATTAATTTAGTCAGCGTCTTGGCTAAGATGTAGGTGTAATGTTGCTTCACGTCCCTTTGGATAAGATTAATTTATATTATTTATGATATTAAAAATATTAATTTAGTCGGAGTAGTGGCTAAGATGTAGGTGTAATGTTGCTTCTTATCCCTTTGGATAAGATTAATTTATATTATTTATGATATTAAAAATATTAATTTAGTCGGAGTAGTGGCTAAGATGACGGTATAATGTTGCTTCTTGTCCCTTTAGTTTATATAAATGTATATTATTGATGATATTAAAAATATTAATTTAGTCGGCGTCTTGGCTAAGATGTAGGTGTAATGTTGCTTCTTGTCCCTTTGAATAAGATAACATTATATTATTTATGATATTAAAAGTATTAATTTAGTCGGAGTAATGGCTAAGATGACGGTATAATGTTGCTTCTTGTCCCTTTAGTTTATATAAATTTATATTATTGATGATATTAAAAATATTAATTTAGTCGGCGTCTTGGCTAAGATGTAGGTGTAATGTTGCTTCTTGTCCCTTTGAATAAGATAACATTATATTATTTATGATATTAAAAGTATTAATTTAGTCGGAGTAATGGCTAAGATGACGGTATAATGTTGCTTCTTGTCCCTTTAGTTTATATAAATTTATATTATTGATGATATTAAAAATATTAATTTAGTCGGCGTCTTGGCTAAGATGTAGGTATAATGTTGCTTCTTGTCCCTTTAGATTATATAAATTTATATTATTTATGATATTAAAATATTAATTTAGTCGGAGTAGTGGCTAAGATGTAGGTGTAATGTTGCTTATTGTCCCTTTAGTTTATATAAATTTATATTATTGATGATATTAAAAATATTAATTTAGTCGGCGTCTTGGCTAAGATGTAGGTGTAATGTTACTTAACGTCCCTTTGGCTAAGATTAATTTATATTATTTATGATATTAAAAATATTAATTTAGTCGGAGTTGTGGCTAAGATGACTGTATAATGTTGCTTCTTATCCCTTTGGATAAGATTAATTTATATTATTTATGATATTAAAAATATTAATTTAGTCTGAGTACTGGCTAAGATGACGGTATAATGTTGCTTATTGTCCCTTTAGTTTATATAAATGTATATTATTTATGATAATACAAATATTAATTTAGTCGGCGTCTTGGCTAAGATGTAAGTGTAATGTTGCTTCTCATCCCTTTGAATAAGATTAATTTATATTATTTATGATATTAAAAATATTAATTTAGTCGGAGTAGTGGCTAAGATGACGGTATAATATTGCTTCTTGTCCCGTTAGTTTATATAAATTTATATTATTTATGATATTAAAATATTAATTTAGTCGGAGTAGTGGCTAAGATGTAGGTGTAATGTTGCTTCTTGTCCCTTTAGTTTATATAAATGTATATTATTTATGATATTAAAAATATTAATTTAGTCGGCGTCTTGGCTAAGATGTAGGTGTAATGTTGCTTCTTGTCCCTTTGGATAATATTAATTTATATTATTTATGATATTAAAAATATTAATTTAGTCGGCGTCTTGGCTAAGATGTAGGTGTAATGTTGCTTCTTGTCCCTTTGGATAATATTAATTTATATTATTTATGATATTAAAAATATTAATTTAGTCGGAGTTGTGGCTAAGATGACTGTATAATGTTGCTTCTTATCCCTTTGGATAAGATTAATTTATATTATTTATGATATTAAAAATATTAATTTAGTCGGAGTAGTGGCTAAGATGACGGTATAATGTTGCTTGTTGTCCCTTTAGTTTATATAAATTTATATTATTTATGATAATAAAAATATTAATTTAGTCGGCGTCTTGGCTAAGATGTAGGTGTAATGTTGCTTGTTGTCCCTTTAGTTTATATAAATGTATATTATTTATGATAATACAAATATTAATTTAGTCTGAGTACTGGCTAAGATGACGGTATAATGTTGCTTCTTGTCCCGTTAGTTTATATAAATTTATATTATTTATGATAATAAAAATATTAATTTAGTCGGCGTCTTGGCTAAGATGTAGGTGTAATGTTGCTTCTTGTCCCTTTGAATAAGATTAATTTATATTATTTATGATATTAAAAATATTAATTTAGTCGGAGTAGTGGCTAAGATGACGGTATAATGTTGCTTCTTGTCCCGTTAGTTTATATAAATTTATATTATTTATGATAATAAAAATATTAATTTAGTCGGAGTAGTGGCTAAGATGTAGGTGTAATGTTGCTTCTTGTCCCTTTAGTTTATATAAATGTATATTATTTATGATATTAAAAATATTAATTTAGTCGGCGTCTTGGCTAAGATGTAGGTGTAATTTACTTAACGTCCCTTTAGTTTATATAAATGTATATTATTTATGATAATACAAATATTAATTTAGTCTGAGTACTGGCTAAGATGACGGTATAATGTTGCTTCTTGTCCCGTTAGTTTATATAAATTTATATTATTTATGATAATAAAAATATTAATTTAGTCGGAGTAGTGGCTAAGATGTAGGTGTAATGTTACTTAACGTCCCTTTGGCTAAGATTAATTTATATTATTTATGATATTAAAAATATTAATTTAGTCGGAGTTGTGGCTAAGATGACTGTATAATGTTGCTTCTTATCCCTTTGGATAAGATTAATTTATATTATTTATGATATTAAAAATATTAATTTAGTCGGAGTAGTGGCTAAGATGACGGTATAATGTTGCTTGTTGTCCCGTTAGTTTATATAAATTTATATTATTTATGATAATAAAAATATTAATTTAGTCGGCGTCTTGGCTAAGATGTAGGTGTAATGTTGCTTGTTGTCCCTTTAGTTTATATAAATGTATATTATTTATGATAATACAAATATTAATTTAGTCTGAGTACTGGCTAAGATGACGGTATAATGTTGCTTCTTGTCCCGTTAGTTTATATAAATTTATATTATTTATGATAATAAAAATATTAATTTAGTCGGCGTCTTGGCTAAGATGTAGGTGTAATGTTGCTTCTTGTCCCTTTGAATAAGATTAATTTATATTATTTATGATATTAAAAATATTAATTTAGTCGGAGTAGTGGCTAAGATGACGGTATAATGTTGCTTCTTGTCCCGTTAGTTTATATAAATTTATATTATTTATGATAATAAAAATATTAATTTAGTCGGCGTCTTGGCTAAGATGTAGGTGTAATGTTACTTAACGTCCCTTTGGCTAAGATTAATTTATATTATTTATGATATTAAACATATTAATTTAGTCGGCGTCTTGGCTAAGATGTAGGTGTAATGTTGCTTCTTGTCCCTTTGAATAAGATTAATTTATATTATTTATGATAATAAAAATATTAATTTAGTCGGAGTAGTGGCTAAGATGACTGTATAATGTTGCTTCTTGTCCCTTTAGTTTATATAAATGTATATTATTTATGATAATACAAATATTAATTTAGTCGGCGTCTTGGCTAAGATGTAGGTGTAATTTACTTAACGTCCCTTTAGTTTATATAAATGTATATTATTTATGATAAAAAATATTAATTTAGTCGGAGTAGTGGCTAAGATGACGGTATAATGTTGCTTATTGTCCCTTTAGATTATATAAATTTATATTATTGATGATATTAAAAATATTAATTTAGTCGGCGTCTTGGCTAAGATGTAGGTGTAATGTTACTTAACGTCCCTTTGGCTAAGATTAATTTATATTATTTATGATATTAAACATATTAATTTAGTCGGCGTCTTGGCTAAGATGTAAGTGTAATGTTGCTTCTTGTCCCTTTGAATAAGATTAATTTATATTATTTATGATATTAAAAATATTAATTTAGTCGGAGTTGTGGCTAAGATGACTGTATAATGTTGCTTCTTATCCCTTTGGATAAGATTAATTTATATTATTTATGATATTAAAAATATTAATTTAGTCGGAGTAGTGGCTAAGATGTAGGTGTAATGTTGCTTATTGTCCCTTTGGATAATATTAATTTATATTATTTATGATATTAAAAATATTAATTTAGTCGGCGTCTTGGCTAAGATGTAGGTATAATGTTGCTTCTTATCCCTTTAGTTTATCTAAATTTATATTATTGATGATATTAAAAATATTAATTTAGTCGGCGTCTTGGCTAAGATGTAGGTGTAATGTTGCTTCTTATCCCTTTGGATAAGATTAATTTATATTATTTATGATATTAAAAATATTAATTTAGTCGGCGTCTTGGATAAGATGTAGGTGTAATGTTGCTTCTTGTCCCTTTAGTTTATATAAATGTATATTATTTATGATATTAAAAATATTAATTTAGTCGGCGTCTTGGCTAAGATGTAGGTGTAATGTTGCTTCTTGTCCCTTTAGTTTATATAAATTTATATTATTTATGATAACAAATATTAATTTAGTCGGCGTCTTGGCTAAGATGACGGTATAATGTTGCTTATTGTCCCTTTAGTTTATATAAATTTAATTATTGATGATATTAAAAATATTAATTTATTCGGCGTCTTGGCTAAGATGTAGGTGTAATGTTACTTAACGTCCCTTTGGCTAAGATTAATTTATATTATTTATGATATTAAAAATATTAATTTAGTCGGAGTACTGGCTAAGATGACGGTATAATGTTGCTTCTTATCCCTTTGAATAAGATTAATTTATATTATTTATGATATTAAAATATTAATTTAGTCGGAGTAGTGGCTAAGATGACGGTATAATGTTGCTTATTGTCCCTTTAGATTATATAAATTTATATTATTGATGATATTAAAAATATTAATTTAGTCGGCGTCTTGGCTAAGATGTAGGTGTAATGTTGCTTCTTATCCCTTTGGATAAGATTAATTTATATTATTTATGATATTACAAAATATTAATTTAGTCGGCGTCTTGGCTAAGATGTAGGTATAATGTTACTTAACGTCCCTTTGGCTAAGATTAATTTATATTATTTATGATAATACAAATATTAATTTAGTCGGAGTAGTGGCTAAGATGTAGGTGTAATGTTGCTTCTTGTCCCTTTAGTTTATATAAATTTATATTATTTATGATATTAAAAATATTAATTTAGTCGGAGTAGTGGCTAAGATGTAGGTGTAATGTTGCTTCTTGTCCCTTTAGTTTATATAAATTTATATTATTTATGATAAAAAATATTAATTTAGTCGGAGTAGTGGCTAAGATATAGGTGTAATGTTGCTTCTTATCCCTTTAGTTTATATAAATTTATATTATTTATGATAAAAAATATTAATTTAGTCAGCGTCTTGGCTAAGATGACGGTATAATGTTGCTTCTTGTCCCTTTAGTTTATATAAATTTATATTATTGATGATATTAAAAATATTAATTTAGTCGGCGTCTTGGCTAAGATGTAGGTGTAATGTTGCTTCTTGTCCCTTTGGATAAGATTAATTTATATTATTTATGATATAAAAATATTAATTTAGTCGGAGTAGTGGATAAGATGTAGGTGTAATGTTGCTTCTTGTCCCTTTAGTTTATATAAATGTATATTATTTATGATAAAAAATATTAATTTAGTCGGAGTAGTGGCTAAGATGACGGTATAATGTTGCTTCTTGTCCCTTTAGTTTATATAAATTTAAATTATTGATGATATTAAAAATATTAATTTAGTCGGCGTCTTGGCTAAGATGTAGGTGTAATGTTGCTTCTTGTCCCTTTAGATTATATAAATTTATATTATTGATGATATTAAAAATATTAATTTAGTCGGAGTAGTGGCTAAGATGACGGTGTAATGTTGCTTATTGTCCCTTTAGATTATATAAATTTATATTATTGATGATATTAAAAATATTAATTTAGTCGGCGTCTTGGCTAAGATGTAGGTGTAATGTTGCTTCTTATCCCTTTGGATAAGATTAATTTATATTATTTATGATATAAAAATATTAATTTAGTCGGAGTAGTGGATAAGATGTAGGTGTAATGTTGCTTCTTATCCCTTTAGTTTATATAAATTTAATTAATGATGATATTAAAAATATTAATTTATTCGGCGTCTTGGCTAAGATGTAAGTGTAATGTTGCTTGTTGTCCCTTTGGATAAGATTAATTTATATTATTTATGATATTAAAATATTAATTTAGTCGGAGTAGTGGATAAGATGACGGTATAATGTTGCTTCTTGTCCCTTTATTTTATATAAATGTATATTATTTATGATAAAAAATATTAATTTAGTCGGAGTAGTGGCTAAGATGTAGGTGTAATGTTGCTTCTTATCCCTTTAGTTTATATAAATTTAATTAATGATGATATTAAAAATATTAATTTATTCGGCGTCTTGGCTAAGATGTAAGTGTAATGTTGCTTGTTGTCCCTTTGGATAAGATTAATTTATATTATTTATGATATTAAAATATTAATTTAGTCGGAGTAGTGGATAAGATGACGGTATAATGTTGCTTTTTGTCCCTTTATTTTATATAAATTTATATTATTGATGATATTAAACATATTAATTTAGTCGGTGTCTTGGCTAAGATGTAGGTGTAATGTTACTTAACGTCCCTTTGGCTAAGATTAATTTATATTATTTATGATATTAAAAATATTAATTTTGTCGGAGTAGTGGATAAGATGACGGTATAATGTTGCTTCTTGTCCCTTTATTTTATATAAATGTATATTATTGATGATATTAAAAATATTAATTTAGTCGGCGTCTTGGCTAAGATGTAGGTGTAATGTTGCTTCTTGTCCCTTTAGTTTATATAAATTTATATTATAGATGATATTAAAAATATTAATTTAGTCGGCGTCTTGGCTAAGATGTAGGTGTAATGTTGCTTCTTGTCCCTTTAGTTTATATAAATGTATATTATTGATGATATTAAAAATATTAATTTAGTCGGCGTCTTGGCTAAGATGTAGGTGTAATTTACTTAACGTCCCTTTAGTTTATATAAATGTATATTATTTATGATAAAAAATATTAATTTAGTCGGAGTAGTGGCTAAGATGACGGTATAATGTTGCTTATTGTCCCTTTAGATTATATAAATTTATATTATTGATGATATTAAAAATATTAATTTAGTCGGAGTAGTGGCTAAGATGTAGGTGTAATGTTGCTTGTTGTCCCTTTGGATAAGATTAATTTATATTATTTATGATATTAAAAATATTAATTTAGTCGGAGTTGTGGCTAAGATGACTGTATAATGTTGCTTCTTATCCCTTTGGATAAGATTAATTTATATTATTTATGATATTAAAAATATTAATTTAGTCGGAGTAGTGGCTAAGATGTAGGTGTAATGTTGCTTCTTGTCCCTTTAGATTATATAAATTTATATTATTTATGATAATACAAATATTAATTTAGTCGGTGTAGTGGCTAAGATGACGGTATAATGTTGCTTCTTGTCCCTTTAGTTTATATAAATGTATATTATTGATGATATTAAAAATATTAATTTAGTCGGCGTCTTGGCTAAGATGTAGGTGTAATTTACTTAACGTCCCTTTAGTTTATATAAATGTATATTATTTATGATAAAAAATATTAATTTAGTCGGAGTAGTGGCTAAGATGACGGTATAATGTTGCTTATTGTCCCTTTAGATTATATAAATTTATATTATTGATGATATTAAAAATATTAATTTAGTCGGCGTCTTGGCTAAGATGTAGGTGTAATGTTACTTAACGTCCCTTTGGCTAAGATTAATTTATATTATTTATGATATTAAACATATTAATTTAGTCGGAGTTGTGGCTAAGATGACTGTATAATGTTGCTTCTTATCCCTTTGGATAAGATTAATTTATATTATTTATGATATTAAAAATATTAATTTAGTCGGCGTCTTGGCTAAGATGTAGGTATAATGTTGCTTCTTGTCCCTTTGGATAATATTAATTTATATTATTTATGATATTAAAAATATTAATTTAGTCGGCGTCTTGGCTAAGATGTAGGTATAATGTTGCTTCTTGTCCCTTTGGATAATATTAATTTATATTATTTATGATATTAAAAATATTAATTTAGTCGGAGTAGTGGCTAAGATGTAGGTGTAATGTTGCTTCTTGTCCCTTTAGTTTATCTAAATTTATATTATTGATGATATTAAAAATATTAATTTAGTCGGAGTAGTGGCTAAGATGACGGTATAATGTTGCTTCTTGTCCCTTTGGATAATATTAATTTATATTATTTATGATATTAAAAATATTAATTTAGTCGGAGTAGTGGCTAAGATGTAGGTGTAATGTTGCTTATTGTCCCTTTGGATAATATTAATTTATATTATTTATGATATTAAAAATATTAATTTAGTCGGCGTCTTGGCTAAGATGTAGGTATAATGTTGCTTCTTGTCCCTTTAGTTTATCTAAATTTATATTATTGATGATATTAAAAATATTAATTTAGTCGGAGTAGTGGCTAAGATGACGGTATAATGTTGCTTCTTGTCCCTTTGGATAATATTAATTTATATTATTTATGATATTAAAAATATTAATTTAGTCGGAGTAGTGGCTAAGATGTAGGTGTAATGTTGCTTCTTATCCCTTTAGTTTATATAAATGTATATTATTTATGATATTAAAAATATTAATTTAGTCGGCGTCTTGGCTAAGATGTAGGTATAATGTTGCTTCTTGTCCCTTTAGTTTATCTAAATTTATATTATTGATGATATTAAAAATATTAATTTAGTCGGCGTCTTGGCTAAGATGTAAGTGTAATGTTGCTTCTTGTCCCTTTAGATTATATAAATGTATATTATTTATGATATTACAGAATATTAATTTAGTCAGCGTCTTGGCTAAGATGTAGGTGTAATGTTGCTTCTTGTCCCTTTAGTTTATATAAATTTATATTATTGATGATATTAAAAATATTAATTTAGTCGGAGTAGTGGCTAAGATGTAGGTGTAATGTTGCTTCTTGTCCCTTTAGTTTATATAAATGTATATTATTTATGATAAAAAATATTAATTTATTCGGCGTCTTGGCTAAGATGTAATTGTAATGTTGCTTGTTGTCCCTTTGGATAAGATTAATTTATATTATTTATGATATTAAAATATTAATTTAGTCGGAGTAGTGGATAAGATGACGGTATAATGTTGCTTCTTGTCCCTTTAGTTTATATAAATGTATATTATTTATGATAAAAAATATTAATTTATTCGGCGTCTTGGCTAAGATGTAATTGTAATGTTGCTTGTTGTCCCTTTGGATAAGATTAATTTATATTATTTATGATATTAAAATATTAATTTAGTCGGAGTAGTGGATAAGATGACGGTATAATGTTGCTTCTTGTCCCTTTAGTTTATATAAATGTATATTATTTATGATATTAAAAATATTAATTTAGTCGGCGTCTTGGCTAAGATGTAGGTGTAATGTTGCTTCTTGTCCCTTTAGTTTATATAAATGTATATTATTTATGATATTAAAAGTATTAATTTAGTCGGCGTCTTGGCTAAGATGACGGTATAATGTTGCTTCTTGTCCCTTTGGATAATATTAATTTATATTATTTATGATATTAAAAATATTAATTTAGTCGGAGTAGTGGCTAAGATGTAGGTGTAATGTTGCTTCTTGTCCCTTTAGTTTATATAAATTTATATTATTGATGATATTAAAAATATTAATTTAGTCGGCGTCTTGGCTAAGATGTAGGTGTAATGTTGCTTCTTATCCCTTTGGATAAGATTAATTTATATTATTTATGATATAAAAATATTAATTTAGTCGGAGTAGTGGATAAGATGTAGGTGTAATGTTGCTTCTTGTCCCTTTAGTTTATATAAATGTATATTATTTATGATAAAAAATATTAATTTAGTCGGAGTAGTGGCTAAGATGACGGTATAATGTTGCTTCTTGTCCCTTTAGTTTATATAAATTTATATTATTGATGATATTAAAAATATTAATTTAGTCGGCGTCTTGGCTAAGATGTAGGTGTAATGTTGCTTCTTGTCCCTTTGGATAATATTAATTTATATTATTTATGATATTAAAAATATTAATTTAGTCGGAGTAGTGGCTAAGATGACGGTGTAATGTTGCTTATTGTCCCTTTAGATTATATAAATTTATATTATTGATGATATTAAAAATATTAATTTAGTCGGCGTCTTGGCTAAGATATAGGTGTAATGTTGCTTCTTATCCCTTTGGATAAGATTAATTTATATTATTTATGATATAAAAATATTAATTTAGTCGGAGTAGTGGATAAGATGTAGGTGTAATGTTGCTTCTTATCCCTTTAGTTTATATAAATTTAATTAATGATGATATTAAAAATATTAATTTATTCGGCGTCTTGGCTAAGATGTAAGTGTAATGTTGCTTGTTGTCCCTTTGGATAAGATTAATTTATATTATTTATGATATTAAAATATTAATTTAGTCGGAGTAGTGGATAAGATGACGGTATAATGTTGCTTCTTGTCCCTTTATTTTATATAAATGTATATTATTTATGATAAAAAATATTAATTTAGTCGGAGTAGTGGCTAAGATGTAGGTGTAATGTTGCTTCTTATCCCTTTAGTTTATATAAATTTAATTAATGATGATATTAAAAATATTAATTTAGTCGGCGTCTTGGCTAAGATGTAAGTGTAATGTTGCTTCTTGTCCCTTTGAATAAGATTAATTTATATTATTTATGATATTACAAAATATTAATTTAGTCAGCGTCTTGGCTAAGATGTAGGTGTAATGTTGCTTCTTATCCCTTTGGATAAGATTAATTTATATTATTTATGATATAAAAATATTAATTTAGTCGGAGTAGTGGCTAAGATGTAGGTGTAATGTTGCTTGTTGTCCCTTTGGATAAGATTAATTTATATTATTTATGATATTAAAATATTAATTTAGTCGGAGTAGTGGATAAGATGACGGTATAATGTTGCTTTTTGTCCCTTTATTTTATATAAATTTATATTATTGATGATATTAAACATATTAATTTAGTCGGTGTCTTGGCTAAGATGAAGGTGTAATGTTACTTAACGTCCCTTTGGCTAAGATTAATTTATATTATTTATGATATAAAAATATTAATTTAGTCGGAGTAGTGGCTAAGATGTAGGTGTAATGTTGCTTGTTGTCCCTTTGGATAAGATTAATTTATATTATTTATGATATTAAAATATTAATTTAGTCGGAGTAGTGGCTAAGATGTAGGTGTAATGTTGCTTGTTGTCCCTTTGGATAAGATTAATTTATATTATTTATGATATTAAAATATTAATTTAGTCGGAGTAGTGGATAAGATGACGGTATAATGTTGCTTTTTGTCCCTTTATTTTATATAAATTTATATTATTGATGATATTAAACATATTAATTTAGTCGGTGTCTTGGCTAAGATGAAGGTGTAATGTTACTTAACGTCCCTTTGGCTAAGATTAATTTATATTATTTATGATATTAAAAATATTAATTTTGTCGGAGTAGTGGATAAGATGACGGTATAATGTTGCTTCTTGTCCCTTTATTTTATATAAATGTATATTATTTATGATAAAAAATATTAATTTAGTCGGAGTAGTGGCTAAGATGACGGTATAATGTTGCTTCTTGTCCCGTTAGTTTATATAAATTTATATTATTGATGATATTAAAAATATTAATTTAGTCGGCGTCTTGGCTAAGATGAAGGTGTAATGTTACTTAACGTCCCTTTGGCTAAGATTAATTTATATTATTTATGATATTAAACATATTAATTTAGTCGGTGTCTTGGCTAAGATGTAGGTGTAATGTTGCTTCTTATCCCTTTAGTTTATATAAATTTATATTATTGATGATATTAAAAATATTAATTTAGTCGGCGTCTTGGCTAAGATGTAGGTGTAATGTTGCTTCTTGTCCCTTTGGATAATATTAATTTATATTATTTATGATATTAAAAATATTAATTTAGTCGGAGTAGTGGCTAAGATGTAGGTGTAATGTTGCTTCTTGTCCCTTTAGTTTATATAAATTTATATTATTTATGATAAAAAATATTAATTTAGTCGGAGTAGTGGCTAAGATGACGGTATAATGTTGCTTATTGTCCCTTTAGATTATATAAATTTATATTATTGATGATATTAAAAATATTAATTTAGTCGGCGTCTTGGCTAAGATGTAGGTGTAATGTTGCTTCTTGTCCCTTTGTATAATATTAATTTATATTATTTATGATATTAAAAATATTAATTTAGTCGGAGTAGTGGCTAAGATGTAGGTGTAATGTTGCTTCTTATCCCTTTAGTTTATATAAATTTAATTAATGATGATATTAAAAATATTAATTTATTCGGCGTCTTGGCTAAGATGTAAGTGTAATGTTGCTTCTTGTCCCTTTGAATAAGATTAATTTATATTATTTATGATATTACAAAATATTAATTTAGTCAGCGTCTTGGCTAAGATGTAGGTGTAATGTTGCTTCTTGTCCCTTTGGATAATATTAATTTATATTATTTATGATATTAAAAATATTAATTTAGTCGGCGTCTTAGCTAAGATGTAGGTGTAATGTTGCTTCTTGTCCCTTTAGTTTATATAAATGTATATTATTTATGATAAGGTGTAATGTTGCTTGTTGTCCCTTTGGATAAGATTAATTTATATTATTTATGATATTAAAATATTAATTTAGTCGGAGTAGTGGATAAGATGACGGTATAATGTTGCTTCTTGTCCCTTTGGATAAGATTAATTTATATTATTTATGATATTACAAATATTAATTTAGTCGGAGTAGTGGCTAAGATGACGGTATAATGTTGCTTCTTGTCCCGTTAGTTTATATAAATTAATATTATTGATGATATTAAAAATATTAATTTAGTCGGCGTCTTGGCTAAGATGAAGGTGTAATGTTACTTAACGTCCCTTTGGCTAAGATTAATTTATATTATTTATGATATTAAAAATATTAATTTAGTCGGCGTCTTGGCTAAGATGTAGGTGTAATGTTGCTTCTTGTCCCTTTGTATAATATTAATTTATATTATTTATGATATTAAAAATATTAATTTAGTCGGAGTAGTGGCTAAGATGACGGTGTAATGTTGCTTATTGTCCCTTTAGATTATATAAATTTATATTATTGATGATATTAAAAATATTAATTTAGTCGGCGTCTTGGCTAAGATGTAGGTGTAATGTTGCTTCTTATCCCTTTGGATAATATTAATTTATATTATTTATGATATTACAAAATATTAATTTAGTCGGAGTAGTGGCTAAGATGTAGGTGTAATGTTGCTTCTTATCCCTTTAGTTTATATAAATTTATATTATTGATGATATTAAAAATATTAATTTAGTCAGCGTCTTGGCTAAGATGTAGGTGTAATGTTACTTAACGTCCCTTTGGATAAGATTAATTTATATTATTTATGATATTAAAATATTAACTTAGTCGGAGTAGTGGATAAGATGACGGTATAATGTTGCTTCTTGTCCCTTTATTTTATATAAATTTATATTATTGATGATATTAAACATATTAATTTAGTCGGCGTCTTGGCTAAGATGTAAGTGTAATGTTGCTTGTTGTCCCTTTGGATAAGATTAATTTATATTATTTATGATATTAAAATATTAATTTAGTCGGAGTAGTGGATAAGATGACGGTATAATGTTGCTTCTTGTCCCTTTATTTTATATAAATGTATATTATTTATGATAAAAAATATTAATTTAGTCGGAGTAGTGGCTAAGATGTAGGTGTAATGTTACTTCTTATCCCTTTAGTTTATATAAATTTAATTAATGATGATATTAAAAATATTAATTTATTCGGCGTCTTGGCTAAGATGTAAGTGTAATGTTGCTTCTTGTCCCTTTGAATAAGATTAATTTATATTATTTATGATATTACAAAATATTAATTTAGTCAGCGTCTTGGCTAAGATGTAGGTGTAATGTTGCTTCTTGTCCCTTTAGTTTATATAAATGTATATTATTTATGATAAGGTGTAATGTTGCTTGTTGTCCCTTTGGATAAGATTAATTTATATTATTTATGATATTAAAATATTAATTTAGTCGGAGTAGTGGATAAGATGACGGTATAATGTTGCTTCTTGTCCCTTTGGATAAGATTAATTTATATTATTTATGATATTAAAAATATTAATTTAGTCGGCGTCTTGGCTAAGATGTAGGTGTAATGTTGCTTCTTGTCCCTTTGGATAATATTAATTTATATTATTTATGATATTAAAAATATTAATTTAGTCGGAGTAGTGGCTAAGATGTAGGTGTAATGTTGCTTCTTGTCCCTTTGGATAATATTAATTTATATTATTTATGATATTAAAAATATTAATTTAGTCGGAGTAGTGGCTAAGATGACGGTATAATGTTGCTTCTTGTCCCTTTAGTTTATATAAATTTATATTATTTATGATATTAAAAATATTAATTTAGTCGGAGTAGTGGCTAAGATGACGGTATAATGTTGCTTCTTGTCCCTTTAGTTTATATAAATTTATATTATTGATGATATTAAAAATATTAATTTAGTCGGCGTCTTGGCTAAGATGTAGGTGTAATGTTGCTTCTTGTCCCTTTGGATAATATTAATTTATATTATTTATGATATTAAAAATATTAATTTAGTCGGAGTAGTGGCTAAGATGACGGTATAATGTTGCTTCTTGTCCCTTTAGTTTATATAAATGTATATTATTTATGATATTAAAAATATTAATTTAGTCGGAGTAGTGGCTAAGATGACGGTATAATGTTGCTTCTTGTCCCTTTAGTTTATATAAATTTATATTATTGATGATATTAAAAATATTAATTTAGTCGGCGTCTTGGCTAAGATGTAGGTGTAATGTTGCTTCTTGTCCCTTTGGATAATATTAATTTATATTATTTATGATATTAAAAATATTAATTTAGTCGGAGTAGTGGCTAAGATGTAGGTGTAATGTTGCTTCTTGTCCCTTTGGATAATATTAATTTATATTATTTATGATATTAAAAATATTAATTTAGTCGGAGTAGTGGCTAAGATGACGGTATAATGTTGCTTCTTGTCCCTTTAGTTTATATAAATGTATATTATTTATGATATTAAAAATATTAATTTAGTCGGAGTAGTGGCTAAGATGACGGTATAATGTTGCTTCTTGTCCCTTTAGTTTATATAAATTTATATTATTGATGATATTAAAAATATTAATTTAGTCGGCGTCTTGGCTAAGATGTAGGTGTAATGTTGCTTCTTGTCCCTTTGGATAATATTAATTTATATTATTTATGATATTAAAAATATTAATTTAGTCGGAGTAGTGGCTAAGATGTAGGTGTAATGTTGCTTCTTGTCCCTTTAGTTTATATAAATGTATATTATTTATGATAAAAAATATTAATTTAGGCTGAGTAGTGGCTAAGATGTAGGTGTAATGTTGCTTCTTGTCCCTTTAGTTTATATAAATTTATATTATTTATGATATTAAAAATATTAATTTAGTCGGAGTAGTGGCTAAGATGACGGTATAATGTTGCTTCTTGTCCCTTTAGTTTATATAAATGTATATTATTGATGATATTAAAAATATTAATTTAGTCGGCGTCTTGGCTAAGATGTAGGTGTAATGTTGCTTCTTGTCCCTTTGGATAATATTAATTTATATTATTTATGATATTAAAAATATTAATTTAGTCGGAGTAGTGGCTAAGATGACGGTATAATGTTGCTTCTTGTCCCTTTGGATAAGATTAATTTATATTATTTATGATATTAAAAATATTAATTTAGTCGGAGTAGTGGCTAAGATGACGGTATAATGTTGCTTCTTGTCCCTTTAGTTTATATAAATGTATATTATTTATGATAAAAAATATTAATTTAGTCGGAGTAGTGGCTAAGATGACGGTATAATGTTGCTTCTTGTCCCTTTAGTTTATATAAATGTATATTATTTATGATAAAAAATATTAATTTAGTCGGAGTAGTGGCTAAGATGACGGTATAATGTTGCTTCTTGTCCCTTTGGATAAGATTAATTTATATTATTTATGATATTAAAAATATTAATTTAGTCGGAGTAGTGGCTAAGATGACGGTATAATGTTGCTTCTTGTCCCTTTAGTTTATATAAATTTATATTATTGATGATATTAAAAATATTAATTTAGTCGGAGTAGTGGCTAAGATGTAGGTGTAATGTTGCTTCTTGTCCCTTTGGATAATATTAATTTATATTATTTATGATATTAAAAATATTAATTTAGTCGGAGTAGTGGCTAAGATGACGGTATAATGTTGCTTCTTGTCCCTTTAGTTTATATAAATGTATATTATTTATGATAAAAAATATTAATTTAGTCGGAGTAGTGGCTAAGATGTAGGTGTAATGTTGCTTCTTGTCCCTTTAGTTTATATAAATTTATATTATTGATGATATTAAAAATATTAATTTAGTCGGCGTCTTGGCTAAGATGTAGATGTAATGTTGCTTCTTGTCCCTTTGGATAAGATTAATTTATATTATTTATGATATTAAAAATATTAATTTAGTCGGAGTAGTGGCTAAGATGACGGTATAATGTTGCTTCTTGTCCCTTTAGTTTATATAAATGTATATTATTTATGATAAAAAATATTAATTTAGTCGGAGTAGTGGCTAAGATGTAGGTGTAATGTTGCTTCTTGTCCCTTTAGTTTATATAAATTTATATTATTGATGATATTAAAAATATTAATTTAGTCAGCGTCTTGGCTAAGATGTAGGTGTAATGTTGGTTCTTGTCCCTTTAGTTTATATAAATGTATATTATTTATGATAAAAAATATTAATTTAGTCGGCGTCTTGGCTAAGATGTAGATGTAAAGTTACTTAACGTCTCTTTAGTTTATATAAATGTATATTATTGATGATATTAAAAATATTAATTTATTCGGCGTCTTGGCTAAGATGTAGGTGTAATGTTGCTTCTTGTCCCTTTAGATAAGATTAATTTATATTATTTATGATATTAAAAATATTAATTTAGTCGGCGTCTTGGCTAAGATGTAGGTATAATGTTGCTTCTTGTCCCTTTGGATAATATTAATTTATATTATTTATGATATTAAAAATATTAATTTAGTCGGAGTAGTGGCTAAGATGTAGGTGTAATGTTACTTAACGTCCCTTTAGTTTATATAAATGTATATTATTGATGATATTAAAAATATTAATTTAGTCGGCGTCTTGGCTAAGATGTAAGTGTAATGTTGCTTCTTGTCCCTTTGGATAAGATTAATTTATATTATTTATGATATTACAAAATATTAATTTAGTCGGAGTTGTGGCTAAGATGACTGTATAATGTTGGTTCTTGTCCCTTTGAATAAGATTAATGTATATTATTTATGATATTAAAAGTATTAATTTAGTCGGAGTAGTGGCTAAGATGTAGGTGTAATGTTGCTTCTTGTCCCTTTAGTTTATATAAATTTATATTATTGATGATATTAAACATATTAATTTAGTCGGAGTAGTGGCTAAGATGACGGTATAATGTTGCTTCTTATCCCTTTGGATAATATTAATTTATATTATTTATGATATTAAAAATATTAATTTAGTCGGAGTAGTGGCTAAGATGTAGGTGTAATGTTGCTTCTTGTCCCTTTGGATAATATTAATTTATATTATTTATGATATTAAAAATATTAATTTAGTCGGAGTAGTGGCTAAGATGACGGTATAATATTGCTTCTTGTCCCTTTAGTTTATATAAATTTATATTATTGATGATATTAAAAATATTAATTTAGTCGGCGTCTTGGCTAAGATGTAGATGTAATGTTACTTAACGTCCCTTTGGTTAAGATTAATTTATATTATTTATGATATTAAAAATATTAATTTAGTCGGAGTACTGGCTAAGATGACGGTATAATGTTGCTTCTTATCCCTTTGGCTAAGATTAATTTATATTATTGATGATATTAAAAATATTAATTTAGTCGGAGTACTGGCTAAGATGACGGTATAATATTGCTTCTTGTCCCTTTAGTTTATATAAATGTATATTATTTATGATATTAAAAATATTAATTTAGTCGGCGTCTTGGCTAAGATGTAGGTGTAATGTTACTTCTTGTCCCTTTGGATAATATTAATTTATATTATTTATGATATTAAAAATATTAATTTAGTCGGAGTAGTGGCTAAGATGACGGTATAATGTTGCTTCTTGTCCCTTTAGTTTATATAAATGTATATTATTTATGATATTAAAAATATTAATTTAGTCGGCGTCTTGGCTAAGATGTAGGTGTAATGTTGCTTGTTGTCCCTTTGGATAATATTAATTTATATTATTTATGATATTAAACATATTAATTTAGTCGGCGTCTTGGCTAAGATGTAGGTGTAATGTTGCTTCTTATCCCTTTGGATAAGATTAATTTATATTATTTATGATATTAAAAATATTAATTTAGTCGGAGTAGTGGCTAAGATGACGGTATAATGTTGCTTCTTGTCCCTTTAGTTTATATAAATGTATATTATTTATGATATTAAAAATATTAATTTAGTCGGCGTCTTGGCTAAGATGTAGGTATAATGTTGCTTCTTGTCCCTTTGGATAATATTAATTTATATTATTTATGATATTAAAAATATTAATTTAGTCGGAGTAGTGGCTAAGATGACGGTATAATGTTGCTTCTTGTCCCTTTAGTTTATATAAATGTATATTATTTATGATATTAAAAATATTAATTTAGTCGGAGTAGTGGCTAAGATGTAGGTGTAATGTTGCTTCTTGTCCCTTTAGTTTATATAAATTTATATTATTGATGATATTAAAAATATTAATTTAGTCGGCGTCTTGGCTAAGATGACGGTATAATGTTGCTTCTTATCCCTTTGAATAAGATTAATTTATATTATTTATGATATTAAAAATATTAATTTAGTCGGAGTAGTGGCTAATATGACGGTATAATATTGCTTCTTGTCCCTTTAGTTTATATAAATTTATATTAATGATGATATTAAAAATATTAATTTAGTCGGAGTAGTGGCTAAGATGTAGGTGTAATGTTGCTTCTTGTCCCTTTAGTTTATATAAATGTATATTATTGATGATATTAAAAATATTAATTTAGTCGGAGTAGTGGCTAAGATGTAGATGTAATGTTGCTTCTTGTCCCTTTGAATAAGATTAATTTATATTATTTATGGTATTAAAAATATTAATTTAGTCGGAGTAGTGGCTAAGATGTAGATGTAATGTTGCTTCTTGTCCCTTTGAATAAGATTAATTTATATTATTTATGATATTACAAAATATTAATTTAGTCAGCGTCTTGGCTAAGATGACGGTGTAATGTTGCTTCTTGTCCCTTTGGATAATATTAATTTATATTATTGATGATATTAAAAATATTAATTTAGTCGGAGTAGTGGCTAAGATGTAAGTGTAATGTTGCTTCTTGTCCCTTTAGTTTATATAAATTTAATTAATGATGATATTAAAAATATTAATTTAGTCGGCGTCTTGGCTAAGATGTAGATGTAATGTTACTTAACGTCCCTTTGGCTAAGATTAATTTATATTATTTATGATATTAAAAATATTAATTTAGTCGGAGTAGTGGCTAAGATGTAGGTGTAATGTTGCTTCTTGTCCCTTTAGTTTATATAAATGTATATTATTGATGATATTAAAAATATTAATTTAGTCGGCGTCTTGGCTAAGATGTAGGTGTAATGTTGCTTCTTATCCCTTTGGATAATATTAATTTATATTATTTATGATATTAAAAATATTAATTTATTCGGCGTCTTGGCTAAGATGACGGTATAATGTTGCTTCTTGTCCCTTTAGTTTATATAAATGTATATTATTTATGATATTAAACATATTAATTTAGTCGGTGTCTTGGCTAATATGACGGTATAATGTTGCTTCTTGTCCCTTTAGTTTATATAAATTTATATAATTTATGATATTAAAAATATTAATTTAGTCGGCGTCTTGGCTAAGATGTAGGTATAATGTTGCTTCTTGTCCCTTTGTTTAAGATTAATTTATATTATTTATGATATTACAAATATTAATTTAGTTGGAGTAGTGTCTAAGATGACGGTATAATGTTGCTTCTTATCCCTTTAGTTTATATAAATTTATATTATTTATGATAATAAAAATATTAATTTAGTCGGCGAATTGGCTAAGATAAAGTTATAATGTTGCTTCTCAGCACTTTGTTTAAGATTAATTTATAATATATAAATGTAATATTACCAATAGATTTAAGCTCAAATTAAGCTTTTAATGTTTAAACATTAATTAACTAGTCAATTTAAGCTTATTTTGACCAATAGTTTTGATTTTAATTCAAGCCTACTTTTAACATTAATTTTTATGAACATTTTACACTAATTTGATACTATTTACCACTCATTTAGAGTAATTTTTTCGACTAATTCGAATATAATATATATATATGTTGCACGAGGGATGTCGCGTCACTCAATGTTTGGAGAAGAGTGTTTTTAAGTCGTAATCTCTATTCAAATAACATATTACATATATGCATATTATATATATATATATATAAACATTATAATATTATAATATAACATACTAATTATGTTCATACCGTATATAAGTTGGGGTTCGTCTACATATAAAAATATATGGATATAATGCGTCTAGCTTTGAATCGCAATCCGTAATGACATTGATACGTAAACAATGACCAATCGTGTTCACTGAAGCGAGACCTTGCATGCGTCACGTCACGCATGACGTGCATTGATATTATATAATAGTTGTGTATGCGTGTATGTTAACAGTAATGTATAAAATAGATAATTCACATTGCTACATATAGAAGCTTATCTTTGAATATTCTTACAATCAACTTGTTAATTTCCCAACACATACTAGTGGTAATACTATTGACTTGATAATTATTCCCCCTTATTCACCTATTATTTCAAAACCCACTCAAGGTAATCTGATTTCTGAACATTATGTTATTTATTTTGATATACTTGTTTCTTCTTTTATATTTAGTGACCATGTAAAAAACACTACAGAAACATTTCAAAAATTAATCTACAATTGTTCATTAATTCTGTATATGCTTATATATCTATTCATAATACATCTTTAGCGAATTACATATCTTATGATAATTTTAATGACGCATTACGATATTCCCTTGATGCACATTCACCTTTAATAATTAGGACCAAGAAATATGGTGCTCACTCTCCTTGGTTTAACAATGACCTTATTCTTCTAAGGAGAAAACTTCGCTACCATCAGTTGAAATTCAAACGAAGCAAATGTTTTACTCATCTTGAATCTTTCAAAAATATAAGATCTTTGTACAAGAAATAATTCTCAGCAGCAAAATATTCCTCCTATACTGATAAACTTAATAAGTATGGTACTTCTTCCAAAGAAGCTTTTAAATTAGCTTTTTCTCTAATTGGTAAAAATCGGAATAAAAAACTACTAGATGGTTCTGATGATAATCTGTGTTCTTTATTTGCTGACTTTTTTCAAAATAAAGTTGTAAAAATAATAGAAGACCTTCCTGTTGTAGATTCTTTATATTTTGAAAGTCCACTCTCTTTCTCTGATACTCACTGGTCTTATTTTAATTTACCCACTTATTATGTTGTCCTTTCTATCATGTCTTGTTTGAAATCCAATTCCCCACTTGACTCTCTTCCTTTTTCTATCTAATTGATATAAGTACTGGTATAATTCGTTTATCATTATCTTCATCCATTGTTCCACAATCGATGAAATATGCCTACATCACTCCGATATTAAAGAAACATAATCTAGATTCTTCCATACTATCCAACTATCATCCTATTTCGCAATTATCATAAATTTATAAGACTATGGAACGTATAGTTGCGCGTCAGCTTATTGATTATATTATATCAAACTCTATTCTGGATTGCTTTCATAGTGCATAACTTCCCAATAGTAGTACAGAAACTGCCCTAAATATTGTGTTTAACGATATTATACTATCTATGGATAATAAGGCTTCTTGTTATTTGGTTCTTCTTGATCTGTTTAGTGCCTTTGACACGTTAAATCATATGATTATTTATTACCGTCTACGTGAAATAGGTATTCATGTACTAGTTCACAACTGGTTGATGTCATTTGTATATAATAGAATATCTTCGGTAAAGATCAAGTCATCTTTGTCGGCTCCATTTGATCACACTTGTGGCGTTCCTCAAGGATCAGTACTGGGTCCGATTCTTTTTATTTTGTATATTCTTCCCATTAATTTGATTTTTTTTAAATACCCATATATTCGTTATCACCTCTTTGCTGATGACTTACAAATTTATACTTTTTTTCCACCTGATATTGACATAATTCACCTTTCAATTTCTAACTGTATTAATGATTTAATCTATTGGTTTTCCTGTAATTCACTTTCATTAAATATTACTAAAACTGATATCATTATACTTTCTAGATCTCTTTCTTCAATTACTCTAACTCATCCATTCCTTATCTCACTTCCTATCTCAAACAACATCACTACTCTAGGTTTTACTATAAATAATGCATTAGATTACTCAGTACATATATCAAACACTGTCCGCACTGCTAATTATGTCCTGTATAATATAGGCAAGGCTCGTTCTAAGCTAACAATTACTTTAACTAAATCATTATTACATTCATTAGTATTCAGTCGACTTAGATATTGTAATTCGCTTTTAATTAACATTCCGCAAAAATTGGTGACAAAATTCTATTTAATACAACGTAGAGCTGTTCGCATATTATTTAAGTTAACGCGTAATGATATAACCATATCTATACATTCCATAATGGCGACTCTCGGGTGGTTGAAGTTACGAGATTTATGCAAGTTTCGTCTTCTTTGCATTACTCACAAGGCTATATATATATATGGTAGTTCCGTCATACCTATCGAAGGGACTCATAATTCGAGCAACTACTCGTCCGAGTTGCAAATGTGAGCTGATGAAAATATCTGATCTATATATGCAGATGCTCCGAAGTACTAGAATAGTCTTCCGATGAATTACGGACCCTATAATATTTTATTACTTTTAAATGTCGACTACATTCACTTATGTTATCATTATAATTCTTCTTTTTAAATTTATTATTATTCGTGTAATTATTTATTTGTTTATTATTTCAACTAGACGCATATAAACATCCATCGTTTTCAACTGAGTCAATGAACCTTTATATTATTATTATTATATATATATAAACTCTATAATAGATTATACACTGTATACCCCACGGGGGGGTCCTGCGGGGGCAAGGCCCCCCCCTGAGATCGGCTAGGCCCCTAAAACTTGTTTCGAATTAAGTTTTTTTTCATATAGTATTTACTAGATATTCAATTATATTTATATTTTTATTTTATAATTTTATTTATATTATATTTATTTATTAGAATGTATGTATTTTAGTCTTAGACATTATAGTGAGGATCCAATTCAGTATTAATGGTTTTATAAAATATTTTCGAAAATTATTGTAAATATTAAAAATGTGTAATTAACTAACTATAGTTTACCTATCATGAGCAAACAACAAACAACTAGGTTTTATTTGGTTTTCTAAAATAGGAGCAGACAAATTAATAGATCACAGAATTGCAGTAACAGAATCAAATATCAAACCAACCTCAATCCCAAACAATAGCAATACAAAATATGAAAAAAATAAATTTAAATTATCGTCCATCTGATCTCGGAAACGTTTGTCCTAAACGTACAAGTGCATGCCTGGATGGTAAGCACCATGGTAGACCATCGTTTGGAAATAAAATAAAAATATTTACCGATAATATGTATATATATACAAAATAAAGCAAATTTATATCCATTTGAAGGTTATAGTACTTTCACAGTAGATGAAAACAACCTAAGTGGTTACTACAATTGCAATTCCGCATTGGAAAAAGAAAATAGTTTGATAAATGGTCCCAATCATGTGATTCATTATATGAATCGCGTACAAAAAGATCCAACTGTTGATTGACTACCAGTGCACTCTCCTAAAAAGTATTCTTTTCAACTCCTCAATTCTAGATCAGTACGAAATAAAGTTGATTTGATTTAACATGTATTATTAAATTAATTATTTATTCTAATTGTTCTATATCTGTCATTACTGATATATCAGTATATATACTTGATTAACTATTGGTGATTCTGCTCTAGCTTCCCAACTGACCCCTGATGGTTTTAAAGTATTGCTTGCTAATAAGTATATACTTTTTATATACATATATACAGAGTTGGGCAGTATCGCCGATACAGTATCTATTAAGGCAAAAAATCAGTATCGTAGATACATTTGTATTTGTATTTGTATCTATTATAAAAATTAAAAAAGTATTTGTAATTGTATCTATTAGAAATAAATATTATCTATGATACGTATCTACTAAGAAAATTATGTAAACAAATACAAATACATTTAATTAAATAATATATCATTTGATATTATTTTTATTTTATATCAATATTTTATAATATTATTTATAAATTAATTTTAATATATATAAATACATCAATATATTTTTAATAAAATATCTTTTATCAATATTGAAATAAATTCATTGTTGAAAATTATGATATATAAATATAGTTATTTATTCTCAAAAGCCATTATATTGAATTTAATTGAATTGTTTAATTAAACACCAATATAGCTGGTGCCGATATACATTTATTGAAAACAAAGAAATTATTTTGAAAATATATTTTATATAATAATTGATTTATAATTAAACTACTTTCTAATAAATTCATAAAAAATCTAAATAAATCATAATTATAATAATTAAAAATATGCAATATTTATCTTTATAATATAAAAATATATAGCTTGCTCGGCAGTTCATTACACGTTACCTCCATTCCTCTCTATCATTCATTGCTATCGGTAATTCCTCATTTGTTCACATTGTGTCATCTCTTAATTAAGACTTAATTGGTCTAAATATGTTCTCAGAAGGCCTATATAAGGCCTATAGGCCTTCTTTGAGAGCGTCGTCAGTGTTGTGGATTCCAGGGTAATACTTTACTCGATATTTAGCTTATATTTCTCCAGCAGTGACCATAGAACCTCAGTCGTTGTTCGCGTATGTATCTGTTATACTTGGAATGTTGCCGTACACCTCCTTATGTGTAACGTTGGTATATACATGACTTGTTTAGTGCAGCACGCAGCATGCGTGTATAGGCTCATATCAAATTTTGTTCTTCTCTAATGTTGAAGTTAGAGTCCACGTGATAGAGCCATATACAAGAACAGTCTCAACTGTAGCTCTAAAGAAGTGTATTTTGAGTTTACTTGAAAGGTTAGATTCCATATGATATTCAGGCTATTCAAGGCTGCCCATGCACTCCCGTTTCTTATGCTTACGTCATGTTGAGTTGAACCAATATCTACATAGATATTTGAACTATTCTACACGTTTTATATCTAGTATATCTAATACTCCATTAGTTATATCGAAGAAAGATGTGTCACCATCAGGCGATCTTACCATAAAGCGAGTATTATTGTATAGCGTCAATATGGCATTTACAATTTCAGTGGGTATACCATATATGATTAAAATATCTTTCATCTTTTAACGATTTATTGAATCAAAAGTCTATAAAGAGGAGAGTTTTTTTTATATTTAGCTGATTCTAATTTAATTTTATGTCCCACTTAAAGTTCTCTAATATCTGATCACTTTGCCATATTATTTTATTTTAACTTGCCGGTGATACAAATTAATTGACTTTCTAGGTCGTTTCAGAAAATCTTCTCTATTAATAAACCAATGTTATCTCTCTATTCAATCAACTTAGCAACAGTATATCTTCTTATTTGTCTACACTTTTTGATTATTTTAATTTGGCATTACCTTATTCGCTTGATATGTTGGTACCCTCCATTACTCTTATCAGCAGAACTTATTATAAGTTTCCCTGGTTTAATATTGAGCTTGTTAACCTGAGGAAACTACTTCGTAGACTATAACGTAAATATGCATCCTCTAAACTTGAATCTGATCTTATTTCATTTAAAGTTTTCTATCGCTTTACAAGAAAAAATTCTCTCTACCAAATTGTCATATTACACCGATATGCTCGGTAGTTATGGAATATATTCTAGGTAAGCTTATAAATTAGCTTTCACCTTAGTAGACACTCGTACAACCCAGACCAAATTTCTTCCTGCCCAACCTGATTTAGTTATTTGTTCATTGTTTTCTAATTTATTCCAACATAAAATTTCTAGCATGATCAATGTACTTACAAACATTAACTCAACACGACTCAATCTCAATTTAACATCCACTCATAATCACTGTTCATGTGTTTCGCTTCCCACACATGACATTGCACTCTCTTTGATGACATCCTTGAAAACCAATTCCCCCTTAATCCTTTTCCACTCAATCTACTTCATCCATTATCACCATATTTTATTGGATTTATCGGTGAAATCATTCATAGGTATCTTATATTATCTATTATTCCACACCCAATGAAATATTCATAGATTATTTCGATTTAAAAAAAACTACTCTTGACCAATCTAATATATCAAGTTATCGTCCAATATCCCAACTATCATCAATAGCTAAGACGTCAGAACGAGTTATGTCTACTCAACTTATTAATTACATTATGCCCATTTATATTGTTGATAAATATCAAAGTGCGTATCTTCCTCATCGTAGTACTGAAATTGCCCTTACTTTTATCATTAATGATATTTTCATATATCTTGGTAATAAAGCCCGATGCTATCTCGTACTACTAAACTTATCTAGTGCTTTTGATACTCTCGATTACAATATTCTTTCTATTGGACTTAATGAAATTAGTATACATGGTCAAATCCACAGTTGGTTTATGTATTTTGTTTCATCTAGAACATCTTCGGTGAAGATTAACTCCTCGTTGTCTCCTCCTTATTTCAACATAGATGGTATTCTACAAGGCTCTGTCCTTGGACCTATATTTTTCATTATTTATATTATTACTATAAAATAAATGTTGTAATCAAATATTCCAATATTAACTATCATATTTATGCTGATGATCTTCAGATACTAGTGATTCTGGTATGATTCAAATGTCGATGTTTAATTGTATTACTGATCACACTCATTGGTTCTCATAACTAAATTCCCTTGATATTACTAAATGTAATACTATCATATTCACAAGACCCAGTTCTCCTCTATCAATCACACATCATTTTCTACTATTTCTTCCAACTTCTCAATCTATAACTATATTTGGTTTCACTATAACCTCTCACCTAGACTAATCTCCAAACATTAATAATATGATGCACTACTAACTATTTTCTACATAATATTATAAAATATCGTTTTAAGTTTACCCTTGCCATGACTAAGGGTTTTTTAGTCTTAATATTTTGTGGGGGCCTTGCCCCCCCCCCTGGTATACATTTCTGGCTACGGGCCTGCTGTATACTATATAGTATACAGTGTATACTATAGTATACTGTATACTCTAGAGAATATATTCTCTCTAGCTTTATGATATATATCCATAGACTATTGGGGTGTAATGGAAGTGTCTGAAATGACACAGTTTGCATATGCCTACTGCCGCCCTTTATAATATTATTTGGGGGTTAGGCTCTGCATTCCATTTCAACTTTCCTTACTCTCTTACTTTGGCTCCCCGTGCCACACCCTGGTAACCACTTCGGCAAGTGGGCTAAACTTGTAAGAGGGGACTAGGAGAGGAGATAGGCGCCACCTAGTCTATAAGTCTACAGAAAAAATCAATCAACATATGACATCGCAACAATAACGAAATACCATGCCGGATCGGTCGCGCCCCGGAAAAATAACGACCGCGCTTTCCATCGGTGAAAACCAGGATGGAAGTGTAAAGTTAACTACTGGCAAATTAGAATTAGAACAACCATTTTACAACATCAAATTATCTAATGCAATAACCACTATCGGAACATGGAATGTACGAACATTAAGAAGATGCGGCAAAATAAATGAACTAACAAATGAACTTGAACGATACAAATGGAACATAATAGGCCACTCTGAGACAAGTTTAACATTATCAGGTGAGATATTAACAGAGGCTGGCCATAAATTATACTACAGCGGACAGAGCAAACACTTTGAAGGTGTTGGATTCATCATCAAGAAGGATTTTACAAAATCTGTAATGAATTACTCTGCCGTTTCAAGTAGAATTATGTCAATTCGTATAAAGGCTAACCCCATGAACATATCCATAATTCAAATATATGCACCGACAACTACCCACGAAGATCAAGAAATAGAAGATTTCTATGAAAGTATTGAAGAAGAAATTTCCAAAACACCAAAAAAGGACTTTTTAATTATACAAGGAGACTGGAATGCTAAAGTTGGAAAGGATGCAACCTGGAATGGATGCGTTGGTCGCTTCGGTACTGGGTCCATGAATGAACGAGGCCAGAGATTACTTGAGTTTGCTGAAAGGCATAAATTAGTGATAGCAAATACTTTGCACCCACACAAGGACTCAAGAATCACTACATGGCACTCACCTAATGGACTAGTACACAACCAAATTGATTACATTCTGACACCTAAAAGGTTCAAATCAAGTATCATACGAAGCTCAACAAGAACCTATCCAGGAGCAGATGTGAATAGCGACCATGATCTAGTAATGTGCAACCTGAGGCTAAAACTTCGGTCAAACAAGAGGGAGAAAAGCAAACGGATTCGTTATAATGTTAACAAACTGAAAGACCAAACAATCAGCAAAGCATATTCTGATCATCTAGATGCACAGCTCAGTGAAATAGAGAAAAATATGAAAGATTGCGACTTGACAGAAATATGCTCTGACTTCGAACAAGCTCTAACTAGTTCTGCTTCAGAGATAATCGGCAAATACCGTAGTAAAAAACAACCCTGGATCACTGATGATATACTAGACTTATGCGACAAGAGAAGAACACTTAAACCCAAGAGAAAACTAAATGCTGAATCTGAACATAAGTACAGAGAAATAAACTCCAAGATACGAAAAATGATGCTCAAGGCAAAGGAGGATTGGATACAGACACAGTGCAAATCAATCGACGATGATATGAAACATGGTAGGCACAACAAGCGAGCCTATGAAACATTGAAAATGCTAACTAAAACAACACCCAGAAGCACATCTATTATTGAAGATAGAAATGGAGTATCGCTAGCTGAAGATACATTGAAACTAAATCGCTGGACTGAGTATTGCAAAGAACTTTATAACTACCCTATTAACCCTGATCTCAGTGTATTAGCCCATAATGAGAATCACAATACAGGTACAGATGATGAACTGCCAATTCTTGAGTCAGAAGTCGTTAACGCTATTAAAACATTGAAGGAGGGCAAGTCACCGGGTATAGATAACATACCGAGTGAATTAATCAAACATGGAGGAACAGCTATAATAAGAATGCTCACAGCAATCTGCCAGAAAGCATGGGTATCTAAATCATGGCCAAAACAATGGACAAAATCATTAATAATACCTATAGCTAAAAAAGGTGACCTTAAGAAATGTAAAAATTACAGAACACTAAGCCTAATCTGCCATTCTAGTAAAATACTCCTAACCATAATCCTCAAACGATTAAATCCTCAAATTGAACGAGTGCTATCAGAGGAGCAAGCCGGTTTCAGGAAGGGAAGTAGCACAGTTGAACAAGTGTTTAATGGCAGAAATATTATTGAGAAGCATCTAGATAGCCAAAAAGATCTCTATCACAATTTTATAGACTTCAAGAAGGCTTTTGATAGAGTGTATCATGAAGGGATGTGGTCAGCATTATGCAAATTTGGAATTAATAATGATATAATTATGATGATAAAATCTTTGTATGCAAACTCCACAAGTGCTGTACTACTCAATAATATGGCAGGCCCGTTCTTTAACACAACGGTTGGATTACGTCAAGGTTGTCTGCTCTCACCAACATTATTTAACTTATTCCTTGAAGAAATTATGAGTGAAATTGAGATAAAACATGCTACATCTATTTCTGTAGGCGGTAGACCAATTTGGAATTTAAAGTTTGCTGATGACATCGACTTACTAGCCGGATCCAATGCAGAACTCCAACATCTCACAGACGAATTAGCAAAGAGTACATCACGTTATGGAATGGAAATAAGTGCTGAAAAAAGCAAAGTTATGATAAATACTAACAATGCAAAATCTGTAGATATAACACTGTATGTAAATAAGCTAGAAGAAGTAGATACATTTGTTTACCTTGGCTCCACAATTACAAGCGATGGAAAAAGTGATAATGAAATTAGAATAAGGCTTGCCCAATCTACCTCAGTGATGATACGTCTCTACACAATTTGGAACAGCAAACACATCAATTTTAAACTTAAGTACAATCTATATCGATCACTAGTGCTCTCTATCCTTACTTATGGCTGCGAAACATGGACGATTAGTGTGGCAATGTAAAAGAAAATATCTGCATTTGAAAGCAAAGCACACAGAAAACTACTTGGCATCAAATATCAAGATAGGATTACGAACGTGTGTGTGCGCAATAGTATAACCATGCTGTTAGGAACTTGCGAACCTCTACTAAAAACGATAAAGCGTCGCAAACTGAAGTGGTTTGGCCATGTATCCAGACACGACAACCTGTGCAAAACTATAATGCAAGGTTCTGTTGAAGGAACTCGAAAACAAGGACGACCCAAATCTCAATGGATTGATAACATTTCTAAATGGACTAAACGAGATGTAAACGATCTAATACAAGATGTGCACAAAAGATATGGCTGGAGAAAACGTGTTTCTGATGACTCTTCGATTGATTTCCCCTACGATTTACGAGTCACGGGATATAAAGTAACAAGTAAGTATGGATATATGAGAATGATCATAAGTGTTATCTACATCACTGATATAGGATATAGGTAATAATATATACTATATATATATTATAATATTATAATGATAAATGGTATAGGTACCTATATCTGAATTGAAATACAATAGGAATACAATTCAATATAAATACAACTACTTATGATAGTAATATCAAGGACATTTCCTTGGTAATATCCCATGGGTAATATCAAGACCTCCTATAACCTCGAGGTTATAGGAGGTATTGGTAGTATCAAAGTCCACTGGCTTTGGTAGTATTATAATAGTACTAAATGTCCTGTCACCGTAATTTTGTATATACAAATATTTAAAATATCTATTTTTCCTATGTTGATAATAATTTAAATCCAATTTAAATTAATAATATTCAAAAGAATATAAAATATTTTTTTAAATATTTTAAATTTTAAGTACATATACTAATAATATTATCATCATAAATAACTACTTGTAATCAAATTATATTATAATGATTTATATGTATTTATTTATTTACTTTTATTTACAATTCGATGAGACATTACAAATATCTGGTATATAAATACAAATATTGTTAAATTATTATAATTTTAAATTAAATTTATCAGTATATATTATATAATTATTATATACTAATTTAATTCAATTTAAAGCCAATTTAAAATTGGCTATATTAACTAGTATACACTCGTGAGGGTGATTTTATCGGAGGAAATTGACAGTGGATTATTACAGTTTAATATGTTGCATATGGCATATGGCATATAATATGCTAATAAAATTAGGCTAATAAATAATTAGCAGCTAATATTAAATTATATAATATATTATTATAATATATAATATATAATAATGATATGTTATATTAAATATATTCGATGATTATCTGAAAAAAGGCCGCCGATAATCATTATAGAAATGTCAGAGTTCAAGGTGGGCGGTACTTATATATGCACTACAGGCTGTAGTCTACAGCATAGTTTACAATAATTTGACCGAATAACGCATTATACGATATTTTATAGTCTCATTTGGGGATATTATCATAATAATTATGATATTATCATAATTGATATTATCATAATAATCATAATAATTATCATAATAATTATGCAGCTAAAAAAAACAGAAAAATAAAACCAAACCAAAGAAATCAAACAATCCCAAAATAAAAATTGAACTGTGAGATTCAAATAATAATAATCGGCTATATATATATATATTCGAATAATTATTCGAGTAATATTTTATAGGTTTACTTTGGGATATAATCATTATAATTATCATAATAATAAATTATTAAATAATGCATTATAATAATGGGTACCTGGTAAAAAGCTTCGCAATTTTAACACCCGGAAAATTGTTTATTCAAATTAGTGATTTTACAATAGCGTATGATTGGCTATTATAATTAGATTTTACAATAGTGTATGTCTATTTATAGACTATCATACATGCAACAGATTATCATTAACATATATATATATAAATGTATGTGTGGTCATTAGTATTTTGAGTTTTAGTTATTTTCGCTGGTTTGGTTTGGTTGGATTTAGTTTTGATATGTCCATGTTTTTTTAGTAATAAAACCAAACCAAAGAAATCAAACAACCCCAAAATATCAATCGGGAAATATATATATATATAAAATATTGTATACATAACAAACATTTTGCCTAGTGCGGTTAACATATTGAACTCTGAACATAATCAATTGTGATTTAGCTCGGATACACCCGCCTGCGAGACGATCAAAAAGGACGAGTTGAGGGTTAAAGGTTACATTTGAAATACGAGTTAATAGTATATATCCTATATTTTGTTTAGATATTTGTGGGTTATTTGGTTTAATTGGTTTAGTTTTGTCCTGTTTGGTTTTTTTAGCTGCATTACATCCCAAAGTTTGCCTATACAAATTTATTTCGCATTTATAATTTAACCTTTGCACCTGAACTCGTCCTTTTTGATCGTAACCCGACCCGCCTCACGAGTGTTTACTAGTTGCCACCTGACATGATTGCCCGTTTAATTAGCAATTATATAACTATTAATAAAATCATAATTTAATTATTAAATAATAACGTATTTACTTAATATTTGTTACAATAATTGTATAGAATGTATACTCTTACTTTAATTGTTATATTATATAACTTATATTATATATATAATTATATTATTCGCTTATGATTTAGTATAAATATTATAATTTAATAATATTTAATATTATTATTTAATAATATTGTTATTGATAATAATTATAACAATTTATTATAATTACTCGCTTATATTAATTTATATAATTAATATTCAATATTATAATAATACAAATTTTTATGTTACATGAATTGATATAACGTAAGGCTAATACATAATATGGTTGGTTAATAACTTATTTATTATTTTTATTTGTTTCTATTTCACATATTTTTTCCACATTGTTTTATTAATTTTATATTTAAGCGAAAATCCCGTCGAAATATTTCCTAACGATAGATAAAGAATAATACTTAATTAAAAAAATACGAAAGTAAAACCATTTACACTTACTGTGAAAATAATAGATATAATAATTAAAATTCATTGTTTGATAAATTAGATCATCACATCGACTTAGACTGACATCTACCCCCGACATATCACGTGTCTAACTGAGAGTTCATGTAAACAATGCGCATGTAGGGCTTATATAATATTACATTAATATATAAGCGTACTGTATTATGATACGTATGTATATATATAATATGGTGAATAATTTACTGTGAAATATAATTCCCGCCGCGAAATGTTTACTTGATTGTCGGTTAGACACGTGACCTATTGGGGGCGGGCCGAAGTCAGGGTTCAGCATCGCAATAGTCGGTAACGTCCTTCACAACTTTAAATACATCGATCTCTTCTTAACTTTGTAACTCGTAATAATAATACAGCATTAATTATATACTTTAATATTTAAATGATAAATTTAGATTGTACATCACAAACGTAACGTGTTAAAATGAATTAAACCAATAATAATACAAAATAAACAACTAATAATGTAATACCATATTACTATAATGTAATACTTATCACTAATGCTAATTACTTAATGTTTAACAAGTATTATTTATTACGTTAATATCTGTATTAATAGTTAATTATTAATTTTATAAGTCAGTATTTTTTGTAAACTTACAGGAAAATAAGTATAAAAACACTATTCTACCACGAAAAAAAACCGTAGTGAATAAAAAAAGAGATAATATATTATTAATTCTTGTATATCTTTCACTTAATGGCGTTTATAAGTCAACAATTGTTCTATATATAGAGTATATATACTTTTATATATATTATATATCGTTGAAATTAGTAATATTTAGAGATTAATGAAGTTAGTTATGAAATAATAGAATAATGATAATAGTACACTCATAAAATAAATATTTTACTCTAGTAAAATATCTATACAGAATGTTGTATTGTGTGTATTTGTAATGAAATAAACAAAACAAACAATGTTATAATGCATAGAATAGTCACACGTATAATCATAGTAATACTTATTTACAAGTGACTTCACTATTTATATATATATGTGTTTATATATATATATTATTTATATATATATATATATATATATAATTTACTCTATTATAATTTATATTATTATTAGAATATCTCCCTATCGAATAGTTAAACGTGAATTCGATAACTAAAATCGAACGCTAAACATAACTTTACGAACATCTAAGCGTTATATCTAATATTGCGTTAAACCGTGAGAGCAGTTCAGTCCCCCATCAAGATCGTCGACAAGCCCACAAATCTCGACGCCAGGTTACCGTTACGGCTACTTTACCTTTTTACGTTTAACACAGAACGTCCGCAGGTCTAACTTCAACTCTATAAACCATAACGCGAAGAAGCTTCAATTGTCGATAGAACCGCTACGCTTCGCGGGTCCCGGCCATTTCCGCGCCCTATCCGGCGTTTGCATGCAGTCCACCACAGCGGAGTGAGTATTCTCTAGTCGACAAGTTATGACTACAGGGTTATGTAGTTAGCTAATAGTAACCGCTAGTTCTCGTTCATTCGATGATGATAGCAAGGATTTCGCGAAGCTAAGTGACACTATTGTATATCTTAATATTTGTGTAATTAATGAACCACTTGCACCACCTATACTGATAACTATTTATTATGTTTTTAATTTATATTTGTTTACGTGTAAATTTGAAAAATATATCACTAATATAAATGAAAAGTTATATACATTTTGAATGTAATAGCAACTTAATTTAAAATTTTGTTTTAAAAAATAACCTTATTTTATAATAACTTCTTTCTTAAAATATACAACCATATTCAATAAATATGATAAATCAATAGGTCCATTTTCAGTGTAAAATTATACATATTTTGTAACATGCTTAATTATTATGTACAATATTTCTACAATTCGCTTTTGAAATTATTTAAAACGATAGTATTGCCACCTATATTTCAAACTAATCGGCATTACAATTTATTTCATGTAAATAGATACGAGTGACATAATTTAGTTTCACAATATCCTCGATGCCAACGAATAATCTATGAACTCTGAATGTATCTAACAAATCAGTTTGCAGCATTACGTGTATAAACCTAGCACAAGAATTCAGGGCTTACCTGACGTATACTCCTTATTTCATTTCATTTAAAAAATTAGCGCCGTAGCAAGAACATATAATACATATATAATATATATTATAATAAGCTTTCACTGATCCTCCATAGACGTATGATATACATAGTATGTCGTATGTCTATAAACTGATTTTATTCATTCATTTATATATATATATAATATTGTAGAGAACAATATTATAGAGAACAAATGAAGGTGAATAAAATAAGAATATAAATATGAATACATGCATCATACATGCTTCGTATTCGATACATATATGAAGCATGTGAACAAGCACAAGTCTAAATAATGCGGAATTTGTAATAGATAATGATTTAGTTCCATTATGAATTCCAATATTAAATAATTAATAATTGCTTACATATTGATTCATCATCTATATCACCTTATTAGGTCATAATTGTCTAACATCATTAATGAGTTGGACTGTAATTCCGTCAAGATAACTGACATTTAATTAGGATACTTATCATATCTACGTATACATCATATTGCTTTGAATACATGTTTTTATAAGAGTTCTGCGGAATGTATATATAAGTAACAGAACTACTAACTCTATTTTATTTGAAAAATATTTGAATCATTTTATTTGCCACGTATAAACATTTATTTTACAATATATATATATAGGATTATATGTATTACATTTCAATTATGTATTATATGTATTAATTAATATTATAAATAATATCTATTTTATAACTAGATTGTAATTTAGTTTCATTCTTAACGCAGCATTATTACAAATTATAGAATATATGAAATACTTGTTCCTAATATTAATTAAATACGTAATATATAATGTAATCTGTATAATATTTACATTGTAGATATACTTATTATCAGATTTAGGTTTTTACACCAGGGCAATTATAGAAGCAGAGCTTATCGAGATAATTACCCTTTATCGAGATATTTACCATTTATACAAATCATTATTATACAATAGATTATTTTTTAAAGAACTATCATCATCATTTTAAATAAACATTGATCTCTAGGTATAACTATCAGATATGTCCCTTCATGAACATAACTCAACACGAACAAAGCATCAGATGGAATCCATATCAAGGAGTTCTAGGGTTTGTGTGCATTGTTTAATAGAAGAAGATTAAGCTTCTGCTAAATATTTACTTAATTCATATATTATATTAGGATTTATACCTAATTTCCTATTTTCAACTTTATTATAGATTACATTACTATTCCATTCTATTATACTACTCACGGATTTTAAGGGCTGGCATAATCTTAGATTTTATTTTTAGGGAATAATTTTATATAATAAAATATTACAATTTATTATCTTTAAAATGATATATAATATATCAGATAAAAGTTAACATAAGTTCCTCAAATATGAAGTTTAATATATTTATTCAAAATTATCATTTTTAAAAGTATACCTTTCTATTATTATTATTATTATAAAACTTTAGATGCCTTTAGATATATCTGATGTTTATATAGATTTTTTTTTTAATTTTTATAAATTTTGAACTCATGAATCTTTATAATATTTCTGAGTATATACCTAATATACAGCTACTAAAATATACGTATATAATCTAAAGTAAATAAAATGTATAAATATAATTATTTGAAATAACAACCACACGTTAAATAATCCACTTAACCTCTGACCCCAGTGTCTATCAGGGCTGGAGTATGGCGAACAACACCTATGAAGCTATGCTGTTCTCCCAGGGCGAGAAGTGCAACGACAAGCATCGTAGTCTTAGAGTTAGTGATGATGATTCATCATTCATATAGTGGAGGTTAATCCGTACAGGTATAAGTTAATGCAGTACACCTACTTTGAATCGTAATCATATCTCTTACATCCTTGATGATAATGATGATGATGATAGTGATGATGTTGATGATAGTAATGATAATAATGATGATGATGATGATGATGATGATGATGATGATGATGATGATGATGATGATGATGATGATGATGATGGTGATGATAATGATGATGATGATGATGGTGATGATGATAATGATGATGATAATGATGATGACAATGATACTGATGATGATAATAATAACAATATACTGACGGCAGTTAAGATTCGAGTGCAATAGATTCAACGACACAGACTACACGAGTCAGGTGGACGAAGTGAACACTTGCGAATACAGCGCCACCTGGTACACAACCCTCGCATGTCATAGGCAGTCTATGTTAGTAGACGCACACCGGTGTACCCGTGTTCATACTCGTTAACATCCTAGTAGTGGCCAGCTTAACCCTTCTTATGGATGTTGTAGGGTACTACAGGGCTAAGTACGTTATTATTGGTAAATTTGTAAACGACATATTATTGGATAGTTTTATTATATAATATTCTATTTATTTCTGCCAATAAATGATCATTCGAAGCATTCTAGAAATATCATTAATTAAAAAATAAAGTAATTTTTGTGACATACCATTATAAAATTTATTATTTATTCATTTAAAAATCTATTTGTCTTTATATTATTGTATACTATTTGTAAATAAATTAAGATATATTTTATGGAACTTGAATCTATTATATCTACATTATATGAAATTTATGAATTTGTATTATAACTAATAGTTATTAACTATTATATATATATTAGGTTGGAGTGAATTTTGAAATAACTATGGTGGTCTGGTTATGTCGTGCGATAGTGATGTAGCGTTATATGTGAATTTAGTGACATTATTGAACTCCACATATAACCTTAAATCACTATCGCGAGACATAACCAGTAATTATAATTATTTCAAAATTCACTCCAACCTAATATATATATAACATATATGAAGATGTATTACTCAGTGGTCTATTATACATTAACATTATTTCATATTTTATTACTTTTTTATAATTATTCAAAAAAAGTAAAACTTCCATCTTCCTTTCATTTACTGAAAATAATTATTTTTTACTAAACATGTATATGAACAAATTTCTATTACAATTGTTTTACCATATATATAAATACATAACAATTTTGTATGTTACGAAATATACGTCTGTTATTAAGTGCATTATATCTACTATATAATAATACATTATAAATTAGATTTCAATTTGATATCCCTACTATTTATTATTACAATTGTGAATATAATATTAAATATTAATGCTTATGGTAGGCGATCATTATTACAATACTATCATCGTTACAATTATGACTCATCACTACCATCGCGATAACAGGCTGGTATATCCGTCTCTGAGCCAATACGCTCGCGACCTCTGGGACGACCTCTACACCAAGCACCAGGACGGCGAGCTCACCGATAAAGTAGGCCTATGTTCAGCAGGCGATCACAGCCTTATGATTGACACATGTGTTGACCTATAACCTCTCACTGTCACTCACACAGGGTTACGAGTCGGCGCTGAAGCAGATATACTCCTATGAACTGCTGATTCCGGGCGGTTCCAATTCTCTACGAGACCAGCCAATCGGCAACCACTCCAGGCATGATAAACGAGACGAAAGTGTAAAGTTTGCTATGAAGTACAAGACTAACTTCTCATCTATATCTGAATGCGAGACTGTTAGTTTTTCAAATTGTTTTATTTCGGTGGAGTGCTTTCATCCCATCCAGGAACTTAGATGAAGTTTTCACTTATAACATATATCTCTAATTTCCCTTCGAAGACGCTCTCATGTTAAGACATCCATGGTTTTAACGAGAGCCGATCATTTATTTATACATAATTATATAAGATCACTTCTAAATATTAGTTTAAGACCTATTTGAATGGTCCGGATGGGGCCACATCCTACTACCTATGTGATTAACTGCTGTATGAGTCATAGTACACACAAACACAAGTAACCACACGAATGATGGACACATTGTAATATGCTTATTCACCCCGATGCTATTAGATAATACATTATTCTATTTGATTTAGCAGTTGGTTTATTTCTTGTAGTTTATTTTGTAACATTTCTGCAGAGTACGACTCTCACCATTATAACGTAAAGTAAATCAATTCTACGCGGAAAGGTTTTTAACTTTAAGATATTATAAGGTTTTCTATAGTTTTGTTCTCAATTTAAGAGGATACCGTAACTTTGAAGAAATATGTTAAACTAAACAATAAAGATTCAATAGTTTACTTAATATACGTTATTTAGTATCCGTCAAGAAATAATCATTGATATATTGAACGTTGTTTGTTAATGCCATTGATATTTATATGTAGATTTATTAAATATGCATTTCTTTACTAATTTATTATTAATGTATCGCTATCTAGAAGCAATTTGAATGATCTTTTATAATATCTAAATTATTATAATAAAACAAAGTAATTAGTTGTGATATTAATAACACTGTATACAATGTATACAATATATATATATATTGTAAATTCAACAATAGTTCAAATTCAATTATGAACAACGAAAATAGATATATATAAATACAATATGATAATTATTAAATTAATTGTTAAATTATAATTAATGCAATAAAACTTGATCTTAATAATTTCATTCTCCAAAATAATAATTTAAAATTTCAGCTAAATTATGTCTAGGCCTACACAAATCTTTATTTCAATCTAAAAATAACTTTTTGTATTTTAGGCATGCATTTGTTTTTAATTTTATAATATATATATATATATATAAATATATTCCTTCATTATTATTCTATTGTAGATATTAATAATTATACTAATTAATATAATATTAATGAATTTAAACTATATTAAAAAATCTATATATTATAGATAAAATAGTATTATTACTTTATAATTTATTATTTCAGAATACAATACATAAATGTCTTATTTTGTAATGAAACTGGGGAAAGTGTAAAATAACTGTATATCAACTATATATTATCATGCCGTTTATTCTATTTGTACAGGAATATCGCACTCTGCAAAGTGTTATCTCTGTCCTTCAAAGCAATTTGAATAATAATCATCCATAATGGTTAGCTTATAGCATTAGCTTCATACAGATAAATCAATAACTAATATTCAAATTTAGTCAAATCACTCATTAAATATTATAAACTCTAGTTTTTAAAAATAGTTGTCTACAAAAAGTAAACTATTAATATTATAATTTCAATAATATACAAAATATTCAGAATAGTTAAATAATACCATTCAGTAAATGACTGTTCTCCAATAATTGTGTTACACTTAATCATTTATTAGTATGCAATCAACAATGATTGTGAATACATGTTTATTATCGTGGCTCCACCTACGATGATTATTATAAGTAGCAGACAACGATTGTGACGCTTAGTAATCGAATTCGTGACCGATCAACCATTGCGTGATTTCCTCTTCGTGGGCGTGTTTCCAGTCGATATTCCACTGAATGTAGTGAAGACCGTTTTGTACAGCACTCTTGCCCTGGCCAGCTGGGTGTGTACTAAAGAATGTCTTGACCTAGGTAGTAGTGTATAAATAGTGTGTATAAGTGTATAAGTAGTGTGTATAAGTAATGAATAAAGGGAATGATAATGTTACACTATGTTGAGGTTTTCATAAATTTTAGTTTAAGACTAAAACTCGCTTGAAATCGCACTGTAAAAGTTTTCTGAAATAAATATGAATACAACATGAACATAGTATTATGATGTTAAAGGTAAAAATGCATCAATAAGTGTAGGTTACACGGGGTGTAGGAAGATTGGTTACCAACGTCTTCTAATAGTTCTGGTGTACTGAAACTCTTGACCATCTTGAAGATAAGGTTGTACATTTCATATGACTCATCACCATATCTGTGGGGTTTATAGTAGGGCTGAGTTGTAGTAGTAGTAGTAGTAGTAGTAGTAGTAGTAGTAGTAGTAGTAGTAGTAGTAGTAGTAGTAGTAGTAGTAGTAGTGATAGTAGTAGTAATAGTAGTAGTATTTATACTATATTTTATTCTCCTATTATACTCATACCTTTTATATATATATGACCAGTTTTCTTTGGTAAATTTCCAAGCTGCTAGATTACCGGATACTGACCCTTCCACTGTATTCATCAACATGTCCCATCCATCTTCTCCTGATTTATTGATGTCGATGGAATATTCTAAATACCTATTGAGTAATACGATTTGAGTTATCATCATCCAAGTAGTTTACAGTTGTATGTACTAGAGGCAATCATGTCAGTCAATAAAGTGTATTATTTTGCGCCACTATTCATATCAGTAGCCACGCCTAACGAGCTGCGATGATATCTACTTCCTACAACGACCCCCGCTGTTTCATTACAATTAGGTCACCTTAACTAAAGATTACTAGAATTTTGAATAAAAAGAAGAGTCGTATCCTACATAATTAATTTATATCGTAGTATTTACAAATACATAGCAGTTATTATTTACTTATACGTATACTATATGCTTATATTACTAACTGTTGCAGTTTAGCCTGATCACCGGTCACGCCCATAGCGCAGAGTAACGCCCACTTCTCCCAGCCGGACACGCCCCCTTCGCTGTAACGAGACCACGCGTAGTCCCAATCTGCGGGGGCGCCGTACTTCACCCCCGAGGAGAACACCACGTACATGTAATCCACGGGTACCACCTTAGCCCCATCAGCCCCGCCGCTACGGTACGCCTGCCACTCGGCGACAGCTTTACGCTCGAGACCTTTGTGTCGTAGCTGTAGTCCGTAGGCTAGCAGGGTTACGTACTTTGACCTGCGGATGGGGTTGTAGCTCTTTATGTTTAATCCGCCGTTACCCCTATTTTAACTCCCCTATCCAAAGTAAATAATTATGTTATTCCTGTACGATCACCGCGTTTAATTCTTATTATTTTAACTTTTACACGTACACATATCTATTGTTGTTTCTCCGGTATTATTATGTAATATGGTATGTGTTTACTAACGTTTGAAGGCGAGAATAATCTTTATCGAAACTGAAATCGTCCATTTGTTTTCCGATTAAATTCAGCATATATTTCTGTGAAATTATCGATTACTTTATTTGTTATTATATTATATGGTTTTTATTATATAATGTATATTTTAAATTTACTTTTGTATATTTAATCATTTATATTTCATAATTCAATTATTAATAAATCAGTATTAAACAATATCTGATATATTTGTTATTAGCTTATTAGGAAATCTTACAGGGAATAATATAGTATGCATTATTGCATTAAAGTATCCTATATATATATATATATATATATATTTAAATACATATCTAATCGATAACATACTATGACAATATCATACAATAAAAATACATTAAGGGGTGAAAGAAATACTCAAGTTTTCATAATCCAATAACTTATAACATATAATAAATGATATTTTACATTGAATAATTAATATTTAAAAAGGGAGGCAATTAATGATAATAGAGATATTTTTATTTCAGCTGATAAATAAAGGAATATTTATCTACTCATATGTATAAATAGTATCCATTACTTCACCATATAAACATGTTGTATTTATGAAACCATGTAGTTAATTAATTATATTATTATATTAACAATTATATATTATTAGTAATAAAACTATATAAATAATAAATAACAATAGGAATCCACTATAGTAATAATGTTTAAATTATCAATATAAATATGTTTTATATAAGTGATTTTCTCAGTGTATAGTATACACTGTATACTGATTACAACTATTTAAAACATTATATAATGTTTTATAATACATCTTAAGATTGTAGACATTTCTGTAATGAACAGTACATAAGTTAATTCTATTGTAGAAATAGTGTTAAAACTCGCAGAATATGTATTAGACTACGAAATCATTGATTTATATTTCAATAAATAATAGTAAAGCAAGTATCTTGTTAGATATGAAATGATTTAAAAAATAAACTAAATGAATATAATTATTAATTACATAAAATGTCATGAATTTGTTATATAATATGTCACTCCCGTTAATTAATGGACTCGCCCATTTCATTAATGGACTCGTCCAACCTGATCGCACAGTGTCCTTCGATCACTACTGTGGTACTGAACTTAACAGTAATAAATATATTAAAGCCTTCGCTTTCGTCCCGATTATCATTTACTCTATATAACAGTATTGACATATATAATAACGGAAATATAAAAACGAATATACTATTTTATCTCTATTACAAAATTACACAAGTATAACTGTCAATCCCTTTTCTATTAACATCGCTCGCATAATTGTAATACCACCTACAACCCTCGATGGTGTTAATGGTTTCTATTACCCCATTTGAGGGGTGGAGACTCCCTCAAATGGGGTACTAGTCTAGATTTAATTTGTATAGAGATCTTAGAAAACAATAGCATTCTTTTATTCCCGCAATGTTTGGGGAATCATCTAGGAGAGAAAATGAGAGAGATTACAGACATTTCCTTTCGATATTATCATAATCCACCTCCTCCTCCTCCTCCTCCTCCTCCTCCTCCTCCTCTTATGGTGTTTAACCTTGAATAACTCGGCCCCAGCTCCGAATACCAGCCTATCATCGATGAAGGCAAGGTCGCGGAGTGCTAATGACCACGGAATGTATTCGTTCTCTTCGCGTAGATAACGGGTTAAGTCCATGGCGGAACTTATGGACACGTGCTTCGTTCTGTGTTATGTAATGCTGGAGGTGTTATGTAATGCTGGAGGTGTTATGTAATGCTGGAGGTGTTATGTAATGCTAGAGGTGTTATGTAATGCTGGAGGTGTTATGTAATGCTGGAGGTGTTATGTAATGCTGGAGGTGTTATGTAATGCTGGAGGTGTTATGTAATGCTGGAGGTGTTATGTAATGCTGGAGGTGTTATGTAATGCTAGAGGTGTTATGTAATGCTGGAGGTGTTATGTAATGCTGGAGGTGTTATGTAATGCTGGAGGTGTTATGTAATGCTGGAGGTGTTATGTAATGCTGGAGGTGTTATGTAATGCTGGAGGTGTTATGTAATGCTGGAGGTGTTATGTAATGCTGGAAGTGTTATGTAATGCTGGTGGTGTTATGTAATGCTGGAGGTGTTATGTAATGCTGGAGGTGTTATGTAATGATGGTGATGTTATGTAATGTTGGAGGTGTTATGTAATGTTGGAGGTGTTATGTAATGATGGTGATGTTATGTAATGATGGAGGTGTTATGCAATAGTAATGTAGGTATCCGGTACATTTCATACAAAGAATAAATATTCCTGTATCTGTAATTTTATATTTATATTATTTTCTAAGCTATTAATTATATTATTTTTAATCATACACTTAAATTACAAATTTATTTTGATCTTGATTTTCTCAGTATATTTTTTTCTGATACATTCATGCAGCTAAAATGCTCACAGTATTCAATATTGGACATATAATAATAATAGTTTCTGAATATATAGAAATAACTAGGGCTACAATACCCCCATTTTTTTGTGTTAGAAAATGAGTATAAAATTATAAATACATTTTTATTATTAAAAGATCAATAATGTCACATTAATAATTTAAACAACATATTAACTGAATGAAATATATACATAAAAACTGACGAATTATAGATCAATATAATTACCATTCGTTCATATAAAAAAAAGTATAATGTTGACTATATTGAAATTCTAATTAGAGCTATTTATAACTTACTACCCAATAGGGTATGTAAGAATATCTCAATTGACATGGCGTGCATATTAATCACATTGAATGGCGTCTTATGACGTAGGTTGTTAACATATGAAATAGTGTGTTATTAACATTATTCCCATTATGGATTAGAAATCATTTATCAATTAATATATATAATACTAGTTTAATTAATTATTAACTAGAATTCCATTAATCATTATATTAATCACATTTTAAAATAGTAGGTATTTCTATTTAAATCTTAAAGAAGTTAACATATTAAATCCTTATATCAAGTATGACCAATATTATATAGATTAATATACTAATGATACCGATATAGAAATTGGTTTGGGCGTGTATGTGCGCGAGTATGAGTGGTGTTGAGACAAAGTAAACCTTGACAATGCGTGTATGTCACTTAAGAGATTCGCTCTGTCTGCAGTGCTGAATATCTATGTATGCGAATAATCATTAATAACCACATTATATGTGTATAAGTACATATATATATATATATATATATATATATATATATATAATATACATATTATATAATATTAATATAATATTATATATAGATAGATAGATAGATATATCAAAAGTTTATTAAATTACTGGTTATATATAAAAAAAAGAAAAAAACACCATATAATTATATATAACATATATAAACAAAATATATAATTGTATTATATATTTATATAATAAAATATTATATAATTTAATATATATATATAATATATATATTATATATATATATATGAAATAATAACATATGGTTATTTTCCATCCCCTACATCCCCCCTTACCCCTCCTGCCTATGTACAACTAGCGATTAGTAGGCCAAAGTGCAACGCCTAGATGACCACAACTATGATGAGGTAGACTAACCAGATGATCTTCGACCAGCTGGTCCGAGAGTGCCTGCCAGTTGCTAGAGGTGTACTGAACTCTGTAGAAACCCTGGTCGTTTAGGTTTGCCTTGATCCACTTGGAGCATTTCGATACCTCGAACGTTACTGCGCGTGTTATGTTAAAGATAATGATCTCACATTATAATGTGTAGGGGAAAGTAACCTAATACGGATACTTTAACAATAAATGGACTTAACTTTTTACGACTCATTATTTTTATTCAAAAATTACAATATATTAATATTATATGATTATAGATATTATTGTAATTTTTATTTTTATTTAATCTTTTAATTCCATAGATAATGGGGGTGTCCGTATTCGGTACCCATGTCCGAATACGGACACCCTGTTTTATAATACGGACACCCTATATACCACTAGATAAACTATATATTATTGATGAATCAATCAGACAAATTACAATTACGTTATTTATAATTAATTTTATACAAAATATATTGTAATTTAATTAGTTAATAATTTATTAATTTTTATTATTTTTTAATTAATAATACAATTAAAGTATCTAAATAATAATTTTTTTTTAATTAGCTTTATTGGTGGTATTAATATTATAACGCACGCGAGTTTTATGAAAATCAGAATTGTTCATACGCTTCTCGCTGGTTGGTTATAGGGTGCACCCTTACATATGTCCGTATTAAGACATTTAGAGTGTCTGTATTAGGAACTTATATGACCCGTAGATATATTCTTATAACTTAATGAATATTTGATAACAATATAGAAATTAAAAATACAATTTTTAGAATACTTTATTTTTTAATATTATAGTGTTATATTTTATATCGATACATTTTTATAATCTTGAGAAGGTTTTAAGTTGACATTTTTTTTCATAAATTTAAAAACGTAATAAAAAAATCAATTAATGGATATATTAGCAATTTTTTGTATAATATAAAAATAGAAAATACTTTTTTAGATTATTTTTATAATTATGAATATTTTATTCATTAAACATTTTTTGTAGGATTTATGGTTTCTTTCCCCTATGTGACCAGGGGCACCGGTAATCAGGGTATTGTGTATCTATTGAGCTATATATGTATATATATAATATATATATATATATAATATATAAGGTAGAGAGAATTTGTTTGGAGTTCAATAATGTCAATAAATTCACATATAACGTTATATCACTATCACGAGACATAACCAGACGGCCATAATTATTTCAAAATTAACTCCAACCTATATAATATATATTGCTATTATGTATTGATGTTTACATGAATGCATAGTATGTGTCATATATAGTGTCAAATATATCTTTTATAACCCCATTGTCTGTCCCCCACTTTTATCATATCCACATTCTTTGTTTTACCTCGTATTTTTGTTTTGTCGTTTTTCGTTCGTTCTCACACTCTCAAGAATATAATATTATTTGAGTGTCTAAATAAATACCTATCATCATCATCATAGATATCACGTTAATTGCAGAGAATCACTACACACTACTAATGAGCTATATTTATAATTGATATCCGTCCTGGACGGACTCCATTTCTGTAATTAGATATGATATTTATTTTATTTGTTTGCACTATAGTAATATATATATATTGAAGAAGAACAAATGATTACAATATAACACACACTATAGTGTACACTGTTAGAGTATGTTTAGGCCTCAATGGTATCCCACAAGCGGTTAATATCTACGTTACGAGAACTACGCGTAAGATACAATGAACAGGTTGTGCTAGATTGAAATCTGAGACTACTTTATTAACATGTAAACATGGCTTTAGTGTCCTATTTATACCGGATATGAAAACTAAGATTGATCAGGAATGTATATTGTAAATTACCTAAATTATATCATATCTACACATGTGTTGTACTATACATATTTTGTATATAAACATAAACTACATATATATATAAGTATCGAAGTAAGTAATTCATTCATCATATAATGTTAATAATATATTAATTATATCAACTACTGTAAAATGATTTAACGAATGTAAACAATATATAAATTGTAATTACAAAATTAATATTAAATAATTAGATTAATATATAATTTCAAATAAAATTCCAAGATATGAATATAAAGTGTTTGTAAATAATAATAATGATTATATATAAGGGCTATTATATTTATTTATAAATTATTTAGAACTAACGAATACCTCCCGTTCTTTAATAACTGCTTATTGTCAATAATTAACTAAGTAATTATTTAACTAATTAGTGTGGTGATTAACTAACTATTAGTCATGGGCATCCAGACCAGTGTATCGTTATTCCTATCAGTTGTGTAAGTTAACGGCACGTGCCACTTGTAGCTGTGTAGGACATAATTAAGGACATCACTTAGTAAGGCTACATAATGTGTACACGGGTATACAGGTATGCATGTAATACGTACATATTCAATGTTTAGTGAATATTATTTACCTACACATATATCCGATAATTTTATAATTAATAATTTTCCAACTATTTGTAGTTATTAATTAAATGTTGTATACATTAACTTGTACCGCACGACGGGAGACGAACAAAAAGGACGAGTTGAGGATTACAAAGTACATTTGAAATACGAGTTAAGAGTATATACATATATTCTGTATAGATATTTGTGGGTTATTTGGTTTAATTGGTTTAGTTTTGTCCTGTTTGGTTTTTTTTATCAGCATTACATCCCAAAGTGAGCCTATAAACATTTATTTCGTATTTAAAATGTAACCTTTGCACCTCAACTCGTCCTCGTTGATCGTAACTCCTGCACGACTACATCGCGTGTGGGTCACGTGTGCCTATGCTAATCACGTGATTACGCTACCTCTCCAAACAACTTACCCGTAAGGACTTTTGTAAGGTGACTTGGTAGGGCGGCGAGAGTCTTTAAGGTAGCGTTCCTGCGTGGCGGTAACACGGCCCTCGTCCATCTTAATCGTGACCAACGGAAAGCCCATCTGATTGGTCCACGTGTTCATCACGCTCTTCACATCCACTCCCTCCGCCTTATCATAAATACGGGGGGGTCATCAATACGGCAATATTCGGGTAACAATGCACTTAAATCTATTATTAACCTATTCGTGTGACCAGCTAACAGTAATATCCTCATAATAGCAGCATAATAGCATCAATAATAGCCTCACATGTTTACATTGTACTATTATACTGCTATTATGTTTCCATTAAAAGTCTATTATGCTGCTATTAATTTGTAATGCTATTTAGTGCATAATAGTACAATGTAAACATTTGAGGCTATTATGTATGCTATTATGAGGCTATTACTGTTATCTGGGTATATTCGTGTATATGTAATAATACCAATAATATAAGAATGCTGTTAATAATGCCTATGTGACTTCTGGTATATCTAGAACCTCGCAAGGTAACGTAAGTACCCATGGATGTACCTGCAGATAGTGGAGCCAATCCGCAATACTTAACTCGAAACACTACTACTATAAGTGCGTGCGCGTGTGTGTGCACGTGCGTGTGTGCGTGTGTATGTGCGTATGTGTGCGCGTGTGCGTGCGTGTGTGCGCGTTACTGACCGCTGTACTGAGAGCTGACCACAGGTCATTGGTGTCGGCGTTAGAGAACTGATACTTGTGCAGGTAGGTCTTCAGACCGGTCATCATGTTACGCTTGCCCATGAACGATCCTATCATGCGGATTATCGAAGCACCCTGTAGGGTTAGATAGAGTGGATGTAGCTTATACCTGGGGCCGTGTAGTGGGTTATGTAAGGGGCAGTAGGTGGGGTAAGTGAGGGGTGTGTAGGTGGGGTAGATGAGGGGTATGTATGCCCTATGCTATAGGTGGGGTGTATGTGGACGCAGGAGGGTTAACGTAACGCAGTGTTCAATAGCTGTATGAAGGACAGGGGTGATGACTAGCGAGGTGTTACTATAGGTCAGTAGGTCAGTAGTGTAGTCACTTTAGTAGTTTATATTTAATGTTTACTTGTATCAACAGCTTTATATTATTGAATGAATGAATTTAAATATTGCATAATGGTGTACATGTGATATGGTATCAAATGTATACTATAAATATATATATAGCTAGTAGGGTTGTACAATTTCAAATACTTGCAAGGTTTCGAATCCGTTAATATTTAGATATCATAGACTAAAATCCATAACAAATATTCAAAACCCAAAATAATCAACTTCCAAGCCTTCAATTAAACATTTTCAAATTATAGAAATATTGTAAATCCTAAGTTCAAAGTTAACTTTAATCATCAACAGATACGTTACTGGTTTTAAATTAATAATAAATACATATATACGAAATATATGTATTTAAATATGGCTTACTATGAATTATGTACAGTTTTACATTTATTTTTCGAATCTTATTTTAAATACTCGACTCGACTCTAAATCAACTATAGTGACTCTATTTCACCAAATGGACACCAACTCGACTTTTCTTTACTAGGACTCGATATTTGGACTCGAAGTCTCACATTTTTACAAGCCAATAGCTAGTGTGTATAGCTACATATGAACTAGTGTACATGCTGATGTAAACGTTATACATATGTATAATGCTTGTCTTGATAATTATAATTATCAATATATTAGACAATATTATATTATAATATAACAAATAAGTATAAAAATAGTAGGTCAAATGTTGACATTATGCTATTACGTTGCCATTAAAAGTATATTATGCTGCTATTTTTATAATAGCAACATAATATCAGCATGTTAGCATTACACATTAATAACAGCATAATTTATTTTTAATGGCAACATAATAGCAACATAATAGCATAATGTAAATATTTGAGGCTATTATATGCTATTATGAGGCTCTTACTGTTAGCTGGGATGTAGGTACTTATTAAATAATTCAGTATCTATTAATTATAGTTATTATAAATAGTATTATATATATATATATAATATTCTAAAGTTTTATGTAATATAATAGGGTATATAATATTATAATATTACATAATCGCGTATAGATGATGCAGGATGGCATGTGGAAAGTGATGTTAACCTTTGCGTACGAGATGGTATCGAATAGTTTGCCTATTTCATCTGGGTTGTTGACGTCTACTTGTATGGGATGCGAGTAGGTAACACTGTCAGCTCCCAGAGCTTCTCGTAGAGCACTCGTGATGAATTGTTCAGGCTATGTGTGTGGGTGTATGTGTGTGTGTGTGGGTGTTCGACGAACACTGTTCGTGTGTACTCTAAAACAATAAAATAATTGTATGCGTTAAGCAAACATTTTATATTTCTAACTTAGTTACTCAAAACTATAAATAAATATTACTATAATTACAACCAATGATTTGATACGTATATAAGAATACGTTATCTGTAAGAAATATATTAATAGTATTATTACAAAATAATATAATAATTATTATTATTATTTGATTTCATACAAATAAGTTACTGATTACATTTAGTACCATTATTTGTTCTTAATATTCGGTTATGTGAACAGATATTTGAATTGAAATTGAGATGAGAATTATTGTCATATACTCTTGATTATCTAAGATAGCATGTGTGTATGCATGATGGCGTTATGATTCACAAAATCTAAAAGTATTACGCGGTTAGTTTATTTTCCAACTGTTACTTTACTTTGGAAATATCATTAATTTTTTTGGTTTCACTTTCCATAATAGGTTTCACTTAACCCTATAGTTCATTATTATCTTATTTTAAACATATCCTATTTATAATTTTAAAATATGTATATTAATTCATTATTAATATGTATTTATTCATAAAACATTATTAAGTTACAGCAATAATTAAAATTATAGCGATGTATAATATTAATGATATATATAAACATCGCCATGCGATAATAATAATAATATAATTATAACTATTTCTGTTAATGTTTTATAAATAAATAATGGTTAATACAAATAATATTCTATAGAAATAGATTCACGAATAGAATAGAAGGAATAGATTGAAGTAGTGTGCCATACCTACATATATACATAGGTATGTCGTTAGAGTTAGGTGGTTAAGCGGCTGTACACTGGACATAGCAGTCAGACTTGTGCTAACCATCTTCCAAGACTTGTTCACAATGTCGGTACCGATATACTCTACGAAACTAGCGAATCCCTCGTTTAACCAGATGTCGTTCCACCATTTCATAGTTACTAAGTTACCAAACCACTGCCGATAACAACATAATTAGATATGGTGGTGATGAGGAGATAGTTATATATGATATTGATAAAGATATAAGAAGATAATTAGATATGGTGGTAATAAGAAGATAGTTATATATGATATTGATAAAGATATAAGAAGATAATTATATATGGTGGTAATGAGGAGATAAAATGATAATGAAATATGCTAATAAAGGATAAGATGATATGTTGTTCATACAAATGTATACAATTTATTTTTGATCTTTACAAATAACCTACAAATAATTATTTGTAGGTTATTTGTAAAGATCAAAAATAAATATTATAATCGGTGATAAAATCGAGATTAAAAGGTGGATAAATTAAAGGTTTTCAAATAATGTTATGAAATTAAAGTATATTTGATGTTGATTATGTACGAATAATTGTAATTTATAGTTAAAATGAGTTCGTCTGATAGTGATAACAAATATTCCACTGACATTAATTAGATTTATAACGTATATATATATATATAAGTACGGTACAGATATGTATGCTTAGATGATACATGTAATACAATCAAAGGAATTGTATGTATATAAGTGGAGAACACATGTCCTCTGCGAGGACCACATCACAGTGGTGCAACCTGGTGAGCAAACTCGTGAGCGACAACCACCGTAACTCTTTGTTTGGTGTCCAGAGAATTGTAGTCGGGGTCGAACAGAAGGTCGGGCTGGTTGAAGGTCACGATGCCCCAGTTCTCCATAGCTCCGGCCGCGAAGTCACGTACCGACACCATGTCTACGGGTGAATCATTTGTGTGAATCATTTGGGTGAATCACTTAGCACATTGTACGCGCAAGTATTGCCCAATTATTTAATATTAAATGTGAATATCATTAGTACTAGTAGTACTAATACTATCAATAGTATCAGTAGTACCTATAGTACCAGTAGTAATAATAGTGTCATTGTTATCAGTAGTACCTACTAGTATAAGTAGTACCTTTACTAACCCATCTTGGGTAACGGGAACTTGATTCCGAAGTAGATTTCGTAGTAGTCGAGAATCTTAGCGGCTACCTCTAGGGCATAGGCTCCGTACTCTATGAGGTTACTGGGGGCGTGTACCGCTAACTGGGGTCACGGGTCAGGGTCAGGGGTCAACTTATATAATGTGACTATATCGGATAACGTACTAATATAGGGGAAAGTCTGTAATTAGCGATCCCCTCCAAATACCGACCCCCCTCGAACTATAAGAATTATGACAACGTTATATATACATAAAATATTCATAATGTAATGGTAAATATGATTAAGTATTTTGTTTTTCGAAATATCCAATCCTACTATTGTTATTTGATAACATGTATTATTCTGGTTTTACTCTTTAAATATTTGAATAATAACTGTTTAATGTTCATTGTAAATACGTTATTAATTCAAATAAAACTAAATGTTATAAATGATATTTTAGACCAATTAATTTACTATAAAAATGATTTAATTTGAATAATTATTTACCCAGGTATCTTAATCATAGCAACCCATATTAATACCCATATACCGAGCCCATTAATTACCCTAATACCGACCCCATATGATTTATGACATCAAATCTAAATAGATACGTGTTTTACTTTGACATTATTCATAATGTGAGAGTGTATCATTTTAACAGCGTAAACAGAACTATCTAGTGCTTCTTAAGTATATGTAGTTATATTCATAGTTAGTTAAATATAATGTAATATGAATATTAAAACTTAAATTGAATAATACATAAATTGCGTTCATTATATGATTCATTATTTCTATTTATATCTGCTATTTTTATTATAAAAATAAAATTATTTCTATCATGATAATTTTATGGGGTCTGTAATTTTAGAAGGGAGTCGGTATTATTGAATAGTTATCCAATTACTGACCCCCTATTTATTCTTGTCAATGCACTTATATCAACAATTTAAAATAGCTAAATTATTTATGCCCTAATTATAATATTTCAAATAAATATATTGAATATTGACATTACATTATTATAACATACATACATTATTACAAATATTCATATAGAAGTTGGTAATTGGAGACTTTCCGTTATATATATATATATATATATAATGAGTAAACACAATAACCAGACATCGCCCTGTCTCACATTAAATACGAGCTTATGCAAATACTCCTGACCACTAACATGACCGAGTTCAGTTAGTGAAGTTGTAATCGCGAGACAGAAAATAGGGTGTGCCTACATTAAAATCTAAGTGTTCATATTGATCGTATGGTCTCGCGGTAAAGACCGCTAGCTGTATTACATAGACATAGGAGCGAATGAGATCATATGTTTATGCTGTAATCGTAATTATTCACTGATTAACAATGTTGATTTAGATTATTTTGCACGAATAGTATAGTATTGTAATGGTGACAATAGTAGCACCTATATTACATTGAATATATTAAATTTGATTACCATTTTAAAATGTCAGTTTTGATTTTTCAATAATGTATTGTGTTTAACATATTAATTTAATATTAAAATATGTATTTTTAAATATGATATTTAAAAATGTTTAATAATCATTATTTAATATTGCATAATATTAATTATGGGAATAGAAACATTTTTCAAAATAGATTCAAATTCAAATTCAACAAGAATAAAATGTATGATAAATCATTCGTTTAGTTTGGTGCTTCCTTTTTATTGTCATTAAATATATGTAAATTATGCATATATGTCTAATTAAGATGGTTATTAAGAATTATGCATTTTCTTCTGCAAGAAGCAATCTTTATATTTCTATCTAATTGATAACAAATGCGTAAGTTCATTATTATAATGATTATAAGATTGAGTAAATTTATTCAAAATTAAAAAAAGTAATTTGAATGTAAATAATAAACAACACATGCGCAGATAAAAAAAAGTGGAAAATTGGATTTTATTTTTTTTTAAATTTATTTGTTGAATTATCTCATAAAGCTAGAGAGAAATCTCTCAAGAAATCTCTCTAGCTCTATGCATTATCTGCAAGGTAAATTCCAATAAGTAATTGATGATAGGTAACAAGTATAGGGGAAAGTAACCTAATACGGACACTTTAACAATAAATGGTCTTAACTTTTTATGACTCATTATTTTTATTCAAAAATTACAACATATTAATATTATATGATTATAGATATTATTGTGATTTTAAAATTTTATTTAATCTTTTAATTCCATAGATAACAGGGGTGTCCGTATTCGGTACCCATGTCCGAATACGGACACCCTGTGTTATAATACGGACACCCTATATACCTCTAGATAAACTATATATTATTGATGAATCAATCAGACAAATTACAATTACGTTATTTAAAATTAATTTTATAAAAAATATATTGTAATTTAATTAGTTAATAATTTATTTATTTTTATTATATTTTAATTAATAATACAATTAAGTATCTAAATAATAATTTTTTTAGAATTAGCTTTATTGGTAGTATTAAGATTATAACGCACGCAATTTTTATGAAAATCAGAATTGTTTATACGCTGCGCGCTGATTGGTTATAGGGTGTCCGTATTAAGACATTTAGAGTGTCCGTATTAGGAACTTATATGACCTCTAGATATATGCATATAACTTAATGAATATTTGATAATAAATATAGAAATTAAAAAAACAATTTTTAGAATGCTTTATTTGTTGATAATATTGTGTTATATTTTATATCGATACATTTGTATAATCTTGAGAAGGTTTTAAGTTGACATTTTTTTTCATAAATTTAAAAACGTAATAAAAAAATCTGTTTATTGGATATATTAGCAATATTTTGTATAATTCAAAAATAAAAAATACTTTTTAGACTATTTTTATAATTATGAATATTTTATTCATTAAATATTTTTTGGTAGGATTTATGGTTTCTGAGATACCGAGAGTGTCCGTATTCGGGCACTGTCCGTATTCGGTTACTTTCCCCTACGTAGCTAACAGTAATAGCCTTACAATAGCAGCATAATAGCATACAAAATAGCCTCAAATGTTTACATTGTACTATGATGCTGCTATTATGTTGTCATTAAAAGTATATTATGCTGCTATTAATTTGTAATGCTATTATGCTGTTATGTTTCCATTAAAAGTATATTATGCTTCTATTATACTGCTATTAATTGTTACTGCTATTATGCTGATATTATGTTGCCATTATTATAATAGCAACATAATAGCATTACAAATTATAATATCAGCATAATATTTGTAATGGCAACATAATAGCAGCATAATAGCATTAATAATTAATAGCAGCATAATAGACTTTTAATGGCAATATAAAACATCATAATAGCACAATGTAAACATTTTAGGTTATTATTTATGTTATTATGCTGCTATTATGAGGCTATTACTGTTAGCTGGGTACAGGTACCTAAGTGTATTTGTTGTTTGCTAAATGGTTGTTTTATATATTAATTTTAATATATAAAGTCTCCGGAATATTATAAAAATTAAACTCAACCATAACGTAACCCTTGTATAAATATATGAATTATACCTACCTATATTTTTTTAATTCGAAAATATTAAATCAAATAGGCACGATACATAGGAGAGCACATATATAGAATATATATATATATATATATATATATCTATTATATAAAAGAAAGTCTATTTAATTATATATATATATGTGTGTGTGTGTGTGTGTATCTGGTGAGGTAACTCGAGAACCGGGGTACGTCGCGAAAATATGTTATACCCGATCTTAATAAATTTGCAACAGTATGGTCTTGGTCCGGAAAATTTTTTGAATTTTATACCGCGTACCCCAGAAAAACCTGAAAAATTGACTTTTTGCCATTAAAATGATTTTTTGTCGTCCAAAATCTTCGGCGTCGCATTTTTGAAATATTTTTTTTACATTTTTTCGAACTATTTTTTTGAATTTTTTTTGATTTTTTTTTGAAATTTTTGGAAATTTTGGAAATTTTTTGAAATATTTTTGAAATATTTTTGACATTTTTTGAAATATTTTTGAAGTTTTTTTTAAATATTTTTAAACATTTTTTTGAAATTTTTTTAAAATATATTTTGTAATATTATTTATATTTTTTGTATTTTAAAAAATATTATTTGAAATAATTTTTTATATTTTTCAACTATTCGTTGAAATATTATTATTTTAAGATATAATTAAAATATTATAATTATATAATAAATATATAAATATTATAAGATATAATAATATACTTTTTAAAATATTTGTAGAACATTTATAAAAAATATATTTTGTAATATTTGGAAATATTTGTTGTATACTAGGAATACAGAATCAGGAATAGCTATACTTAATAAATAATAGATAGGCAAACAATCAAAAATCGATCAACGCAGGGTGCGGTTTGGGTTTTCGATATTTATTAAGTACTATTTTGTAATATTGGAAATATGTGTTGTATTTTTTTAAATATTATTTGAAATATTTTTGAAATATTTTTCCACTAATTTTTGAGATATTAATATTTGTATAAATTTGTTTGAATTTTAGCAACAATTTATGTTATTGTATATGAAAAGCAGAATCATGAATAGCCATAAATAATAAATAATAGATAGGTAAGCTATCAAACAACGAGTAAAGCAAAGTTGGGTACGGCAAGAAATTCCAAATCAGGAATAGTTATAATTAATAAATGATAGATAGGCAAATAATAAAAAACCGAGCAACGCCGATTTGGAACTGTTTGGGTTTAGGTGTTCAACATATTTTGGAATATTTGAAATATCTGTTGTATTTTTTGAAATATTTTTTATCTAATTTTTTAAATATTAAAAAAAATATGTTTCTACATATGTTTAATTTTATTTAATTGTATATACTAGAAATGTAGGATCAGGAATAGCTCTAATTAATAAATAATAAATAGGCAAACAATCAAAAACCGATAAATGTCGAGTCGAGTACTGTTTGGATTTGGGTTTAGGTTTGAGTTTTCGACATTTTTTTAAAACATATTTTGTAATATTTTAAATATTTTTTGTATTTGTTAGCAATTATATATTTTAGAATAATCAGGAATAGCTATAATTAATAAAAATAAATAGTCAAACAATCAAAAACCTAGCAACGCCGGGTAGGGTATGACTGCTAATATGTTGAAATATTTTTTATATTTAAAAAATATTTTTAGACACTTTTTAAAAATATATTTTATAATATTTTAAAGTATTTTTGTATTTTTGTATTTTTACAAAATATTTTACAAATAAGTCTTAAAAAGAACAACGCTAGATCTACATCGGATACAGTTAGATTTATTAAATATTAGTTAGAAGACAACAATTAAAGAATAGCTATGCATAATTAGGAATAACTATAATTAATAATTGATAGGCAAATAATAAAAAAACGAGCAACGTCGGGTTGGGTTCGGCAAACAATTCTAAATCAGGAATAGTTATAATTAATAAAGTATAGATAGGCATATAATTAAAAACCGATCAACGCCGTTTTGGGACGGTTTGGGTTTGGGTTTTCAACATATTTTGTAATATTTGAAATATTTGTTGTATTTTTTAAAATATTTTTTGAAATATTTGTTCACTAATTTTTTAAATATTATAAACAATATTTTTCTATATTTGTTTGTATTTTAAATAAACTTTATTTAATTGTATATACTAGAAATATAGAATCAGAAATTGCCCTAATTAATAAATAATAAATAATAGATAGGCAAACAAACAAAAACCAAGAAATGCCGGGTCGGGTATGGTTTGTTTTTAAAACATATTTTGTAATATTTTATATATTTTTTTGCAATTTTTAGCAATTATATATTTTAGAATAATCAGGAATAGCTATAATTAATAAAAAAAATTAATAGGCATTAAAAATCAGGTATGGCTACTAATATGTTGAAATATTTTTTATATTTCTTAAAATATTTTTAGACACTTTTTAAAAATATATTTTGTAATATTTTAAATTATTATTTGTAATCTTACCAAATATTTTACAAATAATCTTAAAAACGAACAACGCTGAGTCTACATCGGATACAGTTAGAATTAGTAAATATTAGTTAGAAGAAAACAATTAAATATTAGCTAAGTATAATCAGGAATAGCTACAATTAATAGGCAAATAATCAAAAACCTAGCAACGCAGGGTAGTGTACGGTTTGTGTTTGGGTTTAGGTTTGGGTTTTAGACATTTTTTTAAAACATATTTTGTAATATTTGAAATATTTGTTGTATTTTTTAACATATTATTTGAAAATGTTTTCTACTTTGTTTTGTATGTCAGCTAACATTTATTGTATTATATATATATCAATTAAGAATCAGGAATAGCTATAATTAATATATAATATATAGGAAAATAATCAAAACCGAGCAACGCCGGGTCGGGTACGGCTAGTACATATATATATCACATCTATAGCATCTATAACGTCCATACCTACAAGACGAATTGAATTGTTGATAGGTATGTGTAAATCTGATGTTTCAGTCGGGTTACATGTTACAGGTTCAGTCACTAACTGTTCTAAGTAGACCTATATCTCTAACATAGCTACTTTAGCTTGCCTATAACTGACCTCAATGCCGGATCTAGTCTTTGCGGTGAGTTTCGCATAGTCGCTGACGACGAACGCTACCAGATAGGTGGACATCTTAGGGGTAGTGCTGAAGCGGTCAACATATCTGCCGTCTGTCAGTGGGGTGCTATCTTCTAGGGGCGTGTTGAACAACGTGTGGTGGGCGTGGTCTCGTACCATTGAGAATGAGAAGCTAGCCTGGAGTAACGCGATGATAACGCGTAAATAACGGGAAAGTAACGGGAAAGTAACGTGAAAGTAACGGAACGGTAAAGTAAGTGAAAGTAACGGGAAAGTAACGCGAAAGTAACGCGTAAGTAATTCGTAATTAATTAACATATAAATAGCGCGTAAGGCACGAGTAAGTAACGCGAAAGTAACATAAACTAAAGTGAATATTTGGCGTTTTTTTCTACCGAGATTGTAATTCGGAAACTAACTTTCAGTTTGGGGATAATGGGGAGGCTTGTAGGTATATAGGCCTATAGGTAGGCGACCTAAAATACCCGGAAAAAAAAAGAATTTGTATTATATAAATAATTATACAAATTATAACTAGTTTAATTTACTTAATAAGGGACCCTTATTAAGGGTGTTGACAACATTATGATGAGATGTAATTTTGAATATAATTTCTATGATTTATTTATTTTGAAAACATGGCGTTTTAGAAAAAAGGATGGTAAATACAATTAAATGTTATATTAAAATACAATTAACACAATATATGGTTTTAGTGAAAGTACTATTTATATAGTATATTGTTATTGTTATTGTTATTTAGTGGTGTCGAATTTTCATCCCATCCAGGAACTTAGATTTAGTTTTCACTTATAACCATATATGGCTCTACTTTCCCTTCATAGCCGCTCTCATATTAAGGCATCCATGGTTTTAACGAGAGCCGATCATTTATGTATGCACAATTATATAATATCACTTCTAAATAATATTTTAAGACCCATTTTATAAAATTAATTATTGGTCAGGACGAGGCTCGAATCCGTGTCCTACTGCTTGTGTGTCTGACGCCTTAGCCACTGAGCCACACAGTCAGTTTATATATAAAGAGCTAGTGCGAGTAGGGGAGAGCTGGGAAGGTTGAGCCGGTTTTTATATTATACACATGTATCTTATAATGTTATGAATATATTTTAATAAAATAAAGTGCATAAGATATATATAGTTTATGATCAATTAAAAACATTCATAAATCAGTGTAATGATAAATAATTAATTATATAATTACATTTTAATTTTTTTTTAATTTGGCTCAACCTGCCCCGTCTACTGGGGCAGGTTGACCCAGGTAGAAAAAATGCGAAATTAAAGATATATTTAACAAATAAACATAGTTAAAGTTATATATTTATATGTATTAGTTATTTAACAAGTATATGCACCAAGATTAATATCAAAACTAATGAAACTTTTAAGGCGCGATGTTATATTAGGAGAGAGGAGAAGATTCTCTATGTTTTAATCCAGCATATAAACTAATTATTTAATTATTTAAAATAATTACTCAATTATATATTTAATTAATTAGATTATTATTATTATTTAAATAAGTCATTAATTAATTATATAAATTAATACATAAATATGTTTAATGATAAATGAAGCAGATTGACCCTATGGTCAACCTGCCCCGTTTTACTATGGTCAACCTGCCCCATATCACTAGTATATATAAAAGTAATATAATTAATTTGTGAGTGATAATTTTTGAATTATTTATTTTATAATATATAGTATATTAAATATACTTTATTTATATACCATTAATACTGCTATGTTATTACAAAATATATAATAATATCAAAGTTAAACTTACTGTCCCACTAACGAGATTTTCATAAAATATTAATAATTAAATAATATTTTAATTAGTTAAAATAAATAATTTTTGAGTTGTTATACTAATGCTAAATATAATTTTGTATACATGTATTAAAAATGGCATTAATATATTTATTAATAGCAGAAATAATTGAGATGACTCAACCTGACCCTATGGTCAACCTGCCCCGCTCTCCCCTACACTATATATTACATTCATAGATTACATTTAATAATGCCCAACACTGGCTACTGACATAACTAAGAGATAGGGTATGGGATCCACTATGTATAGGGTTCGATTACGTAGGTACCCACATCTAAGTAACGCTATGTATATAAGCGGTACTTTAGGTAGCTACTGGTACCGTGTGAAACCTTCAAGGACGGCTCGTCGAAACAGGGAAAAGCTCTGCGGGCGTCAGTCGCTTCGAATTGAGTGACAGCTATCCACCTGGCGAGCGAAACGGTGCGAGCTATTATTACGTAATCATATGAAGAAGATGGGTGGATTATGGATATATATATATATATGTGTAGTTAATAAGACATACCAAATTTAATAATTTTCTTATTAATTTCAGGAGTTATCATAATTTTATTATTTTTAAATATCCTAACTTTACCATGTAAATATTCATACGATACTTACTATAGTAGATTATAATTTCTTAATATAAGCTTGCATAACTTATAACAATTTATTCTTAATATGCTATTTTATTCTTAAATTATTTAAAAAAGTATGCTATCGTTGGCATACAGTGCCTATAGGTACACCCATAATATCACACTGTGATTGAAAGGCATCCAACAACTTCGGTATTAGGGGCTCTTGGTAGGCTTAAGTTGCTTTTATTTTTGTCATCGATGTAAAAAAGTTTTATTTACATAATTTATTTTCATAGGTTATTATTACCTACTCGGTATACCATCTATATATAGAATATTAGTATTATAATATAGTACTTTCCGTCAGTGAATTATTACCACATATATCACGGAAGTTATCTGTAGTCGCCGATGTCGTATGTTATTATCATAGATTTGTATTTAACCTAGATCGGTATTGCTATATCTCGCTGATGTAAACATTCTTCAACACGCCTGGAGACTCGGTGTATGTGTCCTAAGATGGCCGCCTATCACATGACACATGATTTACATTAAATTAACATTAAATAATACTCTATGTGTGGTGGTTGGCCATTTTAGGATATATAAATCGAGTCTCCAGGCCTATTGAAGACAAATCACATGACTACAAATCTAAGTAAACTAGGTAAATCTATGATTAATCTATTATTAATCCATGCTAGGTTCGCTGCATTAGTGATGACGTCATCTAGTACAGATGAGTCACTAACTTCTTTTTATGTTTGCCGTCTATGTAATGACTCCTGTAGTATCCCTTCAGGTTATTCTCCAGTTGACCTTCGAACTCTATATGAATCACCAATTTATCACCGACCAGTAGATGTTCGCCAAATTTAATATATATCTGAAATCATAATATATTAGAGCGATGTTTGCTTTGTACGTCGAGTAATGTTACTTATTATATATAAGTAATATTAAAATACTATTATGATATATATATATATATATATATATATATATATATATATATATTATTGTTATTGTTATATTTATGTTGATGGAGTACTTTCATCCCATCTAGGAACTTAGATGAAGTTTTCACTTATAACCATATATAGCTCTAATGTGCCTTAGAAGTCGCTCTCATGTTAAGGCATCCATGCTTTTAACGAGAGCCGGTCATTTATTTATACATATTTATATAAGATCACTTCTAAATATTATTTTAAGACATAATGTAATGGTCCTGACGATGCTTGAACCCGTATCCTACTACCTGTTTTTCTGACGCCTTAGCCAACTGAGCCACACAGACTGTTATATATATATATATATATATATATATATATATTTAATCAATTGTTAGTGATTATAAATAAATACAAATAAATAGTAATAAACTAAAATGCCTACTCTATCCTATAATACTTATTACACGCATGTGTTTATATTTACAAATGAACCATTTGATCCTTATCGGATACGATGACATCGTCCACAATGGCGTCCTTTCCGTTAACTGTGACCGCCGGTCCGTTAGTGATCGCTAAACTCTTGGAGTGAAACACTACGAAGTCCGTATCCTCGTACACCGTAGCGTGTATCTTAACGTAGCCGCTGAAAGTGAAGGACATCAAGTCGGTGTCCATGGCCAGATCGTAGTGGTCGGGTAACACCGATGTGGGTAGACGTACGTGATGGTACGGTATGGATGTCAGCCAGGGGGCGCTGTCCGATGAGGGTAGGGGGTCACCGCGGCGTTGCGGACCGTCCAGCGGGTGTTCACCCCTCTTCCACGGTTGACCGGGCACGTGTTGGTCGAGGCGGGGTATCGCCAACACCGTCGCGGTCAGTAGTACCGCACACAGAAGTACGCGTAACTCGTTCATGGTAGATCGGTACTATAGTGATCCTTCACTGGCAAACGTTTATATACTACGAATTCGTTATTAATATATTCGAGATCGGTTTCGTTTTTTAAGAGAATCTATTAATAGAATCGCTAATTAAACTATCACTAATAAGTTGATTCTATTCCTATCTTCAGTCGTGTTCACTTGTACGAACATGTTATATCATATACGCTATAGCGTATTTGGTAACTATTAATAGAAACATTATTTAGTCCGGATATGTGATAAAATATCTCATAAAATATATATTTATGTATATTTTTATATTTACAATATACTTACTATATATGTACTTAATATATATATATTCTATTCCAATATAAATAAATAATTTAATTAATTTACTGATTGATTAATTAATTTATAGCAATAGTCTTAACTAGTCGTAATAAGGTAATAGTAATAGTATATATATATACTATTAGTAGTATACTACGTAGTATTAGTAACTGTAGTAACTGTAACTGTAGTAGTAGTAGTAGTAGTAGTAGTAGTAGTAGTAGTAGTAGTAGTAGTAGTAGTAGTAGTAGTAGTAGTAGTAGTAGTAGTAGTAGTAGTAGTAGTAGTAGTAGTAGTAGTAGTAGTAGTAGTAGTAGTAGTAGTAGTAGTAGTAGTAGTAGTAGTAGTAGTAGTAGTAGTAGTAGTAGTAGTAGTAGTAGTAGTAGTAGTAGTAGTAGTAGTAGTAGTAGTAGTAGTAGTAGTAGTAGTAGTAGTAGTAGTAGTAGTAGTAGTAGTAGTAGTAGTAGTAGTAGTAGTAGTAGTAGTAGTAGTAGTAGTAGTAGTAGTAGTAGTAGTAGTAGTAGTAGTAGTAGTAGTAGTAGTAGTAGTAGTAGTAGTAGTAGTAGTAGTAGTAGTAGTAGTAGTAGTAGTAGTAGTAGTAGTAGTAGTAGTAGTAGTAGTAGTAGTAGTAGTAGTAGTAGTAGTAGTAGTAGTAGTAGTAGTAGTAGTAGTAGTAGTAGTAGTAGTAGTAGTAGTAGTAGTAGTAGTAGTAGTAGTAGTAGTAGTAGTAGTAGTAGTAGTAGTAGTGGTAGTAGTAGTAGTAGTAGTAGTAGTAGTAGTAGTAGTAGTAGTAGTAGTAGTAGTAGTAGTAGTAGTAGTAGTAGTAGTCAGGTAGTAGTAAGGTAGTAGTAGTAGTAGTAGTAGTAGTAGTTTTTCAGATAGACTTTTAGACATTGGTATATCTTCAACTGCTCATGATTTCTTAATTGGATTTGTCACTAATAGAACTTTTTCTGTTAAGATCAATAACTCTTATTCTAAATCTCAATCATTTAAGTACGGGGTTCCGCAAGGATCCGTCTTAGGTCCACTACTATTCTCTATATATCTGAACCCAATAACTAATATTATCAAATAATTTAAAACATTAAGATTTCATCTCTATGCTGATGATATTCTTATTTATTCTGTTAATAGTAGATTGGTCATGAATAATGAGCTAGTTGAATGTGCCAATCAAGTGAATAAATGGCTACTTATGAACAAACTTCTACTTAATACTTCTAAAACTGAATTACTGAACTTACCGCATAACTTTAATAACTTCACTGATATATTTATTGATAATATTAGAATTATTCCATCACTACAAATTAAATATCTTGGTATTACTATTGATAATAAATTGAATGTTGATGATCATATGTCAACTGTTTGCAGGAAAGCAAATTTTCATTTATATAATAAACGATATATAAGAAAGTTCATTAGCAAATACCTCACTACGATGCTAATTAAAGCAATGGTATTTTCGTCGACTAATTATTGTAATTCGATATATTTAGGTCTATCCAAAAAATTGAGTAAATGTATCTATAGAATTGATCATTCGGCAGTACGATTAATCTATCAACAACCTTTATTTGATCACTCGAGTGTTACATTGCGTCAACATAATCTTAATATTCTCAACAATATTAATAGAAGCAAATATAGAATTCTATGTATAATTCATAAATCACTCACTGCAGGTCCTTCATATATTAGAACTTGCCTATCAGTTAAAATGCCTATCTGTCGTGAACTTCGATCATCTAATGATGTATACTGCTTACAAGTCAAGAAATCAGTGAAACCAGTAACTTCCAAGAGAGCCTTTCAATACTATGCGCCGCCACTATGGAATTCTCTTCCCTTGAAAATAAGAATGATTCCTAATCACGATACCTTTAAATTTAATTTAAAACGTTATTTATTCAATATTGAAAAGTCTTAATTTATTATTTTTACGTTATTTATGTTATGTTATTGATATGTTTTATTTTCCATATGACATTATATCATATGGTTTTTTTTTTATATATCAATAACCAATATTGCATTTTGCAATGTACAGTTTATAATAATACTAATTATTATTTTGTTTATATTTAATTATGTTATTTTTGTTTGTTTGCTTTGTTACACTCTTGAGAACGCCTGGTGTGTTATTTGTAGTGTTTAAATAAATCGTTTTGATTGATTGATTGATTGATAGTAGTAGTAGTAGTAGTAGTAGTAGTAGTAGTAGTAGTAGTAGTAGTAGTAGTAGTAGTAGTAGTAGTAGTAGTAGTAGTAGTAGTAGTAGTAGTAGTAGTAGTAGTAGTAGTAGTAGTAGTAGTAGTAGTAGTAGTAGTAGTAGTAGTAGTAGTAGTAGTAGTAGTAGTAGTAGTAGTAGTAGTAGTAGTAGTAGTAGTAGTAGTAGTAGTAGTAGTAGTAGTAGTAGTAGTAGTAGTAGTAGTAGTAGTAGTAGTAGTAGTAGTCAGGTAGTAGTCAGGTAGTAGTAGTAGTAGTAGTAGTAGTAGTAGTAGTAGTAGTAGTAGTAGTAGTAGTAGTAGTAGTAGTAGTAGTAGTAGTAGTAGTAGTAGTAGTAGTAGTAGTAGTAGTAGTAGTAGTAGTAGTAGTAGTAGTAGTAGTAGTAGTAGTAGTAGTAGTAGTAGTAGTAGTAGTAGTAGTAGTAGTAGTAGTAGTAGTAGTAGTAGTAGTAGTAGTAGTAGTAGTAGTAGTAGTAGTAGTAGTAGTAGTAGTAGTAGTAGTAGTAGTAGTAGTAGTAGTAGTAGTAGTAGTAGTAGTAGTAGTAGTAGTAGTAGTAGTAGTAGTAGTAGTAGTAGTAGTAGTAGTAGTAGTAGTAGTAGTAGTAGTAGTAGTAGTAGTAGTAGTAGTAGTAGTAGTAGTAGTAGTAGTAGTAGTAGTAGTAGTAGTAGTAGTAGTAGTAGTAGTAGTAGTAGTAGTAGTAGTAGTAGTAGTAGTAGTAGTAGTAGTCAGGTAGTAGTAGTAGTAGTCAGGTAGTAGTCAGGTAGTAGTAGTAGTAGTAGTAGTAGTAGTAGTAGTAGTAGTAGTAGTAGTAGTAGTAGTAGTAGTAGTGGTAGTAGTAGTAGTAGTAGTAGTAGTAGTAGTAGTAGTAGTAGTAGTAGTAGTAGTAGTAGTAGTAGTAGTAGTAGTAGTAGTAGTAGTAGTAGTAGTAGTAGTAGTAGTAGTAGTAGTAGTAGTAGTAGTAGTAGTAGTAGTAGTAGTAGTAGTAGTAGTCAGGTAGTAGTAGTAGTAGTAGTAGTAGTAGTAGTAGTAGTAGTAGTATTAGTAGTCAGGTAGTAGTCAGGTAGTAGTAGTAGTAGTAGTAGTAGTAGTAGTAGTAGTAGTAGTAGTAGTAGTAGTAGTAGTAGTAGTAGTAGTAGTAGTAGTAGTAGTAATAGTAGTAGTAGTAGTAGTAGACCTCCAAGTAATGCTTATTCTTCTTTCATTGATTGTTTTTTTGAACTTGTTTCCCACATCTCTCTTACTAATACCGTTATTTTAGGAGATTTCAATTTTCATATTGGATCTGATAATACTGCTGCTCTCTCTTTTAATAATATTTTACAATCTTTATCTTTAACTCAACATGTATCTGAAAGGACACATATATCTAATAATATTCTTGATTTAATTATCAGTTCTAGTTTTCATCTAAATTATTTAACAATTCTTCCAATTAAATTTCTTATTTCTGATCATTATGCTGTTTCATTCATTCTGAACGTTAATATTAACTGCAATTCAAATCGAACGATTAGCTACAGAAATATTCGTAATATTGATTATGAATCTTTTAGTACTGATATCAAGTATCATACTAGCTCCAATTTCAACAATATATCTATATCTTTTTTAGATCAAATTCTTACTTTTCTACTGAATAAATATGCTCCTTCTAAAAATAAAGTAGTTAGTGATCGTACTAATGAATGGTTCTCGAATGATAATTTATATATCATACGCCAAATGAGAAAAGCTGAAAGAATGTTCAATAAAAACTCAACATCTTTTAACATGATAAATTTAAAAAAGTTAAAATTATCTTTTAAAAGGAGTATAACTTCTACTAAAAAAGAATTTTATAAAAATAAAATTTTAAAGTGTGGTAATAACATGGGCAAGCTTTATGCTTTCACTACTTCTCTTCTAGGTAAATCTCATCACAAATCTTATCCTAATATTTCTGATGATATTTTATGTAATAATTTTAGTGATTTTTTCATTTCTAAAATTGATATTATTTACTCAGTCATTAAAATAAAATTGTCATCCCCTTCTATAAATCAATACAATTATTTGAATAATTCCTCTGAAAATTCTCAAAATACTCATTTAAATTAAACTCCTACTCTTACTCATTTTACGCTCCCTTCTAATGTTGACATCTATAATCTTTTAGTTACGGCTTCTTCTGCTTCTCCCTCTGATTCTCTG
>OZ025242.1:58850559-58878059 GCA_964019155.1 Osedax fenrisi
GTTAGACCTGTCATCTGCTTTAGATACTATAAATCATGATACACTTATACATAGGCTATATTCTTTAGGTATATCTGATTATCCATTACTTTAGTTTAAATCTTACCTTTCTGATAATCCCTCCTCTGTACAAATTCATGAATCGCTCTCTTCACCTTCTATACCCATTACTTGTAGAGTAGATTAGGTGTCGGTGCTTGAACCGTTAATTGTTACTCTATATATTCTTCCACTGTATAGTGGAAGAATATATATCCTAACTAATTTAATCCTTTTCTGATATATTTTAACATATGTATGCTGGTGACACTCATCGTTATATAAAACTACTTATTAACGTCATCCCTGACTCTAATTCATCAATTTCAAAGTGTATTTGTCATATTATGTTTTGGCTAATAAATAATTGTCTTCTGTCAAATGAAACTAAATCTGTACTTATAAATATTTGAAATTCTCAATCCTAATTTCATCTTGTGTCTGTAAATAATTCTTTAATTCTTCAACCTAAACCTTTCGTTAAAAATGTACATATATATAAAATTCGCCTATTAGAAAATGTATAATTACGAAATCTTATTATCCTATATTCTTATTACCTATATTATTTTTTCTGATCTTGATTATTGTAACTCCTTCCTCTGTTCTCTACCTTCTATATCAATAACTAAAATGAATCATATTTGGCATTCTTATACTAGACTTAATTTTAACTTATCTTATTCTGATTATACTATAGTATAATCAGAATAAGATAAGTTAAAATTAAGTATAGTAGAATCACGAATAATACGTTCAATTTTAGGTATACCTCTGTCTCTTCACTTCTTTCCTCACTTAAATTGATAACTTTTAATAATCTTTTCCTATTTAAACTTCTATGACTTACTCATAAAAAGTACTTACTCACCAACCAATTTACCTATATAGCCAATTTACCTATTTACCTATATATATATATATAACCTCTTAGATACTATTCATATTCTACACTCCATTAGGTATACTAGTAGCCAATTTACCTATTTACCTATATATATATATATATATATAACCTCTTAGATACTATTCATATTATACACTCTATTAGGCCTACTATTCGACTAAACAAATCTAACTATAACAAAAAGAGATTTTGAGGTAAATCTTTCAAATGTATACATATATGTCCCCTATAAATTGGAAATACGTTCCAATAAATATAAGGAATATCCAAAATCACTCCACTTTTAAAACTAGATACAAAATATTTTTATTACGTAGGCAGCTCTGAATGTTATATAACTCTAAATATTCCTATTATTATTTTATTATCGTTCGTTCTCGTTTCTTCTTTTCGTTCTGTTTATTATTATTATTATATATATATATATATATTCATTAATTTAATATATATATATATATATATATATATATATATATATATATATATATATATATATATATAGTATTTATATAATCATTAAGAGCAACTGTGTTGATTATTGTTGAATTTGTATTTATCATTACATTATCTATACACAGTATATATTACACACACACATATATATATATATATATATATATATATATATATATATATATATATATAAATATATATATATAATTAAGGTTCAATCAATTTTAATAAAATAGGTCTTATAATAATATTTAGAAGTGATTTTATATAATTGTATATACATGATAACCGGCTCTCGTTAAAATCATGCATGTACTAACATGAGAGCGGCTTAAACGATATCTTAGATCCATTGTTTATAAGTAACAAATAAATCTAATTTCCTGGATGTGATAAATGGTAATCCACCTAAATATCATTAACAACAAAAATATCAAAATAACAATAACAATATATATGGTAAACTATAAACAAAATTAATGAATGTCATGATAATAATTATAATATTCCAATAATTAATATTTAAAATCTTTATAAAATAATATCGTATATTAAATTCATAATCAATTAATGCCGTGATCCGAGGAGTTTAAAAATATGAGAATCGCAATAATTATATAATTTGTATTATTCAGTGATTAATGAATGTAAGCATGTAAGAAAACTATAGGGGAAAGTAACCTAATACAGACACTTTAACAATAAATGGTCTTAAAATTGTATGACTCATTATTTGTATTCTAAAATTACAATATATTAATAGTATATGATTATAGATATTATTGTGATTTTAAAATTGTATTTAATCTTTTAATTCCATAGATAACGGGGGTGTCCGTATTCGGTACCCATGTCCGAATACGGACACCCTATATACACTAGATAAACTATATATTATTGATGAATCAATTAGACAAATTACAATTACATTATTTATAATTAATTTTATGATCAATTTATTCAATTTAATTAGTTAATAATTTATTTATTTTTATTATATTTTAATTAATAATACACTTTAAGTATCTAAATAATAAAAAATTAGGTTTAGCTTTATTTTTGGTATTAATATTATAACGCACGCGATTTTTATGATAATAAGAATAGTTTATAATAAGAATAGTTCATACGCTGCGCGCTGATTGGTTATAGGGTGTCCGTATTAAGACATCTAGAGTGTCCGTATTAGGAACTTATATGACCTCTAGATATATGCTTATAACTTAATGAATATTTGATAACAAATATAAAAATTATATATTTAATTTTAGAATGCTTTATTTTTTAATAATATAGTGATATATTTTATAACGATATATTTTATATCGATACATTTGTATATTCTTGAGAAGGTTTTAAGTAGAATTTTTTTTTTCATAAAATTAAAAACGTAATACAAAAATCAGTTTATTGGATATATAAGCAATATTTTGAATAATTAAAAAATAAAAAATACTTTTTTAGACTATTTATATAATTATGAATATTTTATTCATTATACATTTTTTTGTATGATTTATGGTTTCTGAGATACCGAGAGTGTACGTATTCGGGCACTATCCGTATTCGGTTACTTTCCCCTACTAATGACTGACAACAATTATACTGAAGATGGTGTGACCATGAAACTACACTTGATCATTGTAAATCCTTTCTCATTCCTATCATTTATATGCCCCAACTCATAACTCATTAAGCTTATTCGTAATCCCTTCCCTATCTGATGTAAACAATCAATTAATGAATAACACAGTCCTCTCCACTGTTACCTTACAATGTAGATATGTAGCCTAAGGCTTACATATCTAATTATACCACAAACTTGCACCATTATTTTATCTTATATTATCTCTAACTCACTAAACTCTAGCCTGGTTTCACCCTATAGGGTATACCTCAATATATATATACTTCAATATTTCAAATCTTGAACCCAAATCGATTAGAAATTATAGCCCGATCTCCAATCTACCTTAAGGTCATAATTATTAAGTAAAATACCAGAAATAATTGTCTCCAACTTACCGCTAATATAAATAAATATAATTTATCGAACCATTTCAAATCTCTTTTCGTAGGTGTCATTGGACTCAATCAGCTCCTCAGTATTCCTGACAATATATTGTCAACTAACACGTATTACCATATACTCATACTTGACCTCTCATCTTTTTCGATACCCTCGAACATAACAAACTAATCTTGGGGCTTACTAAAAGTGACATATCTGTTGTAGTATTATTACGTTTTATTTCTTATCTTATTCACCGTAACATCTATATCACGATACGCATATCTCACTTACATATTTTACCCTTAACCACGCTATTTCTCATGTATATGTTATAGGTATATCCCTATATACTATATATATATATATATATATATATCCACTCTATTTCTAATCTAATTAAAAACTTTCCGAATATCCACTAACATAATTTTGCTGATTAAATTCAGTTCTTTACCCTTTTACCCATAAATTCTCATACCATTAACTTTGAATTAATCGAGTTTGCAATGCATACGATTATGGCTCATCTTTAATCAAATGCTAATTAATTCCTCAAATACTACTCACCTGAACATATCTACTTCTGATATTTATTTTCGAAATTTGACTCTAAACCACATGATTTTATCGTCCACCCATTCTTCCAAAAATATTGGATTTATCTTTGATGAAAAATTATCCTTTAATAGTCACACATCATTTAATACAAAATCCTCAATCTTTTATCTATTCAGAATTTGTTAAATACGGAAATCACTTTTCACAAAACATACGAAGTCACTAAGCAATGCTCTACTACTATCCCAAGTTACTAATTAACTTCCCGTTTATTTATATATATACAACTATATTTGTTAAATGGGGTATTTTATGTTATTTAAAACACTGTTATTATCACATATCAGATATAAAAAGCCCAGAGAACTCTTAATTTTGCAAGGAGTTCAAATGAATTAACTCATTGCAAAAGCTACTGCTCCACTAAATCGAATTAGCCGTTCTTCAATACACTATTTACTGCATATAATGCTTGAACCTCTCCGTTACGACATATCTGCAACAATATCGTATGTGACTACCATTCTGCCTAATGTGTAAATTCCGTATTCTCTCCATCATCAATAAATCTATATATTCTTTAAACTATATATATATATGATCTCATTCAAAAACGTAACATATTACCTTCTATTCGTTACTAAAATTATGATTTCCTTATCTCCCTGAACTATAGTAAAACTTCACTACATTTTAGAGCTATTCGAAATTTCGGTCCATCCTATGGTATTCCTTCCCTCCTACTATTCACTATTAGATCCTTTACACGATTCCTAAATCTTACCTATTCTTTTCTCTCTTCTTCTAATCTATAAATAATGCAACTTATTATTTGTGCTCGTTTTAATTTAAAATATATTATTATCTAATTTGTATTGTATACAATTCTATAGAATGTTATTGAATCAATATATTCTTAGTTTATTATGATGTTCTCCCCGCACGAGCGAAGGTGCCTACAATGCCCTACATGCATATCCTATTTTTGTGAAACTAAACAGTTAATTATCATACTAAATCACCAATAATATAATATATATATATAACGTATCTAATATAATGCAAAATATTAAATTAATTCATTTTTATACATTTTTATTAATTAAATATTGATATGATATATATAATATTGATGCTAAATAAAAATATTACATTTACGTGTTCGTATAAATAAACGGAATCTAAGCTATATATATATATATATGTATACATGAAGGCGCGCACACTTTGTGTTAAGTGCGCACACTCTGCGAACCCTTAATGTCACTCTACAGGTGACACACAGACGCACTGACAGCCACTACAACACGACCACGTGATCGCTGATTGGCGTGGCTAACGGTGATACACGAGTTCGTAAAGGGATGAGCCTAAGTATAAAAACAAATAAACACATGTGTGTAGAATAAAATGTATGCGCAGCAATTGGGGATGGCGGTTTCGATCTTCAAAATGAAGTAACTGGTGGATAGGATGAGGATGAGGAGGTTAATGATACTAAGGAGAACAATAGGAGGGGTAATGTATATGAGTAGGGGGTATTAGGGGATGTAGTACTGAGTAAAAGAACTATGATGAGGAAGAAAAAGGCGGGAAAAACTAGGATTAAAGGGTGATTAGTGGGTATGGGAATTAAGGAGGAGGATGAGGAGGAGGATAAGGAATGGAGGAAGGTAATAAGCGATATGAAATATGAAAATATTACAACAATAAACTAAACAATAGTTACGAAAATGAAATGATTACGCAATCATTATCGTAATTATCATAATCGTTTGATGCAATGATGTTTGACACCAATGATAATGTTCTAGGGGCGTGTTTAACGCGGAAAACACGCCCACGCACGAAAAGAATAACAGCGAGTAACTGCGGCAACGGTTAACGTAAACGTTCGCCGAAAGTAGGTAGAAGGCGGGTCGAAATGAGCTCGCGATTCGTATAAATAGAGGTTAGAGTGGTCAGAGGTCAATGGGTGTGTTAACCCCTGAAAGCAGCGTTACCATAGCCCTCTACCGGTGGGTATTGCTGGAATTGGTAGTTGGCGCCGGGACCCATGTTAGTAGAGTTGTCGTCAGTGTCGTTGTACATGTAGTAGCCATTCGACGGGTTGGCGGGGTATTGTTTCTCAGGGGCGTAACCATTAGGGGCGTGGCCTGCTCCTCCGAAACCGTTCACGAAACCATTAGCCGCTGGGCGCTGCTTGTAGCGTTGACCAGTGGTGTTGACGCCGGTGTTCTTGTTTAATGAGCCGTTAATGCTGAGGTGGAAGGTGCACGGTGTAAGACTAATGTGTTAGTACGTATTCGTATGGAGGAAAGTAGTGGTTACACGAAACATATATATATTCAAATTATTTAACATCAATATATATATATATATATATATATATATATATATATATATATTTATCTATATATGAGTATGTGTGTGGTTGTGTGTATATGAACTGTGTACAGTGTAACAGAGTGAGTCACGTGGGCAATATTAACCTGTAGGCAGCGTATAGGAACAAGAGAGCCGTAAGGGTCGAGGTAGCCATGCACAGCCATCCCAGAATGTAAGAGTAACCGTAATCAGTTGACGAATAGGTCTTTAAAGCCTGGCGAATGTGGCGGTTAATCGGGGTCACTGGCGGTTAATCGGGGTCACCGCATAGCTAATTCACATTCTAATCATAGTATAACATATAGAAGATACTGTATGGAATTCATACAATACAAGATAGAAATTGTAAATTTATAGATGATATTATGAATATCTATGTTTTATTTCCTATTAGATTGTATATTAAATGCATAGCGCGCGATAATGATTGACACATAGATTACGTAATGCGATGAGTCATCATAAGGTAACGTAACCGACCCTGAAAGTGTTCTGCTGAAGGTAGTAGGCGGGAAACTCGCTCTGCATAATCTTATTATTCTCGAGGTATTCGTAACCGTGGAAGAAAGCCATACCGGCAGCGATGAAGAAAGCTGTCGTAGTGTGACAGGTAGGTATTAGTAGTGCCGACACATAGTACAGAGTATATAGTATAGCTTACATGAGTGAATAGTGTTGTGTAGATATACTGTAATGAGTCATGGATATCTATAATTTTAAATGTCAACAAATAATTCTTAATTTAAAAACAACAATGTAATCAGTACGTAATAGTTTAAATGTTATAGCGAGTTAACACGTATATTACTTTGTTTCTCCACCTACCTGATAGAATCTACAATAATACGATTAATAACTCTATATAGAATCGCCGTAAAGTACTCTTTGGAGAACCCCGAGGATCTTCCCACTTCCAAATACTTGTGTGTATACCCAATACCACGTGGTAGACTAATATAATCGTCACTTCAGTTAACTATAATCTATACTCTGATAACATTGAAATATATGCCAACTATATCCGATAATCTTTTAATGACCTACATACGTGTTTTAATGCAATCAACAACTGACTAAATAATAATCATATACTTTTAAACTCAAATACAAGAAACTACTGATTAATTACACTCCTCTAAACTTACTTTCCCTAATATCTCCTTGGGCTATAACTATAGTACTCTCTTCACTACGAAATATCTCTATGTACACTTAAACTTTCAACAAACACATGTAAACCATTAAAGCTTACACTTACTTCCAGCTTATCTTTAATTTAAATACACGACTTCCCTTAAATACAACGTTAGCTTCACAGATGATAATTCTATCCGCTGCAGACACTAATACTTCCTACTCCTTTACTATCAAGTAACAACTGTTGTAGTGTATTGTCATGGACACCTCACAGTTATGTATAACATGTATAAGTCTACACGGCATCTTGAGGGGTCCATTTGTACCCACTATTTCTATTGTATTGGATATATATTTGTGATTTCAATAAATAAATATTATTATTATAAATACCTAACTTATAATGTTTTATGATTATAATCATACCAAACATATAGATACCTCGACCTGCCGAATACAACATTATTATTCCTTTAATAAACAATATTATATTATTATAATAAACACCATTATTAGCTTAGGTAGTAATGGTTGTAACGTAGGCCTACATACGAACTCGACCCAACTGGTTATCTCTACAACAACTTAACATAATACACATCCATTGTTACTCCTTACTAAAAAGCCACTTATCTAAACGACTTATTAACATACATATGAACTACTGGAAATAAATGACAACTGGAAACCTCATCTTACGTTCATCAAAGTTCCCTATACTCATTGGTCATACTCTCGATGAAGAAGTTATGAGGGATTATAAGGCACTCTTTGATAGATATAATAGTTACCCATCATTAAAATATTATAAATTACTACGAATATATTTAAGATTAAATTAAAACATTTTATTTTATCCCCCCATATTTTAAGTTTCCCCATTGTATACAACAATTATTTTTAGTTGTTTTATCTTTCGTCGTTTCCTTCCGTCTTATTTTACGTTTTATTATAATAATTTGTATCTGGTATACTGTTATAATGTTATAATAATTATCAATTGTTACAATAAACTATATATCTATAATATAGATATATAATTATATACTGTGATAACAATACAAATATATGTAATACGATTATAATAAAATACGACCCTACATATATATAATATTACCCTATATAATTATTACCCTATATAAGTATTACCCTATATAAGTATACCCTACATAATATCGCTACATTATGTTTACATTTAGTTTTAAAATATGTAAACATCAGCTTCGCCTATTATGATTACCTTGAATGAACATGAGCAGAGCGGTGGTGCGGATTGTCTTCGAGTTGGCGGTGGCGAAACCCACCCCTCCGGAGATGATGGCCACAATGCCTACTATCATTGCTACCACGAAGAAGCTGAAGTGGCATCTCATCAAATCTAGGGCAACGTGAGTCATCATTAAATGAACACCGAATAGCTTCAGTATATATGTATGTATAATACTATTACCATCGATAAAAGAAAGTTTCTTTATATCGATGACTATAACATATGTAATAGAACATTATTAAATAGTGTTATATAGGTATGTACGATGTAAGTATGTTAGCGAGTATACGCGTATATAACTAGGTGTATAACTAGGTGTATAACTAGGTGTATAACTAGGTGTATAACTAGGTGTATAACTAGATGTATAACTAGGTGTATAACTAGGTGTATAACTAGGTGTATAACTGTGTGTATAACTAGTTATATCTATATAAAACCAAAAATAGAACATATATTCATAGATGCTATGCAACTTTAGGTATAAGTATAATGCGGAGTATATACCATTCAATGTCACATATATGTGACTATATCAATAGTGTGTTATAAATACATCAGTGGTATAATACCCATTTCTTTGCTAATTAAAAGGTTATGTGTTTCATTACGTAATGTGCAATGTGATAACATCAATCAACCGTGCAACTTTCTATTAATATTCATAAACAATGAGTCTCATGTTATTGTTATTACTCGATAGAATATATAAAAAGAAAGAATATACATAATTATAAAAGTATTTATAGGGAGTATATTAACTATTATATATATATATATATATATATATATATATATATTGTGGGTATATAATGTATACTATACACAAAGATATTGTGAAGTATTGTGAAGTCCTTTGGAAAATCTTTGCTATACATATATATATAATATATATATATATATATATATATATATATATATATATATATATATTGGATGAGGGATGGCAATGAAAATAACTACTTACATTATTATAGTACGCAAAGAACAACAAAACTCCTTCGGTATTATATAATTCTAGTTAGTCAAAGTCGGTATTATTTAGCTCATCATTAAACACATTACTCTTAATTAAGACAATGATAATGTAGAGTGGGTGAAGTAAACACACACACACATATATATATATATATATATATATATATATATATATATATATATATATTACGTTAAAGTTCATAATGTAATTAATGACGTAATGTGTTTATTGAATAACATGGACGAATTGCAACTAAAGAGACACATAGTAGTGAAAGGTATGTGTATGTATGAATGTATATATGTATGTGTATGTATGTATGTATGTATGTATGTGTGTATGTATGTATGTATGTGTGTGTGTATGACTAACGATGTGTAATGTGTACTGATGTGTTCACTAATGTGTTCACTAATGTTTACCTCACTCGTGTTACTGGCTGTTCTGATTTAGTGATTGTTAATGTTCTATGATGTTATAGTATACACATTCTATAGTATTATACTACCACTACCACTACCACACCACTACCATCACTACTACCACACCACTACCATCACTACTACCACACCACTACCACTACTAACACACCACTACCACTACTACCATACCACTACCAATACTACCACACCATCATCACTACTACGTCACTACTGAGGAATATTGTCGTATTAATCGAAGAAGTTAACTTAGACTCAATGTTAAAAACGAGTTGTGGAAGGAAAACAGTTGGGATTGGTGGATGAAAAGTGAGATATATATAATGGTGGATATATGGAAGGTAGAATGTATAGAAGGTAGAATGGATAGAAGGTAGAATGGATAGAAGGTAGAATGGGTGGAATTTGAGATGTATGGACGGGAGAATGGATGGAATATGAGATGTATGAAAGGTTGGATGGATAAAAGGAAGAGGTATTTGTTGTTATTTACACATAATAATTCCAAAACTGAGATTAAATTATTATGCGTGTGTTAGTTTAGGTGTAAACCACACACATATATATGGGCTTTATAAATAGCATATTATGCATATATATACATCTGTTTATATATATATATATACACATACATGCTATAATTAACATAACTTCAGTATGAAATAAAATTGGTGTTGGTAGTGGTGGTGGTAGTAGTAGTGTTAGCAATAGCATTAATAGTAGTAGTAGTAGTAGTAGTAGTAGTAGTGCTGATAGTAGTAGTAGTAGTAGTAGTAGTGCTGATAGTAGTAGTAGTAGTAGTAGTAGTGCTGATAGTAGTGCTGATAGTAGTAGTAGTGCTGATAGTAGTAGTAGTAGTAGTAGTGCTGATAGTAGTAGTAGTAGTAGTAGTGCTGATAGTAGTAGTAGTAGTAGTAGTGCTGATAGTAGTAGTAGTAGTGCTGATAGTAGTAGTAGTAGTGCTGATAGTAGTAGTAGTAGTGCTGATAGTAGTAGTAGTAGTGCTGATAGTAGTAGTAGTAGTGCTGATAGTAGTAGTAGTAGTGCTGATAGTAGTAGTAGTAGTGCTGATAGTAGTAGTAGTAGTGCTGATAGTAGTAGTAGTAGTGCTGATAGTAGTAGTAGTAGTGCTGATAGTAGTAGTAGTAGTGCTGATAGTAGTAGTAGTAGTGCTGATAGTAGTAGTAGTAGTGCTGATAGTAGTAGTAGTAGTGCTGATAGTAGTAGTAGTAGTAGTAGTAGTAGTAGTAGTAGTAGTAGTAGTAGTAGTAGTAGTAGTAGTAGTAGTAGTAGTAGTAGTAGTAGTAGTAGTAGTAGTAGTAGTAGTAGTAGTAGTAGTAGTAGTAGTAGTAGTAGTAGTAGTAGTAGTAGTAGTAGTAGTAGTAGTAGTAGTAGTAGTAGTAGTAGTAGTAGTAGTAGTAGTAGTAGTAGTAGTAGTAGTAGTAGTAGTAGTAGTAGTAGTAGTAGTAGTAGTAGTAGTAGTAGTAGTAGTAGTAGTAGTAGTAGTAGTAGTAGTAGTAGTAGTAGTAGTAGTAGTAGTAGTAGTAGTAGTAGTAGTAGTAGTAGTAGTAGTAGTAGTAGTAGTAGTAGTAGTAGTAGTAGTAGTAGTAGTAGTAGTAGTAGTAGTAGTAGTAGTAGTAGTAGTAGTAGTAGTAGTAGTAGTAGTAGTAGTAGTAGTAGTAGTAGTAGTAGTAGTAGTAGTAGTAGTAGTAGTAGTAGTAGTAGTAGTAGTAGTAGTAGTAGTAGTAGTAGTAGTAGTAGTAGTAGTAGTAGTAGTAGTAGTAGTAGTAGTAGTAGTAGTAGTAGTAGTAGTAGTAGTAGTAGTAGTAGTAGTAGTAGTAGTAGTAGTAGTAGTAGTAGTAGTAGTAGTAGTAGTAGTAGTAGTAGTAGTAGTAGTAGTAGTAGTAGTAGTAGTAGTAGTAGTAGTAGTAGTAGTAGTAGTAGTAGTAGTAGTAGTAGTAGTAGTAGTAGTAGTAGTAGTAGTAGTAGTAGTAGTAGTAGTAGTAGTAGTAGTAGTAGTAGTAGTAGTAGTAGTAGTAGTAGTAGTAGTAGTAGTAGTAGTAGTAGTAGTAGTAGTAGTAGTAGTAGTAGTAGTAGTAGTAGTAGTAGTAGTAGTAGTAGTAGTAGTAGTAGTAGTAGTAGTAGTAGTAGTAGTAGTAGTAGTAGTAGTAGTAGTAGTAGTAGTAGTAGTAGTAGTAGTAGTAGTAGTAGTAGTAGTAGTAGTAGTAGTAGTAGTAGTAGTAGTAGTAGTAGTAGTAGTAGTAGTAGTAGTAGTAGTAGTAGTAGTAGTAGTAGTAGTAGTAGTAGTAGTAGTAGTAGTAGTAGTAGTAGTAGTAGTAGTAGTAGTAGTAGTAGTAGTAGTAGTAGTAGTAGTAGTAGTAGTAGTAGTAGTAGTAGTAGTAGTAGTAGTAGTAGTAGTAGTAGTAGTAGTAGTAGTAGTAGTAGTAGTAGTAGTAGTAGTAGTAGTAGTAGTAGTAGTAGTAGTAGTAGTAGTAGTAGTAGTAGTAGTAGTAGTAGTAGTAGTAGTAGTAGTAGTAGTAGTAGTAGTAGTAGTAGTAGTAGTAGTAGTAGTAGTAGTAGTAGTAGTAGTAGTAGTAGTAGTAGTAGTAGTAGTAGTAGTAGTAGTAGTAGTAGTAGTAGTAGTAGTAGTAGTAGTAGTAGTAGTAGTAGTAGTAGTAGTAGTAGTAGTAGTAGTAGTAGTAGTAGTAGTAGTAGTAGTAGTAGTAGTAGTAGTAGTAGTAGTAGTAGTAGTAGTAGTAGTAGTAGTAGTAGTAGTAGTAGTAGTAGTAGTAGTAGTAGTAGTAGTAGTAGTAGTAGTAGTAGTAGTAGTAGTAGTAGTAGTAGTAGTAGTAGTAGTAGTAGTAGTAGTAGTAGTAGTAGTAGTAGTAGTAGTAGTAGTAGTAGTAGTAGTAGTAGTAGTAGTAGTAGTAGTAGTAGTAGTAGTAGTAGTAGTAGTAGTAGTAGTAGTAGTAGTAGTAGTAGTAGTAGTAGTAGTAGTAGTAGTAGTAGTAGTAGTAGTAGTAGTAGTAGTAGTAGTAGTAGTAGTAGTAGTAGTAGTAGTAGTAGTAGTAGTAGTAGTAGTAGTAGTAGTAGTAGTAGTAGTAGTAGTAGTAGTAGTAGTAGTAGTAGTAGTAGTAGTAGTAGTAGTAGTAGTAGTAGTAGTAGTAGTAGTAGTAGTAGTAGTAGTAGTAGTAGTAGTAGTAGTAGTAGTAGTAGTAGTAGTAGTAGTAGTAGTAGTAGTAGTAGTAGTAGTAGTAGTAGTAGTAGTAGTAGTAGTAGTAGTAGTAGTAGTAGTAGTAGTAGTAGTAGTAGTAGTAGTAGTAGTAGTAGTAGTAGTAGTAGTAGTAGTAGTAGTAGTAGTAGTAGTAGTAGTAGTAGTAGTAGTAGTAGTAGTAGTAGTAGTAGTAGTAGTAGTAGTAGTAGTAGTAGTAGTAGTAGTAGTAGTAGTAGTAGTAGTAGTAGTAGTAGTAGTAGTAGTAGTAGTAGTAGTAGTAGTAGTAGTAGTAGTAGTAGTAGTAGTAGTAGTAGTAGTAGTAGTAGTAGTAGTAGTAGTAGTAGTAGTAGTAGTAGTAGTAGTAGTAGTAGTAGTAGTAGTAGTAGTAGTAGTAGTAGTAGTAGTAGTAGTAGTAGTAGTAGTAGTAGTAGTAGTAGTAGTAGTAGTAGTAGTAGTAGTAGTAGTAGTAGTAGTAGTAGTAGTAGTAGTAGTAGTAGTAGTAGTAGTAGTAGTAGTAGTAGTAGTAGTAGTAGTAGTAGTAGTAGTAGTAGTAGTAGTAGTAGTAGTAGTAGTAGTAGTAGTAGTAGTAGTAGTAGTAGTAGTAGTAGTAGTAGTAGTAGTAGTAGTAGTAGTAGTAGTAGTAGTAGTAGTAGTAGTAGTAGTAGTAGTAGTAGTAGTAGTAGTAGTAGTAGTAGTAGTAGTAGTAGTAGTAGTAGTAGTAGTAGTAGTAGTAGTAGTAGTAGTAGTAGTAGTAGTAGTAGTAGTAGTAGTAGTAGTAGTAGTAGTAGTAGTAGTAGTAGTAGTAGTAGTAGTAGTAGTAGTAGTAGTAGTAGTAGTAGTAGTAGTAGTAGTAGTAGTAGTAGTAGTAGTAGTAGTAGTAGTAGTAGTAGTAGTAGTAGTAGTAGTAGTAGTAGTAGTAGTAGTAGTAGTAGTAGTAGTAGTAGTAGTAGTAGTAGTAGTAGTAGTAGTAGTAGTAGTAGTAGTAGTAGTAGTAGTAGTAGTAGTAGTAGTAGTAGTAGTAGTAGTAGTAGTAGTAGTAGTAGTAGTAGTAGTAGTAGTAGTAGTAGTAGTAGTAGTAGTAGTAGTAGTAGTAGTAGTAGTAGTAGTAGTAGTAGTAGTAGTAGTAGTAGTAGTAGTAGTAGTAGTAGTAGTAGTAGTAGTAGTAGTAGTAGTAGTAGTAGTAGTAGTAGTAGTAGTAGTAGTAGTAGTAGTAGTAGTAGTAGTAGTAGTAGTAGTAGTAGTAGTAGTAGTAGTAGTAGTAGTAGTAGTAGTAGTAGTAGTAGTAGTAGTAGTAGTAGTAGTAGTAGTAGTAGTAGTAGTAGTAGTAGTAGTAGTAGTAGTAGTAGTAGTAGTAGTAGTAGTAGTAGTAGTAGTAGTAGTAGTAGTAGTAGTAGTAGTAGTAGTAGTAGTAGTAGTAGTAGTAGTAGTAGTAGTAGTAGTAGTAGTAGTAGTAGTAGTAGTAGTAGTAGTAGTAGTAGTAGTAGTAGTAGTAGTAGTAGTAGTAGTAGTAGTAGTAGTAGTAGTAGTAGTAGTAGTAGTAGTAGTAGTAGTAGTAGTAGTAGTAGTAGTAGTAGTAGTAGTAGTAGTAGTAGTAGTAGTAGTAGTAGTAGTAGTAGTAGTAGTAGTAGTAGTAGTAGTAGTAGTAGTAGTAGTAGTAGTAGTAGTAGTAGTAGTAGTAGTAGTAGTAGTAGTAGTAGTAGTAGTAGTAGTAGTAGTAGTAGTAGTAGTAGTAGTAGTAGTAGTAGTAGTAGTAGTAGTAGTAGTAGTAGTAGTAGTAGTAGTAGTAGTAGTAGTAGTAGTAGTAGTAGTAGTAGTAGTAGTAGTAGTAGTAGTAGTAGTAGTAGTAGTAGTAGTAGTAGTAGTAGTAGTAGTAGTAGTAGTAGTAGTAGTAGTAGTAGTAGTAGTAGTAGTAGTAGTAGTAGTAGTAGTAGTAGTAGTAGTAGTAGTAGTAGTAGTAGTAGTAGTAGTAGTAGTAGTAGTAGTAGTAGTAGTAGTAGTAGTAGTAGTAGTAGTAGTAGTAGTAGTAGTAGTAGTAGTAGTAGTAGTAGTAGTAGTAGTAGTAGTAGTAGTAGTAGTAGTAGTAGTAGTAGTAGTAGTAGTAGTAGTAGTAGTAGTAGTAGTAGTAGTAGTAGTAGTAGTAGTAGTAGTAGTAGTAGTAGTAGTAGTAGTAGTAGTAGTAGTAGTAGTAGTAGTAGTAGTAGTAGTAGTAGTAGTAGTAGTAGTAGTAGTAGTAGTAGTAGTAGTAGTAGTAGTAGTAGTAGTAGTAGTAGTAGTAGTAGTAGTAGTAGTAGTAGTAGTAGTAGTAGTAGTAGTAGTAGTAGTAGTAGTAGTAGTAGTAGTAGTAGTAGTAGTAGTAGTAGTAGTAGTAGTAGTAGTAGTAGTAGTAGTAGTAGTAGTAGTAGTAGTAGTAGTAGTAGTAGTAGTAGTAGTAGTAGTAGTAGTAGTAGTAGTAGTAGTAGTAGTAGTAGTAGTAGTAGTAGTAGTAGTAGTAGTAGTAGTAGTAGTAGTAGTAGTAGTAGTAGTAGTAGTAGTAGTAGTAGTAGTAGTAGTAGTAGTAGTAGTAGTAGTAGTAGTAGTAGTAGTAGTAGTAGTAGTAGTAGTAGTAGTAGTAGTAGTAGTAGTAGTAGTAGTAGTAGTAGTAGTAGTAGTAGTAGTAGTAGTAGTAGTAGTAGTAGTAGTAGTAGTAGTAGTAGTAGTAGTAGTAGTAGTAGTAGTAGTAGTAGTAGTAGTAGTAGTAGTAGTAGTAGTAGTAGTAGTAGTAGTAGTAGTAGTAGTAGTAGTAGTAGTAGTAGTAGTAGTAGTAGTAGTAGTAGTAGTAGTAGTAGTAGTAGTAGTAGTAGTAGTAGTAGTAGTAGTAGTAGTAGTAGTAGTAGTAGTAGTAGTAGTAGTAGTAGTAGTAGTAGTAGTAGTAGTAGTAGTAGTAGTAGTAGTAGTAGTAGTAGTAGTAGTAGTAGTAGTAGTAGTAGTAGTAGTAGTAGTAGTAGTAGTAGTAGTAGTAGTAGTAGTAGTAGTAGTAGTAGTAGTAGTAGTAGTAGTAGTAGTAGTAGTAGTAGTAGTAGTAGTAGTAGTAGTAGTAGTAGTAGTAGTAGTAGTAGTAGTAGTAGTAGTAGTAGTAGTAGTAGTAGTAGTAGTAGTAGTAGTAGTAGTAGTAGTAGTAGTAGTAGTAGTAGTAGTAGTAGTAGTAGTAGTAGTAGTAGTAGTAGTAGTAGTAGTAGTAGTAGTAGTAGTAGTAGTAGTAGTAGTAGTAGTAGTAGTAGTAGTAGTAGTAGTAGTAGTAGTAGTAGTAGTAGTAGTAGTAGTAGTAGTAGTAGTAGTAGTAGTAGTAGTAGTAGTAGTAGTAGTAGTAGTAGTAGTAGTAGTAGTAGTAGTAGTAGTAGTAGTAGTAGTAGTAGTAGTAGTAGTAGTAGTAGTAGTAGTAGTAGTAGTAGTAGTAGTAGTAGTAGTAGTAGTAGTAGTAGTAGTAGTAGTAGTAGTAGTAGTAGTAGTAGTAGTAGTAGTAGTAGTAGTAGTAGTAGTAGTAGTAGTAGTAGTAGTAGTAGTAGTAGTAGTAGTAGTAGTAGTAGTAGTAGTAGTAGTAGTAGTAGTAGTAGTAGTAGTAGTAGTAGTAGTAGTAGTAGTAGTAGTAGTAGTAGTAGTAGTAGTAGTAGTAGTAGTAGTAGTAGTAGTAGTAGTAGTAGTAGTAGTAGTAGTAGTAGTAGTAGTAGTAGTAGTAGTAGTAGTAGTTGTAGTGGTATCAGGGGTAGTGCCAGTACCAGCACACCCCCATCGTTAGTATCATCGCATGACTAACGTATTCTAAGGGTGTAGTCGGAGCCATAGTTGAGGGTGCTAGTTCTCCTGGACAGTTCGTAGCCCCTCTGCCACAGACAGGTCGAGTCTATGCGGTCGTCGTTGTATCGGGCCGAGTTCAGAACTGTGTGAGGTGTTGCGTAATCATCAGTGATTGCGTCATACTGATAGTTATGTCATCATCAGTGATTGCATCATACTGATAGTTATGGCATCGGGATGCGGTCGTTGTAAGTACAGCGCACATAAGGTTATACATGTGTACATTAGTGTAATGTATCGTATATAGTATACAGTGCGTATAGCATTGAGCAAAGACGTTATATATTGATAACGGCTTCGCCCCATAGATGTATATGCATAGACATTAGAGTGAGACCCCACTCTATAGCTATGACATTGAGTATGGCGATAATGAAAGTTATGCCGGATGTAGATTTATTTGTAGATTTATATATAGACAAGTAGTAGTTGTAAGACTATGGTTTCAAAGCAATCAAAATATATAGAATAGGTTAATACGTTTTGCAAATAAAAATAATATACAATTCCCAATGTATATATATATATACAATCAACATTGTCTGTCTGTCGGTGGATATTCTCAACTGGAGGCTATCGATATATCCATAGATTTATAGTTTACTTGTAAACTATAAATCTATGGATATATCAGACAACTTTATATCATAATTATGAATATTGAATGGTTGGCGTTGTATTAATATACATATATGTTAGACTAATTATATATCTCAGACACATGTAATCGGTTGCTACTAATCAGACGTGTAATTGACAGTGAGGGCCTATATCTATTATAGCGAATACTATTATAGTATACTATATATATATATATATATATATACCGTGTCCTCTACATCATATCGTATACTCATAGTTGTGGTGATAATAAAGGGTATGTAGCCTACACAATAGAGGGCGTGGTAGTGTTGTCATGGTTGACTAGGTATGATGTAAATAAAGGAGAGGACATCGAGATCATGTTCGCGATAAAATGGGTGTGTCTTAATAAGGGCGTAACTATTACGTAATATAGAATATAAAGTAATAGTGACTCATTTGAATACATGTAAAGTGAAGTATCATTATTGATTATATATATATAATAAATATATATTATATATATAAATGTATTCAATAATATATATATGGTTATATATATGTTTATCGATTATAAATAAATCTAGAACAGTAATATAAAGCGAATAGGACATATAAACATATGACAACATATTTAATAATAATATATACTGGATAAACAGGATGGCTGTGTTATAACATATCAATATACAATATAAATTTACATTAATAGCTTTGTAATTCAATAGCACGTGTATATGTTATACGTGTGTGTGTTGTAAACATATGTAGGTATATATATATAACTCACGGATACTATAGTACCATATAGGGTCAAGATTAATCAACTCTTCAATGTAAGTTACATTATGTAATTGACATCAAATACCTATAGGGATAAATAACTAAAGTTAAATTGATTAATAAAAACTATACATATATAATATTTTTAATATCGTATAATCATAAATCGCGATATTATAAATACATAATCTTCTCTATTCGCGATATATTTTACACATTTATATATTTAGGTTAAATTAAACCGTTCACCTTCTAATATCACAGTTAAGGGGTTTGCATATTTATCTCTACAATTACGGATATAAAAGCAATTTTCGCATTTTGTGATTACAAAATTAAAAAAATTAAAATTCTCATGGCACTCACTGCACGGGAAAAATTAGGAATAAAAGTTATAATTAATAGTCATGTTTTAGTCTTATTCTAGAGTTTACTCTACATATACACACACACACATTATATATGTATATATATATATATATATATATATATATATATATGTTTAGCTTGTGGTCTATGTCTAAGTTAAGCAGTCACTTGCTAGAAAGAGAGGGATACCGAGTTCGATTCCAGTTTCTTCATGTTTTTCTCTTGTATTTATCATTAAATTAAAAATCAAAACACAAGAAATAAAATGTTACAATTTGTATTTTATTGTCCTTGACCCCTCACAGTTACTAATACCATGTATAAGTATACGACTTCTTGGTAGGTCCATTTTTATCCGCTATTATTATTGTATTCAATAATATATTACTATATATATATATATATATATAAGTATGTATGAATGTGTGTGATATGATATTTCAATAAATAAATAGTATTATATTAAACTATAAGAGTACATTATATATTTCTTTATCCAATACTAAAGTTCAATGTGTAAATTAATTGTAAATAAATTAAAAAAGGTGATTATTAATCTATAGGTAGTATCGTCTATAATAATTATAGGTTTGACTAAACAGTGGAGTGTAGGCCTATAAGACCTATCTCTATGTCAACTGAACAGATGTATCTCGTTGTATATAGCACTATATCAATATTATATATATATATACATATTATATTACATATATATACCCTATAGGGTGGTATCGCATACTTGTAAGTGTATGCATATTTTGTAGATGTAAAATGATGTGTTTATTAGGTTTAACATACATAGGGCGTATACGCCTTATAGTACCGGATTTCACATAATGTATATATTGATGTTATCACATGTATTCACATTCATTGTGTATGACGAACGGCTCGTGTAGTGTGCTTACAATGGCGGTTATATCAATTATATATATTGGATATATGTGTATATATACGGATGTATGTGTGCTGTGTGAGTTATACGACTTCAAATAACCTCAGGCGATACTTTAAATCCGGTGGCATTAAATTCATACTCTACACATGTAGAATAAAGTTCATCTATAGATGAATATAGTATAAATGTAATATAAAACTATAGTACAGTAGAGGTTAAATATCATATTTGTATATAGGCTACAATAATGAATTATGTTTTATCATTGTAACTGTAGGAAATACCACATATAATAGAAAGTGGTACTCTATCTATAGTAAACTTATCTACTTATTGATAGCAGTGCATCAGAATTACTTGAAAACATCATATAAATGGATACCTGTAGTGATATAATCGGATACATAATAGCAGGGATCTAATAATATGTGATAATAATGTAATGGAGTGAGTACATATATTACCTATTCCCTGGGTTCTGTGCGTGTAAGCTTATAAACTGTATAAAATGAAACACTGAACATGATATTCGATATATGTTAGGAATGTGGCGTGTTGTTGAAGGAGTTATTGTCTGCAAGTTGAGAGCTCTAGCTCTAGCTATACCTAGTTTAGTGACAGTTATGTAAGATAATTACTGGTCTAGATTGATTTATATAAGTAGTAGTAGTAGTAGTAGTAGTCGTAGTCGTAGACGTAGTAGTAGCAGTAGTGTTACAATATGAAAAGTGTGTAGGGTAGGTAGGGTAATCTAGTAGCATGCATGGGGGGTTGTATTACATTGATATATCGTAACTAGATGTTATGTAACCGGGCATAGTGTCACGTATGAACTAACTAAGATAACTGTAGGTTGATTGCTGGTTATTTATTGTAGGTAACATATTTTATAAATTGCCTTTCTGACAATAGCGAATACAATTCTAACTTATGTGTAAACATTGCTAGTGTTATTTGTAATTTAAGTATATTTAGATATTTCATAACATCATAAATATACATTAATAATGTAGACTAATAGGCATCTAATAAATCTAATTAATGAAATGTAATATCTAAACATATTTGATATTGATTATATTTAAATTAGAGGATAAAGCATTTTTAATTAAAATTTAATTTCAATTAAAGGGGATAAAGGATTATAAAGGAAATCACCGACAAAAATAGTTCAAGTAACAAATAGGTAGGTTTTATACCTATATATATATATAAATTTTCACAAAAAAAACCTAAATAATAACAAAGATTTTACTCAGTTTCCCAAAATCGTTGATAAGAATAATACAAATATACGATTAAACCATTGACTTGTATTAATAAAAGTTAATACAAGTTAATACAAGTTAATACAAAGTAATACCAGTCATATACATATTTAAATATACTTAAATTAGTTATAAAAGCATTAATAATCATTAATTTCAAACGAACTAATAAAGTAGAACAATGAAACCACACACGCACACTTATTTCTATACATAAGTAGATATCATCAGTTACATGGCTTCCGGTTATACAGTACGTAGTACATAGGACAGTTCACTTACATAAGTGTAACATGTGACATGGCTCTTGGCTATACGTCATACTGAATAATATGCTTAAACTCGTCATCAATACTGACTTATATATAGGGGAGGGAAGGGAGTAGTGGCCGATAATTAATATGCCTCAGAAGATTTCTAATATATCGATAAATACTGAATTTTAGGATCTTATTTTTTTGAATTAACTAGAAATCATATAGTTCTAGAATACTGTGATTTCACTTTTATATATAAAGTGTTTAAACTAATAATATAAACGTTTGATTAGGCATTAAAAAAGCACTAAAATAAGGCAAGGCTCTAGTAGTGGCCTCTAGTACCAGAAAATGCGATAGGTGTCTCGAAATGTATTCGATTTATATTGTTAATTATGTAATATTAAATAATTATATGTATGATGCATACGCACCTTATTTGATTCAATGATTTAATTATATACACATACTCTTACATATAAATAAGCATAAATATATATAATCATGTTTTTTGTCAACATTTGACAAAAAATTATTATATAATAAATTAGAGTAATTAATTAATTATTTTAAAAAAAAATGTACTATATATTATAGATATTTTGATTATCTAAATATTGTATATAGAACTTTTTATCCTATCAAGCACCATTTAAGCGTTAATTAAAACGGCCACTACTACGTCCTCGGCCACTACCCCCTTCCCTCCCCTATACAGAATTTATAATAATGATACTACTTGAAATGATATATATGTGTATATAATATGTATGTATAATACTATCATTCAATATCATTCTATCTTTAAATTCATAAATACGTGTCCCTGTAATGTTGTCAAATAATATTGTATTATATCGAATAGCTTTAAATTAAAAATTGAAAATAAATAAAAATTAATAATATTTATGATATTAACAAATATATTTGTAAAAATATACAAATATATTTGATCTATAGATATATTTCATTAGAAGTTTAATTATAAATATATTATATATATATATATATATATATATATAAATTAAATGAATGCATTATATACATTGTATATATTCTTTTTTATCGAAAATAAGTAGAAGAAATAATATTTCAAATAATTTATGATCTATTTTTATAAAAATATAATAGGCGATATTCTAATTATACTATATTTGTTATGATTATAAAAATGAATATGATTATAAAATACTAAATCCTAAAGGTACTAAATCATAATCTATATATAAGGTTATTGTTATAAATAAATATATATAATAAATAAATAAAATTAATAAATAATATACTTTATTCAATAGTTTAAAATATTAATCTAAAATACTAATTCAATTTTAATATTATAGTTATTGTATTACTATTTAAACAATTTAAGAAATTGTATTATTTATTAATTTTATTTATATATTATTAAATTAAATATAATGAACTATAGTCAACTAGACATGTCCTATAGATGCCCAGGTGTGTTCATGATACTGGCAGGTAAGCGCACAGACCTACACACACACACACACACACACACACACACACACACACACACACACACACACACACACACACACACACACACACACACACACACACGTATACACACCTCTATAGAGAGTGTGACCCTAGCTGGGCTAAACTGCGATCAGACACAAAGGACAAGCGCGCGCGTTTAATGTCCACGGTTACGCAATAAGTAAGCCACATATTGCGTAACACCGCAGAGGGGGCGTGGTTAGCTGTACCTCGATAGCGATGGTGGGGGTAGTGGCGGTAGTGGTGGTAGTGATGGTAGTGGTGAATACATCAGTCGTGTACGAATAAGCTATATAGATATATAGTGAGTATATATCTAAATGCTGGTAATGATTCTAGTTCACGAGCAATAGAATAATATATATATATATATATATATGTATATTATATTTCACCCTAATGAATTTGCCTTTAATACAGTTACCGATACTTCCTAATATAACAACTGATGCAACCCCCATGCCTCCCATCATATCTTGACACTATCTTTAGTACAAGTATACCCTATAGGGTTCTCATCGTCCGGCAATGCGTGTAGATAGCACGATGTTGGATTGTTTAGATATATTCATAATATATATATAAATACATATACGTATAATAATGTTATAATAATAATTTAGATATTTAATATAATTTCATATGTATAATTTGATATTGATGTGCTGTTATAAGATACGCCTATGACGCATCAATAAGTTATTGAAATCTTATATTTATAATAATAATAACAACAATAATAATAGTATTTATTTATTGAACCACACCTAGTAATTGAATACAAATAGCGGATACGAATGTACACGTCAACAAGTCACTGTGTATACACATTCTATAGAATGTACAATGTATACAGGATATAAATGACTGCGAGGGACCCAGGACAATACAATACAAATAATAACATTTTTATTCTTATGTTTTGATTTATCGTTTATTAAGTTATTGATAAACACAAGAGAAATAACAAGAACTGCCCGGGATCGAACACTGACATTATATATATATATATATATATATATATATATATATATATATATATATATATATGTATGTATATATTTTTAATAAATGGTAAATATTAAATACAATTCGATATATTATTTAAACGATGTATTGACACTAGTAGGAATTGACAATGGACTAGTAAACTAGCGAGTATAAGTTGTACTACTATGAGGGTAAACAAAGCGAGTGGTTAGCTATAGTGGTTAACTACTCGCTTTGTATATTACCGGTAAACTATAAATCTATGTGCTCAACTATATTGGGGTGGGTGTCGCATACTAGGCGGGTATCACACCTATAGCTGTGAGGTATACATACACCGGCATGTGTGGGTGTTTGTGTGTGTGTGGTTATGTGGGTGTGCGGGTGGGTGTGGGTGTGTTTGCGTGTGTAACCAAATGCCAATATGTTCGGAGTGGCATCCGATATAGTGCCTTATCTATTTATAACTGGGATTACTATTATGTTACAGCTCCAACACGTATTCTCAAGTATTATGTATAGGAAAATTGACATTCAGGATAAGTTAATGTGTGATTTCTAATTCTAACGTAATAGTACGTAGTCGGGTCTACATTCTAGAACATTCTAGAACCTCGCGAAGTTTATAACTATAGTTAATATTCGGTCAGAATAAATGTACATTAAAATTGTAATAAATATGATTTGTACAATGTAGCTAAACCTATATATATATATATATATTGTTATTGTTATTTGGTGGAGTCCTTTCATTACATCCAGTAACTTAGATGAATTTTTCACTTATAACCATATATGGTTCTAATGACCTTTCGAAGCCGTTCTCGTGTTAAGGCATCCATGGTTTTAACGAGAGCCGATCATTTATTTATACACAGTTATATAATATCACTTCTAAATATTATGTTGACATATTTTAATGGTCCGGACGGGGCTTGAACCCGTGTCCTATTTCTTGTGTGGCTGACGTATTAGCCAACTGAGCCACACAGGCAGTTAATATATATATATATATATATATATATATTAATGATGGTATTACATAACGGATGTAGATACTATTACCTATGTAAAGTGGTGCTATCACGTGAAATAAACAAACACCCGTTATATCGCTCACCGTACAACGTAAATCATCAGACGATATTGTTCACCGAACCGTGAAATATATAACTACGCATAATAGGAGGCTGCGGTGAAGAAGAAGAAGATGGATGATGATGATAAGCTTGCAGAAGTGCTTAATAACGCAATGCTTAATACAGTATGTATAGGGTATGGGTGTGTGTGATACATTGTGTGTCCATCAGTGAAACATTAACTCCAAGCGGTAGGGGCGTAATATTGGCAGCCATGATTGTTACCTGCGACCTGTCACTCAAACTCGGCTACGATATGCTATCTGTCATCGGCTCACCTTATCAGTAGGAATGTACGACGTATGCGTATAGGTTATACGTGAACATTTGCAATAATACAAATATAATTGTATCAACGACATATCCTTACTTGTATACTATAGTATATATATATATATATATATATATATATATATATATATATATATATATATATATATATATAGATATCACGTATAGGTGAGACGTGCGACGCACGTCGTGCGTGCTCTAGGCATTGTGCGATATATACATTAGTAGATATGTAAATGTTTGTATATATGTTTGTATATATATGTGTATATATGTGTATATTTGTATACATGTGTGTATGTGTGCATGTAGTCAGGGTTTACCCCCGTAGATGAGAGGAAGGTTGGAGATGGGTTGCAGGAGTATCGTAGATAATGATAACGAGTGCAGTTGTCATGCGCACATTTTTAATTAATTATATTATTTAATATATATTAAACTAATTAATTTAAATGTTATAATGTGATGCAAGAGTGGAATGATGTGTATATATGTGTGCGGGTATTGGAGGTGATCAGACGTGGAGGTATGACGGTATTATAGACAAGCGAAGGTGATGGTAATATTGCATAAGGGGCGGGGCGGGGGGGGGTTTAATGTCCACGTGATACAATACTGCATGCTATTGTGTAGGGTACAGGGGGTGACAGTGCCGCTGGTGGTGGTGGGGTGGCAGTGGTCAGGGTAATGTTAAACAAGTGGTTCAGACATAGGCAGACGGTCGTGACCCTACAATAGTCTATACTATAGTCTACATAGTCTACATAGTCTACATAGTCTACTTATAGTATGTCCCCATATCCGGTGTGATCGTTATGTGTGCCGATAGCGATACTATAGTGTGTGTGTGTGTGTGCGTGTGTGTGTGCGTGTGTGCGTGTGTGTGTGTGTGTGTGTATGTGTGTGTGTGCGTGTGTGTGTGTGTGTGTGTGCGTGTGTGCGTGTTTGTGTGCGTGTGTGTGTGTGTGTGTGCGTGTGTGCGTGCGTGTGTGTGTGTGTGTGTGTGTGTGCGTGTGTGCGTGTTTGTGTGCGTGTGTGTGTGTGTGTGCGTGTGTGCGTGAGTGTGTGTGTATGTGTGTGTGTGTGCGTGTGTGTGTGGGTTTATCGATTGATTATAATGATATAAATACATCCATAATCCTATAGGATATATGTACAATTGATATTTGTTGAAGTGTTAGTAATGATAGTGTTTAAATAATATTATAATATTATAGTATACTAATACAAATACTAATAGTAATAGTAATAGTAATAGTACTAGTAATAGTACTAGTAATATTACTAGTAATAGTACTAGTACTAGTAATAGTAATAATTATAACACTAACTAATAACAAGGTATGATGATAATAATAGAGGTTAAATAGTTAGATTTTATTGTAAGTAGTTTTTAATTAGAAAATTTGAATGAATAATGAATGATGTGCAGTTTTAAATATTTGATACAAACTACAAATGTATGATATATATATATATATATATATATATATATATATAATAATAATAATAAATAAGAGGTCATATTATAGACGTATTATTCAATCTTGGGGGAGTTATTGATGGTTTTATACACACTAATATATGAATAATGGGAAATTAGAAATTACCAATACAGAAATATGATATATCATTATATATATATATATATATATATATATATATATTTGTATGTGTGAATGTTATATATGTAATTCTATAAATGTAGGTCATATATTATAATATTATGTTCGTGCATACTCAACAAATATACATGTATAGTAAGTATGTGAAACCATATATGTATAATATGGAACTCTTCACCTATGTTTTAAAACTATTTACAGCGCATCACCAGAATGACTGCAATCGGTAAGAATACATAGAAACTGGTCTACTAAACCATACAGGCAAGACCTCCTATAACCTCTGAGGTTATAGGAGGTCTTGATACAGGTATACCTGTATGCAGGTCGTGAACCCATGGGTAGCTTTGTTATAGATATCCTGCGTATACCTTTGTTAGTTAGACTTCCTGCCTGAGAAGTTGTAGCCACTAATATAGTGTACAGTGTAGCCTAGCAACAAAGCAATGATGTATCGATACGGACAACCTGTATCAATAGATACAACGTGAGTCTATAGATGCACGTACACAGATGTACATCTACAGATACAATCTGATCCTAG
>OZ025242.1:58883059-59093059 GCA_964019155.1 Osedax fenrisi
GACACTCGAATCGGCCGTAATGGAGGTACGGTCAACCAGGGTCTCGATCCATCGGTCAGTGGCGAAACTTACGGCCACTAACACCAGACTGGTCACCGACAGGAACGTCGATAACACCAGCACTAGATTCGTACTCATGGTGCGCGAGAAACAACGGGATAATACGAGAGGGATGCTACGATAGGTGGTTCCGGTACGGCTAGACTAGTAGTAGTGGTGGTGTTAGTTGTAGTACTAGTGTTAGTGGTAGTAGTAGCAGTAGTAGTAGTTTTCCTAGCCGTATCTGTATTAGTTGTCGCCGTGCTATATGCGTAATGAATTTTCGGCCTTTCGTTGACGATACGCTTCGCTGAACACGACCCTAAATATGAATACTATCGGTGACACGCCCACAACTGACACGCCCACTTTCTTCAACTTAGGTTCACAACGTTTAATATGGTGTTCTAGAGGCGTTTATTTACGGTCAGGAATGTACTCCACCAGCTATTGTTAGTGTATAACGTGGGTTATAACGTTATGTTCTTGTATACGAGAACTGTAGTGGGTTATTGTACCCGAATACCGGTCTTGTATTGTTAATGAACTATATATTAGTAGTGCATGGGCGGTTATGACGTACTATTAATGTATTATATCATGGATGTCTATTGTTGTGTGGGTTCCGATTAAATACTCGAGTATTGTCGTATAATAGACTATATTATAATATCATATATATATATATATATATATGTATTTATATTTCTACGGTGATATTTGTGTTATAACATAATATGTTAATATTGTATAAACCGGAATGTTTGCAATGTATTGGGTACACGATAATCTAAAAGAGAAACCGCCTAAACCATGGTCATGCATAACATAGATAGGGATACCTGATTCACATACTTATATATGAGACTATATATTATAATATCGTTTGTAGACACTTTCCATAAGTGCACAATTATATGATATATTCCCCCCCCCTTTCCCTAAGTTTACTTTAATATAGGTTATAGTATATGTATATACATATAACCTTTAGGTCATATGCCTATATATGTTATAAATTACAAAATGTATTATTAATTATAATAATACCCACTTTTTAATATATTTTAATTATATATGTATAATTTGTACGATTTATTTATAACAATTTTTACATTAATTATTATTAATTATTTATAATATCAAATTCATTTCACACAATTTATATTAGTTGAACACATATTCAGACAACGATGTCATAACGTTAGAACAGATAAATATACAATATCACATAATAAATTACCGTTTTAGTGAGTATTTAAATGACATTTTCTATTATTGCTAATACGTATCGGGGTACTTCAGTCGGGTAATAAACCGCAGAGAACATGTGCGTCTCATTCTTCTGCTCGTTTCTTTTATACATCAAATAACTATAGTTAGTTTATGTATATATATAGGTATACTTTCAATTCGTTGTGTGTAAAATATAGTATACATAGATATACTATATATAGTTATTTTATTTTCAAACGATTATAATCAATAATTATTGATGGACAGAACATCGACTTCCTTGTAGACTGATAACACATTGCCTATATATGCTATAGCCTATACGATATAGTACATAATGAATCGGGTACCATTATCGCACACGCCATTCACATCTTTGTTTGTAGTCAAACTGTTTCGTATAGCTTAGCGAGATATGTAATGATCTTTCTATTACATCTCTATTGTATACAATCATATATGCTGGTTGTTAATAATAGCTTTTATATATATATATATATATATATATATATATATATATATATGTTTAGGGGAGGGAGAAGTGTATTTGGTTCCCCTGAAATATTAATATATGATAGTAGGACAATATAAGCTATTTAAAAAGTTTTAAATGTCTAAATAATTTAACAGATATTATTTTGTAACAGTTATATAAATTAATTATAAATTAAATGAATATAATTTATGAATACATTTCGGCTCCATTATATGTATTTTCACGGGATTATCATATAATGAATAATTAAGATTATAATCTATACTATATATATAGTATACTATAGTACTAAACTCTTTGATTACAAAAGTATGAATTTAATATATATTATATATTTTATATATATATATATTTTAATAATAATTATAATAATAATATTTATTTATTGAAATCTCATATATATATATATATATATATATATATATATATATATATATATATTGAATATAATATAAATAGCGGATACAAATGGACCTCCTCAAGAAGTCACAGACTTATACATGTTATAAATAACAGTGAGGGAAAACCCCGAAAAATACAATACAAATAGTAAAAAAAATGTCTTTGTATTTAACGTTTATTCAGTTCTTGATAAACATAAGAGAAAAACAAGAACTGCCTGGAGTCGAACCCGTGACCTCTGGCTTACTAGCTTTCGGTATATATATATATATATATATATATATATATATTATTTTCACACACACTTAATGAAATAAATTATTATAAATATTAGTATTAATTTATAATAATTTATGTTTATTCTATATGAATAATAAAAACGAATTATAAAATATATGTTTCATTATGTTAATTTAATTATACACATTATATGAAACCCATTTAAACTCATTTAAAACCGAAATCACGTTGCACCTAAGTACCCATAGGCACAATAGCTAGTGTCATTAACTCTTGTATACTATTGAGCTATTATGTGTATGATTAGAGCTGAGGTAATTATGTCTCCTACATATGTCTGAGTTGACAAACATTCCAACGATCGCTGCGGAATGTCATCGTCGAGTTCATCGCATAATTGCAAACACACGACGTCTTATGTGTAAGCCTATGCTCTTTGTAAGCTCGTGATCTTTGCGATCACGAGATCGTACCACGATAATAGATAGTAACCTACACCACGTGTTTCACACTAACCTAACCTACTATATAGTAGGTTGTAGTACGTTAACCTATATATATAACCTATAGGTTAGTGCTTTATTAGATACGATATCGACATGCTCGCCTGCTGTTAATAACACACGGCATAGCACTCACACAGTTCACCGCAAACTATTTAATGGCGTATTATCAATAAAAGGTAAATCTCATTGCAACCCACTTCAATAATAGTCTATAAATATAGAATACACATAAGATTGCATAAATAGCTTGCACATTATCAGGAAATTATACTTTCCACTAGTCGACCACATTATAAAGTATACTACAAGTATATATATATATATATATATATATATATATATATATATATACTATATACCCATACAAAGGGGTCACTATAGTGGGGGGGATATATATGGGGTAATCGTTATTTATTCAATCAAAAATATGTATATTTAGTTTAAAAATATTGTTATATTAGAATCATAATCTGTAGTTGTTTACTCGAGGTTATATCTGTTAAACCCAATATGTATAACCATATAGGTGTAACCCTATATGTATAACCTGATATAGTATTTAAATAACCTCAGTTGACTAAGGCGTCAGACAAACAAGACGTGAGACGCGGGTTCGATCCTAGTCCGGACCATTAAATTAGGTCTTAAAATATTATTTAAAAGTGATATTATATATTTGTGTATAAATAAATGATCGGCTCTCGTTAAAACCATGGAGGCCTTAATATGAGAGCGTCTTCGAATGGACATTAGAGCCATATATGGTTATAAATGAAAACTTAATTTATATTCCTGGATGGGATGAAAGGACTCTACCAAATAAAAATAACAATTACAATAACAATAACATATATCCGACTGTAATCTATTAATAGAAATATATGTAACTTAACTAATATTAACAGATATCACGATATCAAATGAATATCTAGGTTATTGTAGATCTAATTAAGTATTGTTAAACTAATATTAATTTAAATAGTATATTATATCACTTTTAGAGCTATCATAGTCCCTATATATAGTGTATATAGCTATGTAAACAAGCTGATAATAAGTGAAAGAAAACAATGAAAACCTCGAGTAGCCACATTACAATGATAATGATACGAACACTGCGAGGTGTCACGTTCTTGTGTAACTATGGTTACTCCTATAGGAACATGCTGGGTACTGGTATCATAATACATATCCTCCGTTCCTTTGTTCGGTACAATTGTACTTACATATTAGTATTAATCATTACGTCGCAGTCGTGGAAGGTTTTGTTTATTTACTAGATATTAATATAAGGGGTTTAATATTAATATTAATACTAGATTATATTTGAATAATGCTTTACCAGTTTATCACTTTTATTCGTACTTATTCGTATATAACTGTATGTATCTAGCTTGACATAACTTTTAGTTGTTAAGTTAATAATTATTTATACTAATAATGTTAGTTATATTATTTATATGACTGGCATTACTTATGAGTAGTCATACAAATGTAAACATTCTAATAATATTATTCATTATATTTGGGGTGTTGGGGTGTTGTGTATGGGCTCATGGTTACGGGCTGATAGCTGTGCTTGAATATAAATTATCGAGTATCCGGCAAGTAACTACCTATAGACAACACTCAACTCTAACAGCAGGCTCCAAGTGCCACACCCTGGAAACTACTCAGCTAGTAGGCAAATGCTGCGGGGGAGTTCGGAGAGAGATGGGCTCCGCTGAACTACTTGCCCAAGATACGCAAATGAATTCACAACAATAAAACAACTCCATACCGGCTCGGACGTCGACCGTATTAACAAGGTCCGCGTCATTTATCGCTTATCAGGATAAAGATGTAAAATTAGCTACTGATGAAAAAACAATAAAGAAAATTAAGACACGACACAACACGTATATTGGTACTTGGAATGTACGTACTTTACGAGTAGATGGGAAGCTTGAGGAATTAATTCATGAATTAGATCGATATAGATGGAACATATTAGGTCTCAGTGAAATCCGTAAAAAAGGTATAAATGAAATACAAACGCTGGAGGGGCACAAACTCTATTATGTCGGAAATGAATCAAAACATATAAATGGTGTAGGCTTCATTGTCAATAAACAGATAACAAATACGGTTATGTGTTTTAATGCGATCAGTGACAGAATAGCTATCATTAGACTACAAGCAACACCATTCAATATTTCAATAATCCAGGTATATGCGCCAACAACTGACCATTCTGACGAAGAAATAGAAGTATTTTATAATAATTTACAAAATGTCATTAAAACAGTATCGAAGAAATATATACTAGTAATTCAAGGAGATTGGAATGCTAAGATTGGTAAAGATACAATTCAGATATGGGGACAAATTTCTGGAAAATCATGCAATAATACAACTAACGAAAGAGGTCATCGTCTTCTGGAATTTGCTAAAACAAATGATTTAATAGCAGCAAACACATTTGGTTCACACAAAAACTCTAGAATTCAAACATGGCATAGTCCTGGAGGTTTATATCACAACCAAATTGATTACATATTTGTGAGTAAACGTTTCTCCACGAGTGTAAATGTAAACAAAACAAGATCATTCCCAGGAGCAGATATCGGTAGCGATCATGACATGGTATTAATGACATTCACTCTTCGACTAAAAAGTCCAAAGAAAAATAAATTTTCTAGAAATAAATTCAATCTTGACAAACTAAAAGATGCAGGAATAAAAGAAATATTTAAGCAGCAGATTGAAAATAAAGTAACTGAACAAAAATTAAATGTTAACGATAATATTGAAGAGAGTATACAGAAACTAAACAAACTTATTATTGATACAGCAGATGAAGTTCTAGGAAAGTACAGAGAGAAAAAGAAAAGTTGGATAACAAATGAATTGCTAGACATGTGTGATCTGAGAAGACAATTAAAAAAGACGAAACATGAACCAGGAAGTAAATACAAGACTATCAATACTCAAATAAAAAGAGACATGAAAAAGGCAAAAGAAAACTGGATAAAACAAAAATGCGCAGACTTAGGAAACTGTCTAAACAGGAACAATTCAAAGAAAGCATACCAAATCGTTAAAGACCTAACAAAAAGGAAGAATAAAATCGCTGTAAACATACAAGACAAAGACGGAAATGTATCACTGATAAGGAAGATGTTTTGAAAAGATGGACAGAGTATTGTTCAGAATTATATAAACATCAAGCCAATGGAGACAAGTCACTACTTAATGTAAAAGAGCCAACAAATCAAGAAAACTTTTCAATTCTGGAATCTGAAGTTGAAGCGGCTATACAATCCTTAAAAATTGGAAAATCACCGGGTGTTGATAACATCCCAGCTGAACTATTGAAAGCTGGAGGACATATACTAACAAAAATATTTACAAATATATGTAATTACATATGGGAAACAGGAATATGGCCTTCTTGCTGGACAAAATCTTTGATAATAAGTCTGCATAAGAAAGGAAGTTTCCAGAAATGCGAAAACTATAGAACAATTAGTCTTATTTCACACTCAAGTAAAATTATGTTGAAAATAATCCTACGCAGACTACAGCACTTCACAGAAGAATTTTTATCAGAAGAGCAGGCTGGTTTTCGTAAAGGAAGAAGCACAAGTGAACAGATTTTTAATCTCAGAGTAATTTCAGAGAAGTACTCGCAACATAATAAGCCACTATACCACGTTTTTATCGACTTTAAAAAAGCTTTCGATCGTGTTTGGCATAGTGCATTATGGTCTACAATGAAAAGATTCAATATCAACTTAAAATTAATTGAAACTATAGAAAACCTATATAGTAAGGCAGAAAGTGCTGTATATATTGATGGAAAAGTTGGAGAATGGTTCCGGACAACAACAGGAGTGAGACAAGGATGTTTACTTTCGCCGACGCTATTCAATATAATGCTTGAACAAATTATGAATGACGCTCTAGATAAACATGATGGAACAGTAAATATTGGTGGAAAGATTATAACTAACCTAAGATTCGCGGATGATATTGATGCCTTAGCCGGATCGGAAAAAGAATTACATAATTTGATAACATTAATCGATAATACTTCACGTTCTTATGGTATGGAAATAAATGGTACAAAAACGCAATTAATGACGAATTCTGAAGGTAGATTTACATCTAATATTAGTATAAATAACACACCATTAAAAGTAGTTGATTCATTTAAATATCTAGGAGCGATTATTGATGACAAAGGTTCTAAAGCTGAAATTCTATCTAGAATTGGTCAAACAATCGCATCCTTATCAAATTTAAATGTAATATGGTATGACACTTCGTTACATCTTAAAGCCAAAATTCAATTAATGCAATCTCTTGTGAATTCAATATTCTTATATGCATGCGAAACTTGGACACTAAGTAAAGATCTGCAAAAACGAATACGTGCTCTAGAGATGAGATGCCTTCGGAGATTACTAAATATTAACTATAAAGATAGAGTCACGAACGTGGAAGTTAGAAGACGGGTAACATGTCAAATCGGCCCACACTCAGAACTATTAGCAAAGGTTATTGAAAAGAAACTCAAATGGTTCGGTCACGTTATTAGGTCTGACACAATATCAAAAACAATTCTGCAAGGAACTGTTGACGGTATAAGAAGAAGAGGACGACCGAAGTTACAATGGCAAGACAATGTTGTCGAGTGGACTGGCATGGATATTGTAAAAGCAATGAGAGCGACGATGAGCAGAGAAGGATGGAGAAAAGTTATATGGAATTTAACGGCGCCCCTACGGCATCCAAATGCTATGGGATAGGTTAAAAGTCATACAAATGTAAACATGTTAATAATATTATTCATTATTAGTCATATAAATAATATAACTAACATTATTAGTTAACATTATAACATTAATGTTAAGAATGTTAAGAATGTTAAGAAGTAATAAAGAGTTCAACGATTTCATTCCTAATGAATTCATTAGATATTTAACAATGATAACTTACATCATATACAGCTGGTATGAACAATATACCCTGACAACGTATAATACACGCTGAATTATCATACTAAACAATGAGATCATAACAACCCGTACATACAATAGAACAATAAGTTTGATAAGTTATTACATCAACATTATCCTTTAGCTGAAAATACATATAAGATGAATGAGCAGATTTTCTGAAGGGAATACTCGAACGCAATTATTAACTCTAATAATTATAGTTCATAATTGCGTAATAAATATATATAATCTAATAATTGCGAAGATTTAAATATTATATTTAAATATTAGAGTTACACTTTAACCTCTAATAATTGGAGTTAATAATTGCGTTCGAGTTGGTGTGAAACCCCGTTAACAAGAATAGCTGGTGTTATAACACAATAGTATTGTATTGTGAGATCTGGAGATACGGAAACTCCTCGATGTAATGGATACTCGTGAAGAATGAAGGAGGATATGTACCTACATCTCCATCTCTTCATATGACTATGACTCACGTATCAAGGTAATCCGTAGGCTATATATAGGATGAGGTGCACTAACTGCTTATTAGTCATCTCGCTTTTAATATGTATATCATATATTTTATTTATTTTATTGTATTTCTGAAATAACATACGAAATTATATTATCGTACAACATATTTACATTTTTATGAATAAATATAACAATAAATAGTACTAGTCATATTATAAAATACTTGTATATTATACTATTACTATATTTAAATATTCATGAAAAGTGTACTTTACCACCCTATTATATTTACTGGTATGTCTCTATACATTTAATATATATATATATATATATATATATATGTATATATACTTGAAATAACTACGCATTCAATTTAATATATTTTTTCTGATTTATTATCAAGATAGCACTCTATAATATTGACGCTATTGACGCATGTGTATCGCTATAAACCACCCCATTGTTACACGTAGACTATTCAGGCTAAGCACGCAGGTGATACCGTGATAAGGGCGTGGTGTACGGCGTACTATGGTAACCATGGTAACTATGTGAGCGATGAGTCATCGACGGGAAGCTTATAACCACGCCCTAATAAACCGAGCGCATGCGCAAGTTACGTGCTAAGCGCATGCGCAAGTTACCTACTAAGCGCATGACATTTGATTCTGAAAATAAATTAAATTCGAGATTATTTCTATCTATATTGCGGTTAATTGTTATTATACATGTATTGTATGTATACATACAGGTTATAATCTTCACCTCTACAAAGACTATCGTAAAACACAATATAAGGGCGTGTTTAGAATTAAAGGTGTTCATATCTTGATTAATGTCACGTGGTAAGAACATCACGTGTTAAGCACGCCATAACAACAGTAAGTTTAATATAGCCGATGGTGATAACCTATAAGTATACTATAGTATACAATCGAGCTATGATAACACGAGTAAGCCAATAGACATATACTACGTTTCACTGATATATATATATATATATATATATATATATATATATGTATATATGTTTATATTTAGGATTATAGACTATAAAGAAGACACACTAATTCGGTACCTAAGCCCCGGTAGGTCGCCTGTTGTAGGTGACACGCGTTCTACGATTAAAGGTGTTCCTCGATACCTCATACGGTCATGGTATACCGGAAGTAGGACACCGTAATTAGGTCACCAGAATTAGTGATCAACTTATGTGGTGTTTCGTATCCGTAGCTATAACTACAATATTGTACGCTTGTATACGATACCATAGATGTGATCCGCGTCGCTTTCTAACGCATTATCTATCCCATGGTAACACTATCTCCGTTAATATTACATTGCTAGTTGTATCTCGATTTCAATATATATATTTATGTATTCCCCCTCTTATATTTCTGATTCTCTAGTACAAAGATCTTCCCTTCCATCTATTAGAAACCATGCATCTCATCTTCTATCTCCCCTATTCTCCTTCCCTCAAAAATTAATACTCAGGCACTGAGTTATATTGGTCCAAAACTATTGAATTCACTCCCACCCTATATTAGATCCATAAAATCGCACAAAACATTCATGAAATATATACAACAATTGATATTAGGTGGCAACCTGTAATACTAATATTGTTTGTCATTATTATTTTATTTATTAATTTCCGTACGGTTTATTCTATTTTATTTTATTATTATTAATGATAATTATTGTTTTACCTAATTTATTATTTGTATTCTATATATACACTTTTGAAAAACCATTTATGATTTATTTAAGTGTTTAAATATACTTTCAATCAAGCAATAAATATATATATATATATATATATATATATATATATGTTGCGTTTGTTAAAAATCGCATATAATATAGCATAGGCATTATGTGCATCATGTGCATCATGCATTATGTGCATCAATGATTATGATTATTATTTTAATACCGTTTAAATATAATTAATATTAACAATAGTATATATATATATAACAAAAACCAAATGTGATAATATCAAATAATTTATAATTATTGGTTATTCAAATTGAAAAAAGGCATTTGAATAATGTATTAACCATGGTAAATCTAGTATGCACCATTGAGCACATATACATATGTAAAAGGAAGAATATAAATAGTATTAGAGATTTAATGATTATACATAATGAAAATGATATAAAAAATTTTTAAAAAAGTATTCTTATAGCTATATTTACTTCTATAAGATAACTAGGTCAAGAAAACATAGCTTTCAGTGGAAAATAATATTTTGAGGGTCAATTCCTCAATCTATTAAATAAGGAAAAAATTAAATTCTCAATAGACGCAGGCATGGTTAAATATGGTAACTGAAAATACTAAGAAAATACATCTATTATAATAGATAATTATCAATGAAAATTCGAAATGAGATTATTGAATTATTTGCACATGCACTATTAAGAGATATTATTAGATAAATAGATGGCTACTACAATAAAATGTGTGACGGCACACATGATATTTCAGGTAATTACAGTTTTATATAACGATTATGATTATTATAAATTAATAATTAATTATATTAAAAAACTTTTAATGAAACTAACAAGAATCGATATTTATTCGGCATGTCAAAGCAATCCTCGAAGTTACAGAAATATGAGTATGTTTATACGAAATAGCTAATATTAAGGCAGAAACTATAGCAAATATACATTGTATAAAATATATATTAATAATATTTTGTTTGATGCGAGAGAATTTAAGAGGTCATATGATGGAGCAAGTAATATGTCAGGAAGATATAATGGTATACAGGATGTAATATGCCAGGAACAACCAATGCTGGAATATTACACTCATTGCACAGCTTATTGAGAAAACCCAGTTGATCAATATGTTAGAAAATCGGAGTGTATTATATATATATATTAATATAGATAGTTAATATAGTTAATTAACTATATTTAGTGAATAGGATAACTATAATTCTATACAATTTAGAAATACATAAAAACCTTGTAAATTGAAGACATTATGTATAACCCACTGGATATTAAGAAAGGTCACTATAAAAGATACACTCGAATATTATATAGAAATGCGTTCGTCTTTAGATGAAATGATACATAGAAATTATATTACTTGTGATATATCTGATAAATTATGAATAAACTTGAAATCGGCAATATATATCTAGGAAAATATAGAGTAATGATATACCAATGTGAAAATATTGTTGACATTAATCGTTGTAAGACCAACAAGTTCAGTTGATGATGAAATAAATGTTAGTAACCTGGATATTGTAAATAACTGGCTGCAAAATTCAATGGGACAAAACTGAATAGTTTAATGATATTTATTATTCACAGTAACACTGTGAATTAAACATTGTTGAATTGATGTCATCATTTGTAATGATATCAGAATGGAGTGAGAAGATTTTATTGTGTATTTATCTCATTAAATCTACCATTTATTAATATAACCTAATAAAATCATACGTAGATAGACTAATTTATTTATATAATATCTAATAGTTTTTAATTAGTCATACACACACATATATATTAATAATATATTATAAATTATTGAACCCCCTTATAATATATCCCTTCCTGCGCCCCTACTTATAACCTGTATTTTTATACGCCAAGAAACTGTGAGCCAATGCAGATTCGTCATCAGGCTTTAGCTATCTACTATATATATATAGTGTATACACTATATAGAGTAATACATACATATATCATTGTTTATCGATCGATATGGCAAGTTATAGATCGTTCTAACTGATCTTTTTTGCAACTTTACTAATAGCTCTAGATATTTAGCTGTAAGTTTAATTTGTAGAATATTACCATAGTCTAAGGTAGATAATACAAGACTACAGCAACTATAGTTACTAATGATTTCCGTGTTTTAAAAGTGATGGATTTACGAATTTTACGAATACGGTAAATATGAAAATTTTAATTTTTAATTGTTATTGAAATAAATGATATCATTTATTATACCATGAGTTGTGTTAAACATAACGTCAAGGTTGTGAACTTCTGTTAATTTTAGTATAGAATATAAATGGGTGTTTATTGACGTTTTATTTGGATTAATAAATATTATTTGAGTTTTTGCAGTATTCAGTTTCAGTGAATTAGGGTTAATGATACCATAGAATTGGAATATCATTATTAAATTACAACGCATGTCGAATACTATTATATTATTATGTTCTCTCGAGGACAGGACGTCTGCTAATGCATATTTTGTGAACATTTTATTTTACGCTTGAGTAATTTTATCGTATTGCATTATGGTTGAGGAGTACACATTTGAATTTGATACAAAAAGCAATGTAAAAACAAGTTTTAAACAATCATTTCAATATGATTATATTACATTCATAAACATATTTAATACACATTACATGATTTGGAATATCGAAATAAATAATATAAAAAAAACTTCGTTCAATTCAAACCTAATTTAAATAATTCATATGTTTTAATAAAATATTTTATAGAAATACAAATTAAAAAATATGAATGCATTATATTTAACAGATAAATAAATATCTTTGAAATATTTGATTCAAAGATTGAAATCATTTAAATATATATATATATATATATATATATATATATATATATATATATATAGGGGAAAGTCCCCGATTACCGACCCCCTCCTAATACCGACCAGCTGTGGTATCTCAGTAACTATAAGAGATATCAAAAAATAATATATACACGAACTTTTAGTAATTTAATGATAAATATGAATAGTATTTTGTTTTAAAAAATATTTAATCCTACAATTGTTATTTGATAAAATGTAATATTCTGTTTTTACTTTTTAAATATTTGAATAATAACTTTTTTTAAATCATTGTAAATACTTTATTATTTAAAAGAAAACTTAATACTGAGCATAATATTGTAGATCAATAAAATGTATATAATTATTATAAAAATAATTTAATTTGAATAACTATTAACCAAGATATCTTAATTATAGCAACCCATATTATTTTCCTATTACCGACCCCCTAAATTACCATAATACCGACCCCATGTGATTTATAATATATGTATTCCGTATTTTACTTTAACATATGCCGTAAGTTGTTTATGTATCATTGATATCAAATTAGGATTCATGATTCCAGTTGATTATATACATACTGATTAATAAATAAATATTAAATAATAATATACACTATTTTAATATAATTACTATAAAGTTTAAATTTAAATTTAATATTACTATTAAAACATAAATTTAATACAAAATAAATTGCATGAATGTTACAATTAATTATATTTATGTATATCTACTATTTTTATTCGGATATTATAATACTAGAATTATTTATATCACGATTATTTTAGGGGGTCGGTAATAGGAGTAGGGGGTCGGTATTAGGTAAATGTATCCGATTAACGACCCCCCTGTTTATTCTTGTAAATATAGTTATATCAAACATTTAAAATAGCCACATTATACATTGCCATAATATTACCCTAATTACAAAATTTCAAATAAATATATTTAATATTGAATAAGTTATTACAAATAATCATTTAGGGGTCGGTAATCGGGGACTTTCCCCTATATATCCTACCACTTTATAAAGTACCAGGTTGGGATAGAAATAGTAACCATTGCAGCGATCTGACATACTATTCTTTGTATACATATAATGTAAGATATGTTATTTTATTTGGAATGTCGATATAAATACCATAGAAACATCGTTCAATTCAAACCGAATTTATAAATAAATTCGTACCTTTAATAATTAACGTAAACTTTTCCATATTACCCACGGGAATATTTGCACATATTCTAAATAAACTCCCGTCTACTTATTTATCCGTAGCCTATATGATATATTAACAGTTATATTATAGTATCGACTTCACATTCCCATTTCATCACGACTGCTTACTACGTCACTACATCAGTATATTCTATAGAATATCTAGGTTGAATCTTTATTTGAATATGCAGTATCTTTAAATAGTCACAGAAAAAACATTGTATATTATTTATATATATATATACACACCTAGTCTATAAATGGGCGTGTTCTATTTAGTCGATGTGTCAACTATTTTCACGCTTTTAGTCGAGTTATCTTTACATCTATAAATATTTATATACAGATGTTTTTATTAATTTCACTGATTTATAAATAAATATATATATATATATATTAAATGTATATAAATGTATATATATATATATATATATATATCAATATCATAATTTTCTAGAATATTTTATGACACGCTATATAAATATGAATGAAAATATAGACACGTATGTAATGTGTACATTGTACACTATGTTATGGCGAACTTATAATTAATAAAACCCGCACGAATAAATAAACAATTACGTTAAACAATTCCTACTATCTATAATTCATCTATTAATAACTATTACTATTTATTGTCCGTGTCAGGATACATTCGAGTTCCATACGACGCGCAATTGCTATTATGTAAACATTGCCCACGTGCATGTGAATTCGTAAATAAACTACATGAAGGCCACCGCTAAAGGCAGGCATGTGCTTATCTAGTCGTACGTAAACAAAACTCATACGCACTAGGTTTCGTGCACGAGACTATGCTCTTTGCAACAGCGATCAAAATCGCAAACTGAAGGCTGGGTGCATAATTTTCGAACTTTATAAATCAGACGATATTCCACATTCGATCATTGCTATGCGGACGATATTCCACATTTAACCTTTACAAAACATAATTCGATTATTTAACCTTTACAAAACAGACGATATTCCATTATTTAATCATTATCAAACAGAAGATATTTCATTACTTAATATTACAAGGAAGGCGATATTCCATAATTGAACCAATATAGTGATTATATGTAAAGCTGGTGAGATTCAATATCTAAGAATTACAAAGAAGATAGGATATAAGAAAAACGAAAATCGTGCCTCAAGATAAAGATTAAGTATATAAAAATAGTTACTATACAATCCGCATAATAAATATAACATACGTATAATATATATCTATATATAGTATATATATAAATATATAATACACGAAGAAACATATATTTTTAACAGAATATACTAAACTAAATTCGTCATCATATATGGTAAAGAAAACGTAAATTATTGAATAGGCTTCGTAGCTCTTTAAATATAATCTCTGCAGAACATAGTGTACGTATAACTGTATAAGCTGTGGGTAGATTACAACCAGCAGATTTAGCTTTGCAGCCAATACTCGGGATAACCCAATTCTCGGACGAAACACAAGTCATAACAAGGAATAACGTTCACACGAGATGAATACGACACTATTCCGAGTGCTGTTTCTATTCGCAGTAGCAGTATACGAGGTTGGCCTACTTGCAATGTATAATAGACATCTCGATATCATAGTAATAATAGCGATTGTCTTATATTCTAGCATATTCACACACGTATATGTAATCGCCGCTAGACAGATATGTGTCGAGTACGAGTGCGTTATCAATAATATTGACATGTTTGTGTGAGGAGTACTGCAGTACTACCAAAGCCCTGGGCTTTGGTACTACCATGGTAGGAATGTAAGTGGTGTTTATAACGTGCATTGCCTATAACCTATTTGGTGATAAATGTATTATGTAATACTATTAAGGTTTTTAAATAGGAGATATTATGTAAATGTACCTAGGGGAGGGAAGGGAGTAGTGGCCTATTATTAATATGCCTCAGAAGATTTCTAATATATCGATAAATACTGAATTTTAGGCTCTTCTTTTTTTGAATTAACTAGAAATTATATAGTTCTATAATACTGTAATTTCACTTTTATATATAAAGTGTTTAACCTAATAATATAAACGTTTGATTAGGCATTAAAAAAGCATTAAAATAAGGCAAGCAGTAGTAGTGGCCGCTATTACCAGAAAATGCGATAGGTGTCTCGTAATGTATTCGATTTATATGTTTTTAATTATGTAATATTAAATAATTATATTTATGATGTATACGCACATTATTTGATTCAATGATTTAATTATATATACACATACTCTTACACATAAATAAGCATAAATATATATAATCATGTTTTTTGTCAACATTTTATAAAAATGATTATATAATAAATTAGAGTAATTCATTAATTATTTTATTTTTAATTTTACTATATATTGTAGATATTTTGATTATCTAAATATTGTATATAGAACTTTTTATCCTATCAAGCACCATTTAAGCATTAATTAAAACGGCCACTACTACGTCCTCGCCACTACCCCCTTCCCTCCCCTATGTGGCGATCTTATATTTAAATAATCATATATTATCATTTTTAAATCATAATAATGATATAATATTATTATGTAATAACCATATAATTTTCTTGAAAATTATGTAGTATATTAGAGTAATTACTGTTATTAGTATACTATAGTATACAATAGTATACTACAAATTATATTTTAAAATGGCACTTAATTTGTATTATTAAACTATATTTGTTTTTTATTAGTAAATTGATTTTAAAATTAATTATGTATATATATAAATTACAATCCTATCCTTAAAGTTGATAAAACTATGTATTAGCTGTATACGTTTTATTATAATTTAGTATTATTTATAAAACCATTTTTAATCTTACTTATTATTTATCATGTTATCATCATTAATATTATTCTAATCATGATTATGTACATATGAATTAATATATATATATATATATATATATATATAATTAAAATATGTATTTCATCCCAGTAAGTAAAGTAATCAGAATTCGTAATCAGATTACAATCCATCAAGTAGGATAATCTAATCAGATTATAATAATGGGGCTATGTATTGATTACGATCACAGATTACAATTCGATTATAATCATTGATATTAATTCGATTATGAACAATGATTTAAATTTGTCATCATATATTATAATCATATTAATATCATTGATCTAAATTTATTCAGTTAAGTTTACGATCAATTATTACCAACTGATCGTAAATCAGTGTTAGTGATCAGTTAACTATCATTGATTACAATCGTATTAATATCAATTATTTATAAGTGTAGTTGGTAATCAAAGCATAGTTGCTTATCAATGATTGCAATCATGTAATATGATTTAAATCATATTATGATCAGTTAAGCATAAATAATGACGATGATCAAACTATAATATAACCACTATCACTGATTACTTTACTTACTGGGCTATCACATGACATAGGGGAAAGTGCCCGAATACAGACACTCTCGGTATCTCATTAATCATAAATCCTAAAAAAAATTAATGAATAAGATATTCATAATTATATAAATAGTCTAAAAGATTATTTTATATTTTTTAATTATTCAAAATATTGCTGATATATCCAATAAACTGATTTTTTTATAACGTTTTTAAATTTATGAGAACAAAATTTCAACTTAAAACCTTCTCAAGAATATGTAAATGTATCGATATAAAATATATCACTATATTATTAAAAAATAAAGCATTCTAAAATTATATATATAATTTCTATATTTGTTAAAAAATATTAATTAATGTATAAGCATATATCTAGAGGTCATATAAATCCCTAATACAGACACTCTATATGTCTTAATACGGACACCCTATAACCAATCAGCGCGCAGCGTATACGCATATATGAACTATTATGATTTTCATAAAAATCGCGTGCGTTATAATATTAATACCACCAATAAAGCTAAATCTAATTTTTTTATTATTTTGATACTTAAATTGTATTATTAATTTTTAAAAAAATTATTAACTAATTAAATTAGAATAAATTGTTCATAAAATTAATTATAAATAATGTAATTGTAATTTTTCTGATTGATTCATCAGAATATATAGTTTATCTAGTGGTATATAGGGTATCCATATTATAACACAGGGTGTCCGTATTCGACATGGGTATCGAATACGGACACCCCCGTTATCTATGGAATTAAAAGATTAAATAAAATTTTAAAATCACAATAATATCTATAATCATATAATATTAATATATTGTAATTGTTGAATACAAATATTGAGTTATAAAATATGAAGACCATGTATTGTTAAAGTGTACGTATTTGGTTACTTTCCCCTACATTAGGACAACTTTTACTCTTATGACATTTAAATCATCTACCAAATATATAGCCTATTTTTAAATCAATGTTAATTGTTGACGATACTACGACCCTACTACAACCCTATATGTATAGTGTTCACTGAACACTGTTCAGTTGTGGTATCCATTGAAAATATTGAAAATAAAATAAAACGACATTGATAAATTATATATTTATATATATTATATATTTGTATATACCAAATATATTTGGTAATACAAAATTAATAAATGTATTTTAATTGTTTATATATATCCTCTTAATTTAGAAGTAGGCGAATGACAATAGTTAAGTTTATCTATAGATAAGCTATATAGCTTATATAAGTATATACTTATTCATTCATCTAGAGTCTAGATTCTATACTATTTCCAAACCCTTGCATTATATACCCTAGACCTGTTCGTATGATAAAGCGCCTTTAATGCGTATTAGTTTATTAGTTAAACATGTATTAATGTAATGACATCCTGTTAGTTGCGGGCGTCTGGGGATCAGAGGATAATAGCCGAAGAGGCGGAGACATTCCTGGGCAGCGAAAAGTGGGCGGTCCGTGACCTGCGCAATGAGAACTTATCCATAGGTTTCATTAGTATACTAGTATATAATAGTATATACTAGTGTATAATAGTTTATTAGTATACCAATTATCTAAAGATCGCTTCGCAATATCCTAGTAACAAAGATATTGCGAAGCGATCCTTAGAAAGCGTTGCTAGTAGTCTGCTAATTCGCCCGTATTCATCCTATACTGTATTACGTAATGTATAAGTATTCTTAGGTGACTTAATCCTAGAACTTTATTACGTAACAACGCATACGTCGTGCGGTGCATATATATATATATATATATATATATATATATATAAAGCCAATATTCATTATATATATGAAGTATATGAGATATCATAAAGAGTGTATATGTACGCCCATTGTTCGACGTGTATAAAGAGAATACATCACCTGTGCGTAGTGGTATACCCCGGGTACCCCGTGTATGATACACATCGTGTGCCTTGATTGATGCTCCTCCCATCTGTAGCGGGCATCCATATAAGGGCATGAACGTGATCGATTTATTCTCTAGGTATTCATAACGTATCAATATTACATATGTGTATATGTGTATTAGGGGCGCTGCGACAGGGGGGGCGGGGGGATATGTCCCCCCCCCCACTTTAAAATCTAGGGGGACCTCCTATATATTAGACCCCCCCCACACTTTTACCACAACATTTATTTGTATTGGTTCGTCCCCCCTACATACACAATTTTTCCAGCGCCCCTAGTGTGTATACGTTTATGATAATTAGCCTATAGTATACTATAGTATACCTAGTTCAACAGATGGTATACAATATATATTGGTATATATTGGTATACATGCAAACAATGTAAGCACATATACATATACATACATGTCTACACAGGTAAGAAATGTCACCTGTTCGTCGCCGAGCTCCTGGCTACTGTAGGGGGATATGTACCCGTTCACACGAGGTTAGAACATCCGGTACGATGTACCTAGTAGTATCGAGTACGATGTACCTAGTAGTATCGAGTACAGTTTACCTAGTAGTATCGAGTACGATGTACCTAGTAGTATCGAGTACGATGTACCTAGTAGTATCGAGTACAGTTTACCTAGTAGTATCGAGTACAATGTACCTAGTAGTATCGAGTACGATGTACCTAGTAGTATCGAGTACGATGTACCTAGTATACTGTAGTACTAGCGAGTACATGTTAAGTCGTGTATTTGCGTAGTTACTATAGTGTATATATATATAAGTTATACAGTATGTTAGGTATATATAATACGATATACAGTTATATATATTTCAGGTTATACAATAGTTACTTTCTTAAGGATTCTTAATGATTTTCTTCTAGGCAAATGTCACCCACTATTATTTTGTGCCCCTCACTTAGTGAGAATTTGAATGTTTGCTCATACACAAAACGACATTTTTCATAATAAAGTATGTCCTATAGAAATATAGTGTTATTTATATATTATAAATAATTAAGAGATGCATTTTATTAGATAGTTTTTCATATATAATTAAATTAATTTACATAATTATTTTTGGAATTTCCTCCTAGGGGAAAGTAACCGAATACGGACAGTGCCCGAATACGGACACTCTCGGTATCTCAGAAACCATAAATCCTACAAAAAAATGTTTAATTAATAAAATATTCATAATCATATAAATAGTCTAAAAAAGTATTTTTTATTTTTTTATTATTCAAAATATTGCTGATATATCCAATAAACTGATTTTTTTATTACGATTTTAAATTTACCAAAAAAAAATTCAACTTAAAACCTTCTCAAGTATATATAAATGTATTAATATAAAATATAACAATATATTATTAAAAACTAAAGCATTCTAAAAATTGTATGTTTATATTTAAAAATTGTAATTTCTATATTTGTTATCAAATATTCATTAAGTTATAAGCATATATCTATATGTCATATAAGTTCCTAATACGGACACTCTAAATGTCTTAATACGAACACCCTATAACCAATCAACGCACAGCGTATGAACTATTCTGATTTTCATAAAAATCGCGTGAGTTATAATATTAATACTACCAATAAAGCTAGTTCTAAAAAAATTATTATTTAGACACTTAAATTGTATTATTAATAAAAAAATAATAAAAAAAATAAAATATTAACTAATTAAATTACAATATATTTTTCATAAAATTAATTATAAATAACGTAATTGTAATTTGTCTGATTGATTCATCAGTAATATATAGTTTATCTAGTGGTGTATAGGGTGTCCGTATTATAACATAGGGTGTCCGTATTCAGATATGGGTACCGAATACGGACACCCCAGTTATCTATGGAATTAAAAGATTAAATAAAATTTTAAAATTACAATAATATCTATAATCATATAATATGAATATATTGAAATTTTTAAATAAAAATAATGAGTCATAAAAAGTTAAGTCCATTTATTGTTAAAGTGTCCGTATTAGGTTACTTTCCCCTATATTCAAATCCTTAATAACGTCACTATAGTTATATACACGATGACATCATACACTATAGTCCACTCGAACTATAGTTATATGGACAATAGTTGAAGTTAACTTAAGTTTAAGTTATCTACATAATTAAAAGTATTGAATATTATTCTCGATTTTAAATTTCAAGCAGGTTATATTTGTTTAAACTTCATTCCTGAATTGATTATACATGTATTCGTGAAAAATTCGCTTATATATAATTTATATCTATAATAAGAATTATTGATGGACATTATATCGTCAATTATAACCACAAAAGTCCGCACAGTGTGCAGCGCACACTATATACGCGCTACATAGGATTAATGAATGTTCCGTCCTTACTAGATCCAACCAATAGCAGCACAATATTATCAATTACAAATGCACGTAAAGTATTTATAATTGTTTACCTGGGTTATATTTAGGAAATATATTAATTTCAGATGATACGCTCTAGTGATTTGCTAGTGAATCATGTAAAACATATGTATTATACATTATGTTACATCATACTTATAAAAACATAAACATACTCCTGTGAATCCTCATTACATGCATATCAGTGCACTGCTTAATGGTACGTGCAGGTTGCACTACTGTTGTTATTATTGTTCTATGGTATTTATTATGAACCTAAGAAATTTAAATTAAACACAATACATTTGTATTGCTATTTATAAGTCATATGTATTTAGCTCGGCTATGTATACTATGTAAGATGGTAAGTTTCTCTAATACTTATCGAAGAGTTCATTATATCCACGATTTATCTTTTATACTCGATAAAATTAAAATAAATAAATATTATTATTAGTACATAATATGTACTATATATATATATTAGTAGAACAGCTTCAAAGTGACATTGAAGCCATATGGTTATAAGTGAAAACTTCATCTAGGTTCCTGGATAGGATGAAAGGACTCCGCCTAAATAACAATAACAATACAAGTTGTGATTGATGAATTCACCCATTATTTATACTTACACTAGATATAGCTATTGTATAGCTGCTTACATTGTAGTATACTCCTACTTCTATTCAACAAGAGATCCGGCCTAAGCTTGACCTAATATTGACCCACAAGTAAAGGGTTGTTTATAAGTTAGAACTTACAAAATATATACGAATACGATTACTTCTATACCCTTAATTAGGTCAAGCTACTCCCTTAATTAGTTAAACCTACACGTATAATTAACTAATCATATTACATTTAAATATGTACATTTACAATAGAGATGTCACTAATGTAGTTCATGTAATCAGCTACTTCAGTTACATTTCAAGACATGCGCATACATCATGCAGCATACATTAAATAACATACCATAATATATAATATTGTGTACACTTTATTAAGGGGAGGTGAAATTTGATAATAATCAACACAAAAAAATGACCATTGCAAATAATATGTATTTATGTATATTTTAATTATTGTGGTGTCTGTCAACACATTATAATTTTTATCGATCTAGAAATAATTTAAAAACCATATTTTATGGCTCGATATTTTCGTATTATTGTTACTATCGTATACTATTATAGTATAAAATAGTATACATATAGTATACTAGATAGTATACTATTATAGTATACTATTATAGTATACTATTATAGTATACTACCTATGCATATTGAACACACGCAATAGCGTGAGAATGTAACCGTTCCCTTAATAATGAAATATTAATTTAATAATGTAAATAATAATTAAATTACAAGTTTATGAATTAATATAGATTCTAGATAAAAAGTATTTACTCTCCCTAATTTCTAAAATATAGTTGATATGTCCATAAGTAATATGTTTAAGTTTTAAGTACATTTAGAAAATGTTTATTTTAAGACAACGGCTACATTCTAGCTACTATGGTCTACTTTCGTGCAGGTCTACTTTGACATACTTGTCTCATTTCAAAATTCTATTTATAGCTCAAAATGTACCTATATCATAAACACACTTAATGACATACATATCCATGCGTATAGTGGGTTTAAGTCAATTGGTTATGAGTCATAACTTTAACGATGCACTGTATCTAAGTATGTGTATACAATGTATTATCTCGATTACCGGTCCTGTGGAGTTGTAGGGGCTGTTCGTTAATCAAGTTGTACCTAGCTACTATAGTATGTAACAATTCTGCTATATAACCTTCATCTGACCTTCATCTGACCTTCACAGTGGCAGCGTTATCGATACCGAAGAGTGGTCTAACTTGGAGAAAGCCTCTCTTCTCGTGGTTAGTCTTACATTACGCTACGCTCTACTTAACACATAGCCTCTACCGTATACTATTATTATTCTTAAAGATATAACACCACAAAGTATCCAATTCCACTAATTGTCACCAACAAAACATGTCAATATGTTGACTTCTTACTAGCGACCGGGGGGGCTGCAACGGGGGGGGGGGCTCATCGGGGGGGGTATGTCCCCCTCCCACTTTAAAATCTAGGGGGACCTCCTATGTATTGGTCCCCCAACACATAGCACACCTTTTACTACATCATTTATTTTGATTGGTTGGTCCCCCTACATACAAAATCATTCCAGCGCCCCTACTAGTGACTGGGGTCATCTCTGTCTGGTATCATCCCTGAATATCGTAAACGAGCACTCATTTCTCCATCCTTACAAAGCAACTGCGTATTGAAATGTATTTACACTGAAACTGCCGTGGTTCCACTTCTTGATGACTTACTACTCTCTGCACAAAATAATAAACCAGCCAACTTATTTTCTTAGCCCTCTATTTCGCTTTCTATACGCTAGACTTCGACATACTATTCAGATGACTCTTCGAAATGTGCATACGTAATAAAGCAGCGTCATGGTTCAGCAACTTTACGATACTTCACGATAATAACTAATGATAATACTTAATATACATAACTAACATATCATATCATATCCACATTGCATACGATCAACCTCGGTTCCACAATGCTTTACACTCTCACCAATACTCCTCGGCTTACATGCTTCCACTAGCTAACATCAGTAACACCTTCACTTAGTACCTATAGTACTATAGTACCCAGCCCATACCATACGTACGATGGTGATACATGCGATACATGCCAGACTAGACTGAACTACATTCATAAGCTTACATTCAATCATAGATTTATAGTTTACACTATAAATCTATGCATTCAATACACAATTACCTATCGCACACCACAAAACTAAACCCCACCATGGTGTTGCAACACAAACTTACGTATATGTTGGAATACTTAACCTAACTCTGACGTCTCCCATACTTTACAACGCACCACTTACCCCCATAAATATAGTTACATACATAGGTAGATATAGATATATAGATAGAGCTCTATCTCACTATTAATTCTTCGATCCACTGATCATATAACACTATTAACATATCAATCTCATACCACCAATATAATATACGGAGAATAATACCACGTATCGACGTATCCCTCACTACCAAACCCCTCACTACCAAATCCCTCACCCATAGTGTCCCTGTTCAACTGTTACAACTCAACACGATATGCTACAAAACTAGCGTTATTGATTGTCCTTGACCACTTACTAAGTAAACAAATCAGCTGATGAACCTTCTATAACCATCATCAATCTAAAACCTACTAACAACGTCACATATTTACCGCAACTTACCGCGACTACCTACAAAGACTACCTAGTACCAGGCATAGCATACATGACATTGTAGTGTTGTATTCCCGATATACACTACTTATATACACATGGGATGATACACGATGATACTAGTAGGCTATGACTCATAGACTATGACTCATAGGCTATGACGTATAGCTCAATACAGGTATTCACATAGTTGTATCCATTGCTGTATCCTATAGTGTATCGTGCGGTGTTATGCTACCAACATCCGGTCAATATGCCGTGATATAATATATGTTCGGTAAACACTATTGACCCCTTGTTACGCTGTGATGTAGATGTCTATTAATATAAGTTATCAACACCGACGAATTAGATTCGTTTGGTGATGATTTACCGAATGTCTAACCAGCAAACAATACGTATCTAAAGCAATAGGCTATGCAGATAGCCTATAGGCTATGTAGATATTAGGCATACTAGGTTTGCTATAATGTACACAGTACCCGTAGCCTGCACCTATATACTATCTACGTAATCATTACCTGGTGAGTAATGCTATGATTAATATATGCGCATTACGTCATACCTATTATATTCGCTAATGTACATCGTTATTACATAATTTACATAATATCTACATATTATCTACATATTATCTATACAATGTACGACGTACAATGTATTAAGCAATGATAACTCAACCGAATGCACGTACAATGTACGTCGTACATTGTACGTGCATTCGGTTGAGTTATCATTGCTTAATAACTTTACTAAAAACCCTAAATAGAAAAACGACTGTTGGAAGAGGGTACGTAAGTGTAGAAGGGGTGACGTAGCGGCTTGGAGAGGTCACGTGGGTATCGTTACCAGGAAGCCGACACCCTATGTAAGGTTTGCCCCTAGTTAACCCGCCTGTCCGGGTGGCTCAGTTGGCTAAGGCGTCAGACACACAGGTAGTAGGGCGCGGGTTCGAGCCCAGTCAGCACCATCAAAATAGGTCTTCACATAATATTTAGAAGTAATATTAATATATAATTATATAATGTTGTATACAAAATTATCAGCTCTCGTTAAAACTATTCCTTAACACGAAAGCGGTTTCAAAGGGATATTTAAGCCATATGGTTAACCAATAATGAGTTAAAATTGCAATTTTTATGTTATCTTAGTTACTGGGTGTTAATGAAATGTACATTAAACATAGCTTATATCATCAGCCGAATATTATTATGTGTGTATAATAAATATATAATATTTAATATGTCGTATACATTAATCGTATATGAATACTTAGCATGGGTAATTAGTGAAGTAACAAATACAAATATTGTTTTAATCCCTTCATAATTGTATAATTCATATATATATATATATATATATATATATATATATATTACATTACTTGTTCGTATTAAAACAGCGGTGAAACCATAGGGGCGAGTGTACTTCTGGGTCGAGTGGTCAAGAGTAACTGGGCGTTTCGTAGCGGTCACCGACCCCTGTACTGGAGATACATCTGCCCTTGGACGCTGTACTGATAGTGACCGTCTCGCAGTTTATCGAGTTGTCTCGTAGACTATCGCGTTATATCGCAGTGTATCGCATTGTCTCGTCGTATAGGCCCAATATACTAGGTGGTAAAGTGTTCTGTCGATATAGGACTACTGCCGTGATTAGCATTCGTATGAGGCGTGCCTGAATCGATGCTCACACACACGCACATGCACACGCGCAGACATGCATACACTTGCGCATATGTATATATGTATATTATTTTTATATTGAAAATCATTAATAAATTTTTACCATAATCATTGATTTATTGATTTATATTTGATATGATGATGACGATTGTGATTTATTATACACAAATATAATAGCGAGCGTTATTATCGAATATGTTTTAAGTAGTATATACTATATATAAACATATGTTACTTATATATAACAATGGTAATAATAATAATAAATAGTGCGAAGTATAACAATAGAAGGAGAAGCATATATATATATATATATATATATATATATATATATATATATATATATATATTTATATATATATTTATATACAGAATATTATCTCGGTAAACATAATAAAATAAAAACGAAAATAAAATGTATTATAAATTATAATATATAAGTTAAATAAACATATTACGTAGGGTAGTATTTAAGGGTATCGCTTTTTCGATATATATAGTTGATTTCCGTATATCGTCTGGAAGATTGTTCCACGTAGATGCAGCCATATACCGAAAAGCTCTTCCGCCATGTTGTTTTCTATTGATAGTAGGTAGCGTAAGGATCTTAGAGTTGGAGTCTCTTAGTGGTCGCATAGAATTGTTTAAATGTATTAGGTCAGTTAAATATATTGAATTATTTGTTGTAAAGAATAGTATATATTATTTTAGTAAGTCGTGTTTCGTAAGTCGACTGATACAATTTGTAGAGAAGACATTAGCGATGAAATAGAACATCTATACAATTTCCGTTTATTAAAAATGAGTTGAGTAGGTAGTAGATTTTATTATTCGGTCTAGTTGTAGTAGTTGTATTGTAGTTGAGTTAGTAAGTAAAGTAGATCAGTAGTAGAGTCTGGAAAACATTAAAGCATTCGCTAATAGGTAGACTGTTTTAGATGTTAGATATTTCCGTATTTTGCATAGTTGAATAAGGTGATTAGTCGTTGATTTAGCTATAGCTATATAATATACTAAATTAATATGTAGATTCGTAGTTAAGTCGTTTGTTAGTGTTACTCCTTATTATTGTGTAGAGTTTTGTGGAGATATGCTAGTGACATATAAATGTATAGTGGGCAAGTGGTATAATTTATTAGAAATTTTTACAATGTAGTTTTCCTACTTTTTTATATCTTAATTTGCAATATCTTAGTTTTATTTGAGTTAAGAAATAAGTAATTAGTTTTCATCCAATAAATCATCATTGTCACATATGTCTAGAATATTTAAATATATATATATATACCTAGTTTTTAATGAATAACTATATAGGTTCTGGAATAAGGTAAGTACATACTGCGGTAAATTTTAAATAATTAAAAGTGAACGATCCATTAACAAATTAAATAAATAATTAGTGAATAAATTAACATGAAAAGAAAATCGAGAAAATGGTCGAATAAAGATGAAAGGAGGTTATACTAATAATACCATCCCTATAGTGTATACACTAGTTTGATGTGAGTAATAGCAAGTAACAGATAACAATAACATAATATATATATATATATATATATAAAATAACGAAATTAATAATACTTGACACCTATAAATAAAATAAAAAAAACCTTATCCCATTATTGAACATTTATTATTCATCAGACGATCATGACGATTAATGATTCTCCCTGATCTCGTCACAACATTGCAATCTTTATTTACAGGTATATTGTCCTTCCTATTCCGTCGCACTGCTCGTTCGTCGGTGTTGATAATATAACTTCGGTGTTGGTTATTATCGTATTATCTTCATCGTATCACTCCCGTTCTTCGCAAGTCTCGTATATATACCTCTTCTTCTTCCAGGTTACGCTTGTTAAGAATATATTTGTATATTTAGTATATACCGTTGCCTCTTATATATTTGGGGGACGACGTTATATGTTTAAACTTATAGGCGATTGTGAAATCCCTAAACTGCGAAGATGAGTACTGTCTTCCATTAGCGGAGATTACATTTTGTGGAATTCCATGTCTGGCGAATATCTATTTCATGACATTATTGTATCATATTAATGATCGTTATCGATCGTTCATCTTTCAGTGTAATTGTCTCTATATATCTAGAGTAATAGTCAACGAATATTAAATATTTCAGGTCGTGGAATTGGAATAAGTCCGTACCGACTGTTTCCCACGGAGCATTTATAAATAGGACAGGAACCATCTGCAGTTGTTATCTATCTTCACGAGCATTTATTGTGCATTACTTACATTATCTGATAATCTTTTCGATGTATTGTGTGATGCGGAATGATGCCGAACCAATATACCGTGTTTTGCGGGCCTAAACATTGAGTGTGAGATGTCTTGGTGTCCGATGTGTAGTTTGTTCAATATCTCTTATTGATATTGTAGGGGCATCACCGCCCGATTCTGGTATGTTAAGAACCCTTATATTATTGACAGGAAATACAGATTATTATTATAATATTTCTTTAACGTATTACTCAATCCATTTGTTTTCCATCCGTGTGACACCATTTCTTTCAATTATTTTTTTTTGTATCGATTTCTTGGAGGTTTATTAAATATTTAATCTTTTGTGATTCTCCCGGAATGAACGTATTTTTGGCAAAACGTTCAACTTCGATCTGTAGTACTGATCCATCGGGTTCGCTCTTCCCCGAGTATATTAAGAAAGCATCCGCTATGAGATTGTCTTTTCCAGATATGTGCGTCATGTCCACAGAATATTTCATTAATATTATTCTGATCTTTGTACTGGTACACTATCGCTCTCTTTGCACTCTAGCAATGCTATAAACGGTATGTGGTCGGTTTCCACTAGTATAGGGGCACCGCTGATATAGTAATTACATTTGTCCACACCCCATACGACTCTCAGTGCTTCCTTTTCTATTACAGCGTACCTTTGTTCGGTTAAGGATCGACTGGCGATCCAATAATTATCCATGTTCCGTCTTCATATTGATGCGATAATTCCTCTCAGATATTCTGAGGTATCTGTTGTCAAAATCGTTTTCTTAGTTGTGTCGAAGTAATCGAAGGTTACTGTATTCGTCAGTTCTTCTTTTTCGTGAAGCTCACTTGTTGAGCATCGTTCCATGTCAACGGTATATTCTTATGTAGCAATTATCTTAGGGCTACGCTTAACGTTGTTATATTTGGGGTGAACCGTGTAAACTTGTTGACCATTCTTAAGAAACTCCGCACGCCTTTCGCGTCTTTAGGTGTAGTATAATATATTATTCCTTGTATCTTTTGGTCTGCTTTTATGCCATATATTCCTATCCGGAAACCCAGGAATTCGACTTCTTCCAGGCTCATTTTGCACTTCTCTTCATTCAAGGTCATGCTAGCTTCTTCTATTCTTCTTAGTACTTCGTCCTAATTTATTTTGTGTTCTTCTTTGCCAGCCCAAATGGAAATTTGTTGTAATAGAATACCCCTTATGGTGTCGGGAACGTCGTAAGTTTCAAGTTGTTTTTGTGCAATGGGATTTACCAAAATATTGAATTAGCATCATTTACCTTACCAGCTTGCTCGGCAGAAAAATTGGCATCAAATTTTCTGAATATTTTCCCTTTCACTTTGGTTAAATTACCCTCTACGGTAGACATCGGGTGGATTTCCCGTTTAACCGCTTTGTTTAGCTTAGTCAGAGTATATTATGATTGTACCGTTACCTTTCAAGGCAATTACCAACGGGCTAACCCAATCCGTATACGATCTTATAGAACCCGTGGCTTCTTCGACGACTCCTAACTTGATCATCTTATTGAGTTATTTTCGAACTTCTTCTGCCTTTAAAGTTACTATATTTCCGGAAAGTTGCCGGAAAGTAAAGGGGTATCCCAATACAATTTACTAGAAAATCGCTTTCTAGCAAAAATTTCCAGACATTATTTCCGGAAATACGAGTAGTGGGATACGCTCTTAAGATATATATTTCTTCTTCGATTAATTTTTATTTGTATGTGATTATAGCATTCACACATCATCTTGTCTTACATATTCATATTATTCGGTCCTTTTAGTATTATTCTAGATGCTCTTATATTAGGTATATTTGGATTGTATGGTACAACCGTTACTCTTGCCCCTGTATCGATCTTCATTATTATATTCTGTTTCTATTTTCCAATAGTTATATGTACTTCTTTGTTCCAATCGTCGTCTAGAACAGCTTTAATGATTTCGTGTAGAAATACGATATTCTTGTTTTCTTTTTAGTATATTTTGTTTGCTTATCTAACTTTTGTTTTATAGCATACTATATAGCCCAATGTTCAGTTTTGTCACACTTGGAAAATTTTGTTTTGAAGGCCTTACATTGTTATGGACTATGTATTCGGTTGCATATCATACATTTATTCATGTTATTGTCTCGTCCGGTATAATCGTTAAGGTTCTGTCTACTATAGTATTATATATAATGTTGTCCATTATTTTTATTGTGGTATATGTTATTATTACCGTCGTATTTATCGTAGTTATTCTTGTTTCGATCTTGAAAATAGTCGATATTATCGTATTTATATATAAACCATAGTTTATTACCTCCATTTGCTCTAGGCTCGTTTCTTTAATTTGTATATATATATATATATATATATATATATATATATGCTATAGCATGGGCCAGTCTATCCGATGTGATTTCTTTACTCCCGGATTTTTGTAGAAGTCTTTGTCTTAGTATAGAATCATTCATATCGATAATTATTCGATCCTTTATTAGGGAATATTTTAGTTCCCCAAATTCGCACGTATTTGCCATCGATATAAAGAAAGCTTTCTTTATATCGATGGTATTTGCTAGATTCTTCAATTCTGTATAATATTTATCAATATTTTCGTTGTCTCTTTGGCCACGAGTATTGAATATATATATATATATATATATATATATATATATATCATATATAATATTTCTCTTAGGTATGCTGCATACCGCATGCAATACTGTTCAAATCGGTCTTTTATCCATGTAAGGTTAGTTTTTGCATCCACGTTTTCTTTTTTTCCTTATCCCACCGCTGTTATCCCTACCATGTAATAACGTGTTGGCTAAGTATAATATAGCGTACCTTAGAGTTTCCTTGTCATCTGGGTCACTAGCAATCCTCTTATAACCTCGCTTTTAACCATGGATAACGAGGTTATAGGAGGTCTTGTCACTAGTAAATCAGGGATATCTCGAGTAACGCAATGTTAAAGGACGTTAATTAATTAATCTACGTAATTAGGAAGTAAACCGTTGACATTACTTCTTTATATTAATACACAAAACATATAATCAATGTTATTACCAGGGTTATTATATTTAATTAATATGGCTTAGCTGATATTCGGTTTTACCGTATACTAAATGTATGATATTAGTTATATAATATAATTTTTATATTATTTAAAATATACATATAAGAACATGAATAGCTATACGTAGGTCTTGACCTACATGTGCATATGCATATGCAAATGCATATGATATATAAATATATATATATATTAAAAATAAATATAGATATATATAAATATATATATATATATATATATATATATATATATATATATATATATAATATATTACTTCTTATATGATACATAAAAACATATATATGTAAACATTTACAGAAGAATTTTGTTGCAGGAAAAATATAAATATTATCCCATTTGTAATGAGAAGCATGTAGAATCAATTGAATTCATGCAGATGTTATTTATAGCAAATAAAATATTTTCATAACATTTATATTTATTAATAATCCACAATCTATTAATAGAATGTTGTGTATATTGTTTATTATCGTTGCCTTTGTTTATGTGAAGCCATTTTTTATTTTTATAATAATATTTTAAATTAAAATGTTAAACAATATATTGTTTTGATTTACAACAATTAACTAATCCAATTTGTATACACATAAGGTACGATAATGATATATAATGAATGTGTTATTATTAATTTAGTTATTAAAAATAAATATACTATATATTAGTTTTAATAAAAGCATTTTAAATAATAAAATACATCTTAATTCTGAATTTATAAACAATTAGAACTTCGTTAATAATGCATATAATTATAATTTTTACATTTCATTGTTTATGTAAATATCAATATAACTATAAAAAGTGATTATATATCACGATTTACACATTCCATATATAATATATAAATCTTATAAACATCATTAACACCATTTATAAAATTTATAATAATAAATTATAGTATTTTATTAAATAAACCTTAAATATTATATTTAATATATTATATATTATATACATATACCTATAATAAAGTTAAACATCCAATATACTTTAAAAATAAATTATTTATATTTACAATTATTTATATTAGCATTACAATTAAAGGTAGCTGATCTCAAGCGATGCGCTATTTAAAAAAAAGCGATGTACATTTTATTTGAAATATAGTTTCTCGCAATCTCCGTAATTTTGTTCGGTGTATAATATATCATATATCATATAGTACATGTGAGTGTAAGAAATATATACTGTGCAATATATATTTCGTATAAACCTCTACCACAAGCGAAGTCATCGTCCCTTCTGTGCATTATACCATAATTCAAGGTAGCCAGTAACGCGTAGGCCATAGTCGCCGCCTACAATCAAATTTTTATTTTCGAGTAACAAGTCGTCGTGCTCGCTATGTGAACAGCTAATTTACTCGGTAACAAGCGCAGTAACGAGCCGCCGTCCTCTAGTAACAAGTGGCCGTCAAATTCAATACGTTCCCAGTAACAAATAGCCGAGAGTCTGGTCGGTCTACTGAGCATCAAGTACAGTAACAAGTGTAGTAACAAATCGCCGTACTTGATGCTCAGTATAAATTATTATTGGTGTTCAAATAGCGAGCAGCGATTGCCGCGACTTGTTACTGGGAACGTATTGAATTTGACGGCCACTTGTTACTAGAGGACGGCGACTCGTTACTGCGCTTGTTACCGAGTAAATTAACTGTTCACATAGCGAGCACGACGACTTGTTACTCGAAAATAGAACTTTGATTGTAGGCGGCGACTATGGCCTACGCGTTACTGCGCTTGATGCTAGCTGTTTGTACACGGCTTAATGAGTAGGATAAGCCACAGTGTAATCAAAATTGTATGGTTAATTACCTTAACCGTCGTACGAAAATTACATACACTGTATGTCATATACAGTTTCCATATTTTCGGTCTACCCATTATATATTATAAAATATCTAATAAATGCTATATTATAATATATAATATTTATATATATTATATTATTATTTGTTAAATATATGATATTTCGATAATTTATTATATACAATATCCACTTTAAAATATAATATATAATATAAATATATTATATATAATATATAATATATAATATAAATATATATATATATAAACAGATTAATATAACTTATCTCTACCTTAATTACAATTATTCAATCTCTTTAAATATACACATATATAGTTTTACTATAATCTAAGAATTATATGAACAAATGTACATAGACATTCTTCCAAAGTTTTGAGAGGATATCTTAAATGGACATCATTCACATACAGTTCTTCGGATTCATTACTGACATATTTTAATATAAAACTAGAATTATTTTCTATCAATTCCTTATGGTTAATACTAAACATGTCAATTTCCAAATATAAATTCTCTACAGACTCATACAATGGATATTAAATATGTTATATTATAAATCGATATATTTAGTATTTATATGAAAGATGTCGATAGTGCAATGATCCCTGATCTAATGTTAAGATTGAAATTTTAGTTATAATTCTAAAATAATTTATCTATTTAAATGAGCAATTAAATTATGTATTCAAATTTATAAATGATAAGATTAATAAAATTGTAATCTATTTTATTTTCTATTAAATTATACTCATTATTATATATATATATATTTATATTTAATATTTTGTATACATTATGCAGTTAGGCTAACCATGTCTCAAGCCGATTTAGAAATTATTCAATGTTCATTGAAGACAGCTGTGACCAAACACAAAGTTATTATATAATATAAGGATGACACTACGTCTATCTTCTCCACATAATACCTATATATATATGTTAAGAATACCAGAAAATTCGGACTATGTAAACTGGATCCACTGTTAAAGAAAGTTCAGACCACATTTTAAAAACAAGAATGTCGTAACACGTAAAATAAAAACATAATAGTGGTCCGAGTTTACCTGGTACCCCTGTGTTATTATAACTATAGTTAACTTTCATTGAATACTAAACCCAATACTTACCATTTATTAAATCACACAGGAAATAATTTCACAGCTGAACAGAGATCCAATGGTTATATATATGTGTGTGTTTGTGTGTGTATGTGATATTTAATTAGCTACAACATCTAAAATGTAGTATAACTTGTGAAGCATAACTACTGACTAATAAACCTTTTCCAGAATTTGTTTCACAATATTATATAATACGTAATGTTACATTACTAATGTATAATACATACAAATTGTATGATACAATATATATATAATAGTATATATATATATATATTATATATATATAGTATATATTATATACCATCGCTTATATCTCTCTATCCTGTCGCAGAACCTTCCGCTGAAACAGACTCTGATTGGTCTACAGAAACACATCAACATGCTGGCTGACAAACAGGTATGTCGCATGCGCTATTCCTCCTTCACTCGCTGCCACAACCACCACCACCACCACATCATCACTTGCCACCACCACCATCACATCATCACTTGCCACCACCACCACCACATCATCACTTGCCACCACCACCACATCATCATTTGCCACTACCACCACATCATCATTTGCCATTACCACCACCCCGTCATCACTTGCCACCACCACCACCACCACCACATCATCACTCGCTGCCTCACAGAAGATACTTGTGCAGCGGTTGCAGCATCAACTGTTCACTTCGTCCGAATACCTCGACAACTCCGGATCGGTTAGCATTGCGCGCTTAAGGGGGCGGGGCTTAGTGAAGGTTAACCTTCGTGATGGTTAAGTAACCTTTAAATGATCATCATTTAATGATGGCGACGAGAGTGTCCGTGTTGTACTATATATAAATGTAGACATTGATATCAGCTAATGAGTATAAGCGCTATAAGTAGGTTATAAACGCTATAAGTGGTTATAAAGTAGGTTATAAGTGCTATAAGTGTTTCACGAACAACCCATCTTTATTTAGAAATCACCGTCGGAACAAACGCCGGAGAAATCTCGTACCGGCGGCAAAGTTCGCAGATCGATGTCGAGCGGTTTCGTCGTAGTCAACGACCTCGACCTAGATGACCTCGACGACTACGACGACGACCTCGACGACGACATCGACGATGACCTCGACGACGACCTAGATCCCGACGCCATCGAGAACAGCGCCCTTCAGGCTGATGACGACGACGACCTCGATGACCTAGACGAGGCACAACCCCCCGCCGCACAGTCCTACAACAAACTGTACTACGGCCCCAGCACCAGCTGTCAGATACAACAGGAGGGGGATGAAGTGACCTCGGCTAAAGGGGACGAAACGGGGGACAGCATTACAGAGGGCGGCGCCCCCATGTCATTAGATACACCCGCAACAGTGGTGAAGAGTCTGTCTGAGGTTCTACTACCACCCTCACTACTACTACTACTACTACCTGACTACTACTACTACTACTACTCCCACTACTACCCTCACTACTACTACTACTACTACTACTACTACTACTACTACTCCCACTACTACTACTACTACTACTACCCTCACTACTACTACTACCCTCACTACTACTACTACTACTACTACTACTACTACTACTACTCCCACTACCCCCACTACTACTACTACTCCCACAGCCGTACGATAAAAAAGATCTAATAGAGGTGGATGCAGACCTGAATGATACAAGCCTCCTCCGCAAGGTAGTGTCTGAGTATGATGTAGATGAGAACACTGACAAGGAGAAGCTTCTCTTCATGGCAGCCATGTGTCTCTCCACTCCTGATCTTATTCAAGGTACACACACACGACAGTACAATACCTTCTTATCATTATTGTAATCACTTCCTTTGAACTTATTATACAATATTGATAGGTTTCATTACAAAATAGGCCCTGATTATAATAGCCAGATATTGGTGCTTCACATTTTTACATTATATTTATATATCTTTACATATAATATTTTTTATATAATAAAATATTATTAATTAAAGCTAAATATTTCCCAAATAAAATATAAATTTAAAAGAAATATATTATTTTTTACATTTATATATTGATTAACTTTATTTACATTTTTTATACAATTTGTGTTAAAGGCCGACTAAACCTTCAATTTTATTTTATAAAAAATATATTTGTTATTAAAATATATTTCATTATCTTAAACATTATGTATAATATGTAATATAAAAGTGATTATAAGTTCCTCAAATTTGTATTTTAATCATTTATGATCTTATACGAGCTTATAAAACATTAAAAATGGTGTGATATATTTTACTTCATTTAAATAATGTGATCGTAATAATATAGTTGTGCATTATATAATTCTATCTATTATATATTATTCTATATTATAATATGTATATGTTAGTATTACTTGTGTAAAATAATATTGTTATTAGGTATTATGATATGATAATGATGATTCTGATTATGATGGTGGTAGTGGTGATGATGATGATGCTGATGATAGTGGTGATGATGATGATAGTTGTAGTGGTGGTGATGATAGTGGTGGTGGTGGTGGTAGTGGTGATGATGATGATAGTGGTGGTGGTGGTGGTGATGATGATGGTGATGATAGTGGTAGTGATGATGATGGTAGTGTTGGTAATGATGATGATGATAGTGGTAGTGGTGGTGATGATGATGATGATGATGATAGTAGTAGTGGTGATGATGATGATGATAATAACATAGTCGGGTATTTGTTCACAGTCTATAACATAATCATGAAATAAATACAATTTTAGAAACACTCGATAAAAGAAATAACTGCGATAAAAGATTTATAAAGTTGCACTCGAAGAACGAGCCTACACCCCACGTAAGTACACTGCGCTGCGGTTACCTATTGTAACCCATACACACACACACACACCCACACCCACCTACCTACTGATATATAGATATCTCTATTGTTGTTATTTACAGAATTTCGACACCATTATTCCTCTGCCGATACCTGGGATCAGACGAAGAGGTGTGGTAGTCATATATGTAGTAGTAGTGTTAACTATTTAAGTCTATTTGTAGGTAATCTATTTAAGGGGATGTCGCATTCTATGGTAATTTGGAATACATAGTACTACTATAAATATATCTAGTGCTACAATGTTTGTTTTGACAATTGACACCATAAACGTAAGGGACTTTCCTACATAAACGTGACATACATAAACAAACCTAACAAAACCTATAATATTATATTAAATGTTTATTTTATTATTAATTTTGATTTTTTCTAAATATTTACATATAAGTATACTTAGAAGTCATATTTTTATTTGAAATTTTCACATAATATAAATAAATTATTTAAAATAAATTTAACTGAATCTGAATTAATAAAAATAATAAAATCTAAAAAACTCAAAAATTGCAATATTTCTAGAGCGACGTTCCCTTAAATTATAAATATATTTGTTATGTATGCGTGGGTGTGTGTGTGTGTGTTTGTGTGTGTAGAATAATAAGATAGATTGCAGTGCGTTGCCTTTGATATCCTTTACTACTGCCGGTATCACCATCTTAAAATAACCACTCCATACTTTCCATTGATCAAACATAATTTGATTTTAGTATCTATATCGATTTTTCATCAAAAATAATTCCTTCCATACATACCGCTAAATATGGCATCGATAATAGAACCTCATAACAAGTGTTCCGCAGTCATTGCGAGTCATCTCTGATTGGTGATAATGAAGTCGTCATATTTTTAATTTAAACCGAATTTCGATAACGACAATTACCAATCGCACGACGGGCATGCTTTCATACGTACCGCAATCTATTTGTATATCGTAGCCTATCTGTATATCGTTGCGTGTATGTATCGAGCGAGAGAGAGAGTGAGTGTGAGTGAGACTCCACCCCCACTCCCCCACTCGCCCCCTCACTAAACCACCCTCTGTAGGCCGGCCCAAGAAGCAGAGTAAAAACATGCTCGTCACTAAAGCCTACAAATTCTCTAGTAATCACATCGACGAAGCGCAACTATCCAGAGTTTGTCTTAGTATACACTGGCGTGTGTGAGATCGCGCGCGACCCAACTTCTAACTTACCCCCCCCCCATCGATGTCGTCAACGTATTCTCTTGTGTCATCGTGCACAGATGTACACGAGTGGCTATTGTCAACTGTTGTTGTTGTTGTTGTTGTTCTACTACATCATACTACCGGTAGCTTCCATTCTCTCATCGATATAGCCTAACCTACCCTATGGTGGTTAAATTCTCCCCCCATTAATCATTAATATAAGCTCCGCCTCTCTCTCAGTCCCACCCTAATAGTGACCTGCTCTCTACCCCAGTGACCTCTCCTCTATCCCCCATTAGTCACTACTATAATCGCCCCTTCTCTCTCAGTCCGACCCTATTAGTGACCTCTCCTCCCCCCAGTCACCTCCTCTCTACCCCCCATTAGTCACTAATATAAGCGCCGCCTCTCTCTCAGTCTGACCCTATTAATGACCTCCTCTCTACCCCCCACCCACTACTACACCCTCCCCTCTCTCATATTGCCTACACAGCCAGAAGATCACGAAGACTTCTGCTACATCTGCTTCCGTTCCGGAGACCTGCTGATGTGCGACACGTGTTCCAAGGTGTATCACATGGCCTGTCTGGACCCGCCCCTTACCCTGGTTCCCGACAAGGAGTGGGTGTGTGTATGGTGTCAGGTAAGTCACTCTCTATCCCCCCTAGTGCAGTTAGGGCTGCTGTACGATATTGTTACGAAATCATACACGTAGAATATCAAATATTTCTATGTATTTCATCATTTTATACGATAATATATATAAGATAAATACACATTAATTTGTTGCTTATAATACGTAATATAGAGCCTTAAATCGTATATTGATTATATTTTATTTGTGTACTCTATAGAAGCATTCGTATGTGTCAACTTGAGACACAGCACTTATCATTAATGCACAATAACAATGGCTCTTGTGGCTCGATGGTGATTTTATTTTATATACAAATAATTCAAATGAATTTGAACATATATACATATATATATATATTTACAATATAGAGTTAATTACTGCCAGTACTGAATTTAACGTGTATCATTATAGAGCCTATTGTATATATACATAGTAATCAAGAAATTTAGGGTGCCCTCTCTCAATAACTTACTACAGTTGTAGTGCAATCTACATTTATTTATGAACAATAAATAATAATGATATTCTTTAATCTAGAGTTTAATCTAAAAGGGGTTTCACAATAACTCAAATGCAATTATTAACTCTAATAATTAGAGGTTAAAGTTTAACTCTAGGATTTGAATCTAATAAAGTTAAATTTAACCTCTAATTATTAGAGTTAATAATTGCGTTTGAGTTATTGTGAAACCCCTTTTAGTCATATTAAAAACCATACATACAAATGTATGCATTTTACGTCCATAGAAATGTGAATTCAAGGATTAGTATAATGATGTATATAGTAGCACCCGTACTAGCTCCCTTCCGCTCTTACCGGGGTGTATTCATCACCTCTATGGAACCCTAGTGCGCCCTACTCACCCGCTGCTAAATATCAACCCCGGTTCCACGGTGTACATAAGGGTGTTAATTCTAGCTCTAGCTAAAATCCTAAAGTTACTAAACCAATAAAGAGAATGAAGTAATTATTTTTGTATTCAATAGATATTATTCTACTATATAAAAGTATTGACTTTTTATAAATATATTTATTTAAAATGATGTAAAAAAAATAGTTTAAAATAGTTGAAATATTTTTTTATTCAAAATGTGAAGTTTATTATAATTTATTTAAAAAATATAAATTATAATACAATATCCTGTCAATATTGATATAGTGTTAAATGTTATTTATATACAGTAACAATTTCAGATAATAATATTTATAATCAAAGAAGTAGTAGGCTTTTACGTATGCTTAAGTTACTAAGTGCAAAAAGTATAAACTGGAGAAAATGACATTCAAATTTTTTTTTAAATAAATAGTCTTGTCAATTTCATATGATTTTTAATTTGATTAATCTCGTAAAATACTTTATATTGATAGAAATACTCTTAAAATAATTAAAAATATTTTACAATGTGATTAATAAGATACTGATCATGGATAATAAAAAAAAAAATATTATACATATGTTAACGTCAGCTTGCACCCTTAACCGTAGACATTCGTGCGTACATTAGCGTTACTATTCGGTACACATTCGGTAAAGAGGCTACACAAGCGAGCGCTATCTAATAGCTGTAGCTATGCATAAAATCACTGATGGGGAGTGCTCTCTGTGTGTAACTATGTTTTACTCGACATAGAACTTGTTCTAGTATATCGATACCTGTAACATGGTTTCATGGCAATGTCGTGACACAACGTAAGCATTGTACGGGTCGTGATAATGCCCCCTTACACCCCCCCTTAACACCCTCCCCCATTTACACCCCCCCCCCATAATACCCTCCCCCCCTTACAACCCCCCCCTTAACACCCTCCCCCTATCCCCCATTACGCAGAAGAAGTCGGTGTCCTACAGAACTCGCATGAAGGCTGCCCATGAATACATCTGCTCTCAAATCAGTTAGTGGAGACCTCACACACACAGGCAGGCATACAACTGCTGTGCAATCATTACTACAGGGTGGTACTGCTGTGTAATACCTCTGCTGTTAGTGGTGAACTTTGCACCCTGTACACCACCGTAATAGTGTAGGTGAAGTCAGTCAACTGCCAACTAAGCCCGAGTGAACAGTATTAATAGTATATTATATTTCCTAATGCATATTATTATAAATCGTAATTTGATCATACTACTATTCAGGATTCGAATGATTTAAATCATTTGATCAGCCAAAAAAATCATATTTTTGTTGATTTAAATCAATATTTCTCAAAGTATATTATATAATTATTAGATCATGATTTTTATAATATAATAATTATATTCATGATGGCCTCCTATATTCCTATAAGGATATAGGAGGCTATGTTATATCATTAAGATTTAAATAAATGAGAATTATAATTTATGTATCATAAATATATATTATGATTCATAATATATATATATATATCATAATTTATGATTCATAAACATAAAAGGAAAAATATATAATGTTAAATAAATAAGAAGTATGTATATCATAGGAGAATTATGTATATCATTATGTACATTATTGAAGAAAGATATAATTTTATTTTTTGCAAAAAACACTTATAATTAAATAAACATCTATTTATTATATTATTTTACAATTTAAATATTATTTGCATTAAAATCAAATAAATCGATTTAAGGCCCTATCGCAGTGTATAAATAGTTAAATATCATAAAAATAAAAATAAATATTATTCCATAAAACTATCATTTACTTGTGTAATTTAGTATCTATGAATAATTAGCATCCAAAAATGATATATAAATCACATGAAAACATGTTTTTATGACACTACTATATTTAAAAAAGTAGAAATATTTTTAATTTATATATACATTTTTATATAATATGAATATAGTAATATTTATTATAGTACATTATTATATAGATACTATTATATATTATACACATCATTATAGTCATTTATAAATGTAATGTGATAGATAATAAATAAGTTTATAAAAGATAAGAAATAATTATTACAAATATTATGCTATGATATTTCAAACGCATATTACTCAGTGATAAATATTTTCAATCTAGGTAATCTGGAAAATTTATTTGATATTTTTTGATAATTTGTATTGCTTTATAGAAAATATATTTATATGGATATCATTACAATAGAATATTATAAAAAATAATATTTCAAATAGTTTCATAAGTTGATTTATAAATAATAATTAAAAAAAAAATATATATTATTAGATATATGTATATATAATGATATATATATTATGAATGTTCTATTGTAATACTGTTGTACTATATAATGTGTATAATATACAAAAAAGTGTAACTCAATACAGATAATAGTTCTATTGTGATAAGTATTCTGAATAGACATATATTTTCCTATATCTATATATATTGTATTTTTAAAACATCTGGAAAATCTGATCTGATCAGCTTGTACACTGCTATAGGGCCTTAAATCAACAAAAATATATTTTTGTTGACCCTGATTCTATTATGTTATCGTTATACAATGATTATTTCTATATTTGCACACTTCATACCTGCTAAAGCCGAATACCAGCATAGTAGGCGTGTTCAACTTACCTGTCACTCACCCTCTCTCTCGCCTCACAGATAAGAAGAACGAGATCGCGAAGTGTCAACAACAGGGCCTTGATCTCAGCATCGAGAAGAACAAACTGGAACAGAAGAACAAGAATATCTCACAGACTCTCGAGGTTATTACGCGACTTGTCCGTCTGTCTCACCACTCTTAGTATCGGTGCTAGAGTGTGATGTGGCCGAATACTTGTGTGATATATTTAATTATTATTCTTTAGTTTATTATTGTAGCGTATTAATTTGATATTTTAAATAAAATATCAAAAATTAAGATATACTTGTGTATATATAATAAAGATAAATGAGTATGTGCATACAAAAAAATAATTTACTTACTACTACTTACTTATGTCACTGATTAGATATGATTTTTTCTAAATCATTATCCATATGTTATTTTTATATAAACATTATCTATATGTATATAATATTATTAGTATATATGTGTATACAATACAAATAGTTGATGTAAATATAATAACTGTTCACTATGATATTATGTAATCTATTAATTATTATAAACAGAAAAGGAATAAACTAGTATAACTACTTTGTAAAGGACATCCATTGTAATAAGTCACAGCCAGCAACAATACATTATATATCAAATTATCATTAATAAATTTGCATAATCTAATTTTTTCTAATATATTAAATTAATATTGTACTTCTAACAAATAATTACATACTATATATATATATATAATCTAGTAATCTTTGAAATTAACCTACATTATAAAAATATACAATTATTATCTTAATACCGATATTTCATTTGTCATATAGATATCCGATTTATACTCATTAATATTAAGTTATATTTGATTGACTAAATAAAAGTAGAATAAGGTTTCATTGTGTACTTCTGCTATCCAATAAGTATTACACTATGTACACATTAACTTTTTATATTATTATAGAATAAATAGACAATTATAAGTTTATTTTTATTATTAGAGTAATACAAATATATATATATATATGTGTAGGCATATAACAATAATAATAAACAATAAATAAGATTTATAATGCATATTTTGTTGATTGGTTGTATATATCACCTGATACTAATGTTATGACAGCTATACACATCCATATTTGCTAATAAATAAAAATAGTAGTGAAATATTCAAATGCACATAATTTGTAAATATTATAATATTTCTATATACACTATTTTATTGCATTTATAATGCATATTTTTTTTTGAAATTTACAAAAAACATCAATAAACCTGAAAATGTTTTAAAAAAAACATACAGTATAACAAATATTTAAGTATGATGATATCCCCATTAATTTATAATGATATAATATAGTTTTTTCACATCAAATTTAAAAAAAATAAAGAAGTTATATTTGTATATATTATCTTCATTTAACATCATTGTTGTATTATAAAATACTAATTATATATATATATATATATATATATATTTAAAAAAACTTATATTTTAAATAGCCAATCAAATAATTAAAAATAAATAGAACCACAGCATATCACTTCAATTAATATTATTATAAATTAATTATAATAAATACTTTATTTATAATTAGATCATGAATTGTTTATATTTGTATTGTCATGCCTCTATAATTCGTAGTAACAAGACAGGACATCTGATCGCTATCTCTGCAATGGTTACTTTTTGTACTCCGACCTATATACATTTCAGTGGTATATTTATTTATTTGTCAATGATTTAATTTTTTGATACCAAGATATCAAGGATATTTATTTATCTGTCAAATAAAAAGGCTTCCATATTTTCTATATAAATATTTTATTAAAAATACGAATTTATTTATAAATTAGATTTGAATGATATTTTTTATATTATTATGTTCACAGTAAGTTCTATTGGGTTGATATATTATAATTAAAAATTTAATATAGAAAAAAAACTTAATTTATTTATTTTAATGGCTTATACAATTTATCACATCAATGCTTGTATCTTTTATATATAATTTTAGTTTATTACATATACATTTTATTGTTTATAAGTTAGAGAAAAATGATACCCAATAAAAAAAATATGGGTCAATATATTTATTAAATTATTATAATTTGGAATACTGAATATGCTTATATTCGAACAAATTAAAAAAATTAAATACTATTTTATTTAGAATGTAATGCATATTTAGATGCTTAAAATGTTTATCTTTACATATATATTTTATTTTGTTAGTGTATACTGTATATTTTTTTTGTTCCATAGTACTTTACCTCCTATGGTAATAATCTGTCCTATAAAAACTGGTTTATGCCATTGTAAAAATCTATTATTGTCTATATGATTAAATTCAATATTATTTATTGATTTTTGACGTGATAGATAATATACAATTAAGTTAAACAATACTACATTAAAATCATAATTATAAGATTTTTTATATTTTTTTTAGAAACAAACTTTATTAATTATGACTTTATTTAATGATAACATTTTTTTAAATAAATAATATAATATTGAAATAAATGAATACATAATTCAGTAATTTAATATGCAATATAAGTAAATAATTTATATAAAATATTGAATAGAATATATTAGTAAAATATAATATTGTAAACAAAAAATATATATATGTATTTTTATACAATTTTTTAATGAATATGAATTGAAATATATGATTAAATAATTTATATATATTAAATACTGAATAGAATAATATATTAATTTTTATATTAGTAGAATGTAATATTGTAATATATATTAAATAATAGAACTAATAACATTGAGAAATTATTTGAATATATTCATTGTTTGATTTTATACCATGATATTTAAATAGATATTGTTAATTATATATATATATATAAATATAAAATACTGAATAGTATATTTATTAAAAATTTATGAAAAAATTTAAATTACAGATATATGAAAGACAAAATTGTTTGCAAGTAAAAATTGCCTTTTAGCATATGTAGTATATAAAAACTTCCTTAATAAATATTTCTATCATCATTATATGAATATAAAATTATAAGTATTGATATAAAAATAGCATATATTTATTCAAAAAATGATTTTTATTGAGCAATTTAACAAAAAATAAATTTTGGGGTAAACTAGTCGTAACAAATTTGTTATGGGAAAAATAAATATATTTTTTTTTATTATACCTCGTAGATATCAATTATAGGCTCACAACAAAGTTTGATCCTTAATTAAAATAATTTATCAAAAAAATAGTCGAATAAATTATATTAATTAAAAAATAAAAAAATTTGAATTTTTTACTTTATTAATTTTATAATATATTTATACACGTATTTGCCAACTATTTTATTTTTATGACAACGCGCACTTGCAAAAATATATAAAATAGTTTTAAAAAAAATTCTATTTATAGAAATTTACATTGTAAAATAAATGCAGATATTTCTTCATTAAAGTGTTTTCGTTTTACCAATATTAAATATTTGTTGATGAAATTTCAAAAACGGGCTCCAGTGTACATGGAGATATGTACATAAAGATGTTTTTTCCATTTTTTAAAAACAGGTTTACTCCAAATATAATAGAACCCTGAGTATATATATAAGCCAAATGCGTTCATCATACTTCGGATATATATAATCTAAACATTACCAAAGAAATGTAGCCAATTAGTACACAGTTTCTATTGTGAGAACACCCTCGTCTATCTACTTACATGTAAATACCCTCAGTGGTGATTTGGTAAAGGTCACCTTATAATCTATTTAGATTTAATTCAACTTAATGTGTGTCAGCGTTGTGTGTACGGTGTGTGTACCTAGTATCATTCTCTCTCAATTGTAACTATTGATGCTTCTTCCCTCTAGAGTTCTAATATAATCACATATTTGTTGTAATTCACATTATACTGTTATTTAATGATGATATTAGTTAATAATTATATTTAAAAGACTATTATACATATATAAATATTATTATAGTTTTATATTATTTTTATTTTAGATCATTATCAAAGTAGTATGCTACTAAAGAATATATGTTAATTTAAAAATAAATATTAGTATACAAATCTGTAGTAACGATAATGCATATATACTATTTCTCCAACATGTTGTATCCAATAGGTGATGCGTTGTATCGTAATAGTTAACACGACGGCCAAGTAAAGTACATTAAGTAGCCAGTAAACTTGCACCCGAGTTTAGGGCGTAATTTCCTACTGGGTGTCGCGCTATTTAGTCACCAGTGTTAAACTACAGTTTATGATGATGCATTGTTTACCTTAGCAACGCCGCTTTTATTGTTAACACCCCCACATAGACCTAAGCTACAACATTTGTCACAAGTTATTATTTGATGGTCTATAATTAGTGCTGTAAAAACTAATTATAATTTCTTATTATGTAATTAAAACATATATGTTTTATACCAGTGATAGTTATTAGTTATGCTATATTTGGTATCTAAATAAAATAATACATGCCTATATTACCTATGCTATCTCGCACAGAAGATCGAGAGTGAACTACTGGAGATAAGAAGTCAGGAGAAGTACAACACCGACAAGGCTTCCAGAATCAAGCGTGTGTTTCTATCCGGTCAGAATTGGGTATGATCACGTGGGGCGGGCGGGGGTGTGTAGAAACGCGATGCATGGTCAGATCACGATACTCGTTGTATGAAATCAATGATTCGCCGAAGCCATCTAATGCTGTCGAGGTTTCGTGCGAAGTCGGCATTCGTATGTTTCGCGTAGAAGTCGAGCAGATCACTGTATCTTTGTACACAATCAAACTGTTTATTTATATAATAATAAATTAATCTATATATATATATATATGTTTGATTAAAATGTTCAATAATATTAATTTTTATACACATACAAAATTATGACTGATGTATAAATTCTGGTATATTATATATATATATATATATATCAGAATATAATTCATAGTATTAATTAATAAATATAAGATATTAATTATATCGTTACAAGTTATTATAATAAATGTCACTATTTGTTCGAATCTATTTTCATTTAAATAATAGTCTTAAGGGCATATCGCTGCACACACGCAATGGGTTGAATTTACAAATATTTTTAAAACTTTTATTTATTTTTTGTTCCATATTAATAATTATAGTGTTTTTAAATATGTGTAAATATTTTAGCTGTGAATTCAATCTAGAAATAGCATAAAAAGTAGTTTTTTAACCATACTATTCAAAAATAAAAGTATTACTATATTATTTATTATTTATTTAGTATTCCTGACTATTTTATTTTAGTTTATAATGTTTTATAACTTATATATTGCCGATTTATATGAAATAAAAATTAGATTGTTTACATTGAATTATTCTATATCATTGCACACATAAATTCTATATCATGTGATCATACTGGCCAATTAGAGAGCAGATAGGTGACACTATATTTGTTTTGTTTGAAAACTCTGCCATTTGTATTTTCCTATATTTTCATTACTTCATTATTACTATATTAATTACTTTATTTGAATATTATATATATATAAATATATATATTGTATTCACACACATATTCATTATATTTTATTTTTAGTATTCATATTAGTATTATTTATTTTAGTTATATATATTTTAGTTTTATATTTATTTATTTATTTTACATTACTATTTATACTTTTATACTATATATTATATATATATATACTTATATATATTATTATTATTAAATTAGTTATTCTTATTTTATAGTTTTTTTCAACTACATTTATATATTTTTATTTGGATTTTTGCTTATAAATATTTATTTATTATGCCAATATCAAAATGAAAGCAGCATCTTCAAGGCTAGGCTAAGAAGTCCACAGGTGGCAGCTGGCAACATGGATGAATATGTTCCTGGCGAAGGATCGTAACAATAAATGTCCCCATCCATAATGACATTTGATTTATTATAATCATATTATACATCGTAGTTATAGTTTTACATATTAGATGTGATTATACATTATGTTATATAGTTCTTACCTGTTTACAATAAATATATAAATTATATATGACATATTGCCAATAAATATATAAATTTATATAGATTATATATAGGCTTAGGCTATATTTATTGTAAGATAACAATATATGTATTATATATATATAACATATTGCCAATAAATAGATTATATATAGGCTTAAAGGGGTTTCACACCAACTCGAATGCAATTATTAACTCTAATAATTAAAGTTTAACTCTAATATTTAAATCCAATATTTAAAATAAAATAAATGATTATCTGTAAAAGGGGTTTCACACCAACTTGAACGCAATTATTAACTCTAATACTTACCCGTTTTACGGAGATTTAAATAATATAGTTAAACTTTAACCTCTAATAATTAGAGTTAATAATTGCGTTCGAGTTGGTGTGAAACCCTTTTTAGGCTATATTTATTGTAAGATAACACTGTATTATTATAAAGAGAGAAGATCTGAATATATAAATTATAGGGATAATATGAATTGAAATAAATAAAATCAATTGCTTTTTATGTTATCTAACTTCAAATGGCATTTACTCAGAATAAATAAATTTGCAGGTATGTGTGTATAAATGTAGGTAACTCAAAAACTATTATATGTATCATACTAATTTTATTTTTTAGCATTGTATAAAAAACAAATATATAAATAATCGTATACCTCAAATATTTAAATATTGTTATATGTATAATTAAAAAAATATCAATTTCTATAGAATTTACATATTAGAAAATATAGAGTTATTATGTATATATGAATAATATACATTATGAATAATTTTACAGTATAGGATTGTGTGTGAATGTATTTATGTAAAATTAAAAAAACTAGCTCAATTAATTGAATTGAATGCTGTAAGCCTAACTTTGAATAGACACATTATTTGCTATGTTAATACATTGTGGCATGTGTGCTGCAGTATGCCCTTAATTATGAAATACCATATAAAGTACGGTTACAACTTAGTAATCAATATCCGATATCACATTAATACTAGGTAGGCAGTGTTATAGGCCGTTCACATCAACTCCGTTTTTACCTCCGATCCGATAATTAGCTCCGAAAAGTAGTTAGCTCCGGTAAATAGCTCCGAAAAATAGATAAAATAGCTCCGTTTTATGGGATGTTGAAGAATTATTTTAGCTCCGGTAAAATCTCAACATGTTGAGTTTTTACCGGAGCTAACAATTTACGGAGGTATTTTATCAATTATAATAACACAATATAATAAATAATTGCATTGTTGGATTTAAATTTTAAAATATTGTATTCAATTTTTATTTTATATTATATATAGTTAAATAATTTATAATTCTTGCGTAACTTTTGGATTCTATTTTAGATATAGACAAATATATAGACCTACTAAGGATAATAAACATCGTAATATGTAGATAGGTTTAGTAATTCGAAATATAAAAGACGTATAATAATCAAAATAAATGAGGCCGTAAATATATATTCACTTAATTATTAATAAGAAGGGTTAATATTAATAAGAATAACATAATATATATATACATAATGTTATTAATTAATCAAATTACTAAGCATGATACAACTTGAAAATATCATAATTTGTATGACCTAAGTATATAGGTGTATATTTAACTGCACGATATGCGTATTGCTTGGGTTATATATTTCAATTAAAATTAGTAACTATGATCTATATTTAGATTTGAGTGACACATCATATGTGTCACTCAAATCTACATATAGATCATAGTTACTAATTTTAATTGAAATATATAACCGATTAAATGATGTGATATCATATATAATATTGTACATTATTAGAGATAAGATATATATCGATCAAATTTACTGCTGGCAATATAATTTGATAGAATTATATAGAATGATCAATTATATTTTGTAAGATAGTATAAATATACATGATTAAATATAATGTATAATCACTGAATAATGATATTGGATTATAATAATGAAATATTATGTATAGAATATAATTATAAAATTAATATTAAAATTAATGTGTTAAAAATATTAAAATCCTTTGATGTGTTATAAATTAATTATAATTATATTTACATAATAAATATGCCAAAACAGCACTTTTAAACTCATATTTAATATGATATTATGAAAATAATATACATTTTTGTAATTTGTTAACTCGACACGTATTATTAATTAATGAATATTACATATATTATGATAAATCTATTCGCATGCATATTATGCTTTAATGTAAGTTACAATATAATATTAATTTGAAATTAATATAATAATAAATTTGAAAATTAATAAATACAATTATTTTGGCGGAGCTAATTTCGGAGTTAATTTTTCGGAGTCAATGTGACGCCGACTACAGAATTAAATTTACGGAGCTAAAAATCGGATCTAAAAATCGGAGCATAAATCGGAGTTAAAATAAAACGGAGTTGATGTGAACGGCCTATTATATGGTTGTATGTGGTCTTACCTTTAGGCATTTGTACAACTTACGACTGCAGACGGGGCACAGGAAGTTAGGCTGGTCGATGAGTTGCGCGTAGGTGGCGCTACTTTGCATCAGACATTCGAAGTAGGCGCAGTGAGATATCAACAGTAGATGACATACTTCATGACTCGTCACCTGTCAGGGGGGTAGGGGTGGGATACAAGAGAATATATACATGTAAGCCCGGTGTTAGTCGTACTGGTACAAAGCCTATCTCTACCTTTATATTGAAGGGTGACAACAACAGGTGCTATACTATTGTGAAGCCCATAAACAAACCTATCACTATTATAAACAAGAGAGCAATAACAATTCTCTAATAATTTATTACGATATGCCTTATGTATGGGGCAGATACCAGGTAACACTAGACTGTAACTAAAACAATAATTTAGTGTTGTTGCTCGTCTAAGCTAACTCTCCTCTATTAGGAAACATTACATCCATCACCACACATACACACACTGACCCCATGGGAACCACATCTATCGTGTAAATAACATTACAATCTTACGAAGTTTATAACAGATTTTAACATGAATCTATAGTGGCGTTGCAATACTGGTGGGACCAATAAAGTTATTCTTATATCATATGCAGTTGTATCCTTGTCAACTAGTCAGGCGATAGATCTCCTACTAAGTCTTGGCATTTTAAAATTAAACAAATAAATTGCGCAATCTCAATTATGTTGTTTATAATGCGTATTTTACACCCGATGAAATGCGTTCATTTAATATCAATCTTTGATTATATAGTCGCTAGTTGATATCTAATTACATAATAGATTTTATATAACAATACATTTAAAATTATTTAAAAATATCAACTTATAGATATCATATTATACATTTAAAATATGAGTATTTTTGTAGTATTTACGCCATTTAAAAAAAAAACAAATTTACCAAATAGGTCATGTACTAAACTATCAAATATAGAATATATATAGAAATATAGTATAATTTATAGATCTTTATGTGCTATACAAGTTTCAGAGGATATAAAATATAAATTAAATAATTAAATAATAATTTTATAATAATAAATTTTCTCGAATAAAAAAAAATTAAAATATTTATTTTCAACAAATTTCAGGTGTTAATGCTACATTCAGGTGTTATGCTATATTACTAATTTTAAATACAGTAAAACAAAATATAAGTATATACTTATTTAGATCATAGTAAAGACAGAACTGCAGTCGGACACAATAGCTTATATATATGAAAATCTAGCTTTCTTCAGTAATTCATTGTCAATATTTTATAAAATTAACTAATATGTAAAATTATTTCAATAATTATGGCGGTCTGGTTATGTTACGCGATAGTGATGTAACGTTATATATAAATTTATTGACTTTATTGAACTCCACATATAACGCTACATCTCTATCGCGAGATATAATTATTCGGCGTGCATAAACCGAGCCGTTTTGTTATTAAATGTAAACCCGATGTTAATTGTTGTACTGTGTCGATTCGGGTATCAATTCATATCTATTTTTTCTTCCGTATTTTTGTTTATTTATTTTGTTTGTTTACCTAATAAGTTTATTAAACTATATATTATTATTATAACCAGAGCGCCATAATTATTTCAAAATTCACTCCACCCTAACCGACATTGTGCATGTAGTGCAGGTCAGCTTAGTAATACGCTGTATTACGGCCATCATCGCTATAATTGGTTAACTTATTCACTTAATTTATGTGATGACAGGGCAATATTAGCCAACTTACAATGCATGCATTCATTGCGAATTACTTAGAGAAATTAGGATTTTAAATAATGTATTATAATCTAGAACTGAGCGAGACACACTCGTGACGATCGTGAATGCCTGAGTTACATAGTGTATAACGTAGTCTGTACCTAACCTTGATCATCTTCCACAAGAGGGCGTCACCGTTCATAGAGAATTCGTCTGATTGGTCGAGCTTAGTGACGTCGTAACGTCCGAAACAGACTACAGAGACACCTAGTGACGAGCGAGTTTCCCCTAGCACAAAGTTCAACTCCTACGCAACAAGTGATTAGATAGAACTTACGTCGTTAGTAAGTCTTAATGGTTAACAATTTCGTTGTATGCTACGCAAAGATTATTCTAAGGAAATGTATAACACCTACGTACTATTGTGTAATTCAATTTCGTGCAAAAAACATGAACCTATGTAAGTTGTTATTTCTGACGAATGTGGTGTTTATAATATATATTCGTATCAAACTAACGCTTTTAAATTAATCCATTTTTTTTACTTTTTTAAGTGATACGATACCCATACTTCAATAAAGGGTTTCAATTGCAACAATTCTATATATATATATATATATATATAGATGTATATACTATATTTACTATATATTATATTATTATAGTTAATTATATAGATAATTATTGATGTTATTTGTATGAATAAAACAAAGTAAACGAATTAGAAGTAAGATGTATAATATGAAATAGTGAAAGCGTGCGTTTACAGAGGTCGATGTCGATTGACCTTGGCTGCTGGTACGACCTTGGCTGCCGCTGCTAATGAACCTCGCAGGGGTACAGATCAGTCCACGAGATGGCCAGCACTGCAAACTCCTTATCATTAGACTTCATCAGTCTCTTGTGCAAGGCGTTCTGTAGATCTGTGACATTCAGCTGATCTCTGTAGTGTGTATGATTCATAATAGGTGTAATGATCATGTACTACTATATTAACCGATAACATGAATACGATATTATTGAAAATAAATCGATATGTGAAAAAATACAATTTTAAAGAAATACTATTCAATTAATTAATACATGCATGTTAACGTGAATCATTAAAATGTTATTGATGCCTATTGATATTATAACATGCTATTTAATATAATAATGCATAATTACGAATGTATAGAATATTTCTGTCATATAATGTACAATATGAAACACACATGTTTATAATGAACTTAACGTTATTACAATATTAATACAAAGTATGTCTAGAATGTCTAGAAAAATAATTAATTTGTTTACTATAATATGATGATGATTTTTATTTTTTTATTTAAACACTAATTCAATTATAAAATTATTATAGTGTGACAATAATATATAACAAAGTGTATACAACGTGGCGAAAACGAATATATTTGAAGTTCAGTATGACAATTAAATATATGTCTCTACGAGTATAAAGCGTAGTGGTAATAACATATGATATAGCTGCTTAATGTGCAGACTATGTGATGAAGTTACGAGAGGGTGAGGTGAAGTGTTATGCTTCACCTGATCCTAGTAACTGCTGCTTTTATTCGTAATAATATCAATTTAAAACATTATTATTAATATACCTATAGGTATTTATGAAGAGGGCTAATATATATATATTATCCCGCTTCATAAATGTAATTCTATAGCCATCAAGATTCAGATTGTAGATAATATGGCACTGATTACAAATATGAAACCATTTATATATTTTTTCTACATCCGAAGCTCCTGCAGCTAAATATATTATTTCCCTATCCTTCGCATGTAAATATAAAAATAGTACAAATATAGAATGTATGATTATTTATACTTGTTCAAATTGTACAATAATTAAGAATACATGTTTTACTTTATTATACATATTATTAATAAGTTTAGATTTTCATTTCCAAATAGTTTATTGTAATGTTATCCTTAGTATAAGCTGGGTATCCCTCTGATTATTATAGCCAATATTCGGTAAATAAATTCACTATTATTATTGAAATATATATATATTGTGACATATATACAACATATGTTGTACTATTTTAGTGTACTCCTGTTCAATCAATGCAGGACACTATAGGAATAGTACAGGCATGTACTTGTTTAATTGTGTGTATTATTATTTGAAAGAGAAGCTTACAATGTGACAAAATAAAATAATAGTTTTTAAATAGGTTTACTTAATTTGAATCACAGTTATGTATGATAAAATAATTCGTAATGTGATACTGGTATAATAGGTAATAGACAAGTTATTTATAATAAATTTTAAATATAGACTAATATGTTGTAGTTTTAATTAACATTGAAGAATAGAAAAATGGGACTAGGTTTTTGCTTCTGGGCCCATGGATACTATATTTTATGAAATTTCAATTATATATTCAAATTTAGTAGTAAAACCTCAACAAAGTGAACATTGATAGGTTTTGGTAATTTTAAAAAGTTTTTATATCTAATATAGATATGTATATAAATTAGCTGTATATTAACATTGCCTTATCTACACATATGTTCTGGGTTATAATAATTACTTTATAATGAATTACTCTATGTAAATAATAAAGTATAAAGCGATAGTGAACTGAACAAGGATAAAGGTTGCCCAAATATAGGAGGAACCACTAACTCATTGGTAAGGGGATGTATTCTTCTTCTGATCTTCCAGTCTTTGGTGGAGATCGGAGCAGCCAGATCTACGCGTAACGACGGAAAGAATGCCACAAGGTAGTCGCGTATCAAAGACAATAAACACTCGTTATCTGAAGTGGTTAATCGGTGTCATTATATCTATAGTGAGCGATTGCGCTGCTATATAGGTGTGTGGTGGTGGTGGTGGTGGTGAGTCATCACTGATCACTGTGTATGTGGGGCTATGTATGAACATATCACTGATGACTGTGGATGTTTATGAGGGTGTGGGTATTTGTACATAAGTATGCTTATGGTGATGTACATATACGGATGTGTACATATATGTACATAGGCCGATATGTATGTATAAATAATAATAGAAAATATTTACATTTTAGTTTGAAATCAATAACATTTACATTACATTTATTTATATTTTGTTACCATCATAAACAACAAATTTATAATTAATGAATGTATTTATTAAATATATCAGTATGTATATGGATAAGTAGGTGGATTCACCCGATAAGGGTAACAATAATATTTATATTAGTATATAATTATTAATTAAATTAAATTAATAAAATAATAATTAATTTCAATGAATAGAACTGTACTAATTATTATTTAATATAAGTTCGAACCGACTTATAATATGCGGGCACATTGTCTCGTATTCATACGGATGCTTACGTAGACATGCTCGAACGCGCGCGCGTGTATGCGTGTGTGTGTACTATTGTTATTGTTATTTGATGGAGTTCTTTCATCCCATCCAGGAACTTAGATGAAGTTTTCACTTATAACCACATATGGCTCTAATGTCCCTTCGAAGCCACTCTCATGTTAAGGCATCCGTGGTTTTAACGAGAGCCGCTCATTTACGTATACACAATTACATGCGTAATACTACCAGTCGGGGAATAGATGTGAGAAGGAAGCTCGTCTAGGGGCTGTATCCTCAGACGGGGCTTCCTGCGTAGAGATCTCAGTGTGAAGGTCATGTCCACGCAGGCCTTCCACTGTCGGTAGGTCTGACGATACGATGCTGCTATGTCTCCTCCTCCTCCTCCTCCTCCTACTCCGTTACTATAGGGTAGCGCAGTGAACGGGGCAGCAGCAGCAGCAGCAGTAGAAGATGAGGAGGAGGAGGACACGATGTCCCTGCTCGCAGTCTCTTTGTCTAGTCGTAGGAAGTGGTCGGTTGTAAGTATAAGTATGAGTTGTGTTATCATATTACATTAGTATATACATGTGTACACTACTGTGTATACGTATGTGTTGAAATATTAACTATCCATACAGGTGGTAGGAAACCATACCTTTTAATTAATCTACATTAATTGGTTTATATTGCATTATTATGTATATATATATATATATATATATATATATATATATATATATATACAAGGCTATGTCGAAGGTAATAGAAAAAGAGGAAGACCAAAGATAAATTGGTTAAACGATATTTTTGAATACTCTAATCTCTCTCTTCGGCAACTTTTAGTTAGGGCAAAAGATCGTTATAAATGGAAAAAGTTTTTAAAAACATTGTCATGTTCTCCCTCCCCTACGATGCCTACGTCAAGGGACTAAGTAACTAAGTAACTAAGTAAGTATATACATAGCATAGTCGACCGGCTAGGCTTCTCTTATGGTGATCACAGGCGAATAGTACTAAGATAGTCAGAGCTTGCACTTCATTAGCCGAACCAGTCTGACGGATAGATCTCCAGCTTATACACACCATCCTATTCACTGATTGGCTAGCTGGAACATTCAAACAATGTCCACAACACTGCACTCCTCTACACTCACACACTACAATATATATATATATATATTAAAATAACATTTATTCAGCTGAGCTTAGAGCCAACTCTGAATTATTATATATGCATAATTATTGAAACGTTAATTATTTCAGGATTGATAAATGAAATTTGTTATAAAATATATTTATATATTTTAAAACTACAAACTACAAACTAATACACAGTAACGTATTAAACTAGTATGAATGCACACACACACACACACACACGTATATAAATGTGTTCACTAAGTTAACAAGTAGCCGATAATTTCCCATCATACTTATCTACACTAGAGCGCATTGATTCAGATCACCTATATCTAATAGCCATGAAATGTTGTGTAGCTAGTCCTTGTATTCGACATCGATGTAAACAAAGTGGACCTGTGCAATTGATACACGAAATGCATGTAAAGATAGATACGCGAATTGCACGCTTCTCGATAAATTAATAAAATGGTATCGGTGATTTTTATTGGATATTAGTCATATTATATAGGTCAGATATTAAAACAGAAGTATTTTTGTCAAAATAAATAGAAGCGACGTATACTATAGTTATGGATTTAGATTACATATTTAAATAACATAGTATATCTTCAATTAAAATAATTTAATTACCAAATTACGAGGAATATGCTGTATTTTATATATATATATATAACTATTATTTTTAGTACAGATAGGACATTAAACTTGATCGTAATTATCGAAATATAAATAAATAATAATTTAAAACTTAGTAGTAGACTGCGACTACAGCGCCTCTACCACAAAGTGCCACACACTACATTCGATCGCGGTTACCTCCTTTCTCAGTACATCGAAGGCATTCTCTTACAGCGGTACGGGTACACCAGGTATACCTAACCGCGACACACACGCACACACACACACGCACACACACACACGCTAACCTATATGAGCTGATGAACAAGTCTCGAACAATCGTACTTCATTATGCGGTACTGCCTTGAGTGGAGACACTAGGTGTGCTACGATCCTCCTAGCTTGCTTATCATCTTTGTGGTCGGGACCACGACCTCTACTACTACTGCTGCTACTACGTTCTTTGAAACAGTTGCGCATCTTTCTATGTGAATAGAGAGTTGAGAATAAGTTCTACGTATGATATAGGGTATGAAATATGATAATCGCATGGACAGTATCACCTACTATAGGTGTATGAAGTTATGTATAAATATTAAATATGTTATTAACGAAATAATATTCTATTATAATTTAATTAAATCATTAATTTAATATAAAATAAAATGTATACATATATATATGTATGTATAAATAGGTATATAGTACCTGTATTTATGATAATGACAACGGAAATAACACTAAATCACTAATGGATGCAAGGCAGTGTGTAATTAGTATTGTAAACGGGTCAAGATTGTGAAGTTTTGATAGCGACCCAAAACGAAAAATTAATGTTTTGACACCGACCCAAAATTATAAGTCAATATTTCTAATCACTTAAATGTTTCAGATGAGATGTTTCGAAACAGTTTCATAACAAATTAAAAAGATATAAAAAGATATAAACCCCTAGATAACAATTATATATTATTTAGTGATGTAAACGAATAGTAAAATTAAAATTCCATTAGATTTATTTGAAAATTTGATAATTCATATCATATTCAATTTGAAAAAGTAAAGTTTGTTTCGAAATATAAAAATAACGAATAGTTTGAAAATAATTTTAACAATAACATATTGAATGAAAATATACGAAAATCTAAATAATGATTAAATGTTTATTTTATGATAAATTATATAATAATAAACAACATATTAATATATATATGTTCTCGAGAAGTATAATATTGAAAATTTGGTTTTCAAGAAGTTAAAATATTGAAAATTTGCTATCGGTAAGTTAAAATATAGAAAATTAGGTTCTCGAGAAGTACAAATATTGAAAATTTGGTTAAGAATTAAAATATTGAAAATGTGGTTCTCCAAAAGTCAAAATATTAAAAATGTGGTTATCGAGAAAGTTAAAATATTGAAAATTTAGTTTTCGACGAGTTAGAATATTTAAAATGTGGTTAGTGAGAAGTTGAAATATTTAACATTATGAATATTGTAATATCCTATATATAATTATTATAGTAATATAATAGTACATTAAATAATATATATATATATATATACATATATAGCTAGTTTAGTATATAAATTGTAATGATCATAATACTAATCAATAGAATAGTATATCTAATAGATATTATCTATAATACAAATTCATATTATTAAAGTGATAATTTTAAATATTATAACTCATATATATATATATATTAATGATATATGACATAACATTATAATGCCGTATTTAAAATATATTAATATTTATTTACATATTTCAATATCTAAATAATTTATCAACAATATTTAGTAAATTGAGGTCATAACATTATGCATTATATATTAACTCAATAATAACAAATATTGTTGTCAAATAAATTGATAATCAAATATATTGCTAGATTTTATTTTATATTGTATAACATTACTTTTACTATCATTTTTGTTAATAACCATTTTTAATATCTGATAATGATAATAAGTTATTAGTATTTAAACTCGGAACAGACCAGAATAACCCGAAACAAAACTCGTATGACCCGACATTTTAGAAACCCGACCCGAAATCATAAGTTGATACCCGAAACCATCCGGGTAGTCAATTACCTGACACTACTGGACACTAACCGACACTACCCGACACTACTGGAGACCACTAGGATACAACACTAGCATGCATCTATATTAGATCTGATCTATTAACTAATTGACCTCGGGTTACCCAATGTAATTTCTACTGAATCACTATTGAGCATATCTATATATCAATGTTGTTATTCTCTTATACCTATGTTCCTTGAGTTACCACTGTAACTTACTACTAGGAATACTAGTAATCTCGTACTATGTAATCTTTGATGATTAATGAAGTAAAGGGGACAATTAAATTAAATCAAGTTTATTTTATAATTACTCTTATATTATTCTAATATATATATATAAATGTTGTGTAATGAACTTTTCTATTCTACGTTATTTAGTAAATTATATAAGACAAGATTTTAAAAGTTACAGGTATCTTTATTCTAAGTATATTTACGGTCGACACGTTTGCTACCATTACAAAATCGAAAAAGCCGCGATACACGTAGACTCGATACGCCCAGAATCTTTTTAGGGGCGTGTCTATACAATTAATATTAAGTGATTCAATTACAAAGGTTGCGCTGATTGGTGTAGAGCTGTTCATCGTCGCTCTTATCTCCATCGACGTTATATAACATACTATAACTATAACTCGCCGAATACTCCTCGCCACACTCGATATAATATGTCTATATACGATTCATACCCATAATAATACCTTAGCTTATTCATTAAGCGAGCGCTGACCTATCCATAATAATACAAACTCATTTATTATTTATATACCCACACTTACTCAAACCACACTAAATAACATATATATTAATATATATATATATCATTAAATTACTAAATACTGCTTGCAATATATAATATATACTATATATAATATATATAGTATACAATATATAATATATAATATATACAATATATAATATATACTAATATTATATATTTATAATATATACATACGTACGTTTATAATTTATAAATTATAAATAACCACTAAAGGGGGTTCCACTAACAGTATTTCAGGGAAATAATGTCCAGAAATGTTTGCTATAAAGTTATTTTCTAGCTAGTTGTAGTGGGATACATCCTTTGAAGATATTTCGTGCTTACCATGTTAATTATAGTTCTAGCTGAAATGCTAAGGATACTAAACTAATAAAGATAATGAAGTAATTGTTCTTTTATTTAATAGATATTATTTGTAATTAATTAATATGAGTGAATAATATAGTAACTATACGAATATATATATATATATATATATATATATATATATATATATAAATCTATACGGTTATTTTCGATAATTCAGAAAATACGTTTTTTCTCGATAAGCCCAATATATAGTTTATAATAAACTCAATACAGTTTTAAACTGAGTTTAATATCTACTGTCTATTAAAAGAACGTTAGGCAACTAAAGTTATATTATATTTATATATATATAATTATAATCTTTTATATAGAATAAATGTGTACCATATTAAGTGAATTGTTATAGAAATATTTTAGTAGTAACTATTATTATAATAATTATAGTTAGTAACTATCCTAACCAAATTCAAAAATATATTCATTACAATAAATCTCAGTTTATAATCTTTGGTAAATATAATAATTGTAAAATTAGTGGTAAACAAATAGATTGAATTTATAAATATAAATTTATCTAAATGGCTTCTACGTCAAAATTGATTAAAGTTGCCCAAGCAACGAAGCATGTCAAACATTTAATTTCAGCAAATACAAACGAAGCTAAGGGTAAATCCCGTGATCTATACAAAGCATGGTATCGTCAAATGGAATCAATCCGTAAGTATATGTTAATAATTGACAAGGTCGTGTAATTATTATAATAATTTAAATAATTATTCAAAAAAAAATGTTATTATCATAATATAAATACTGATTATAAAGTGATATTAAGTAGAATACGATAATATATACATTTACTTCAATTGTTATAATGCAATATTATAATGTAAACCAAGCATGTACATTTAATGTAACATTACTAAGCTTATTTAAAATAGTATTTGTGTTTTTTAAAAACGTTTTAATGTGCCTGCTCAAAAATTTGATACCTGGTCAAAAGCTTCGCGATTTGAACGCTCGCAAAAAATGTTATTTGGTTTAGTGATTTTACAATAGTGTATGTTTGTTTGTACAAACATTAACATTTTATTTGTAGTTATTTTCAATTGTTTGGTTGGGTTTACTTTTGATATTGCAGGTTTTTTAGCTACATTACATCTCGAGTGAGCCTATTATAGGCCCTATAAAACACTATATATATGTTAATGATAAGACGTTTCATGTATGATAGTCTATAAATAGACATAAGCTAATTTTATTAATCATACGTTATTGTAAAATCACTAATTCAAATAAACAAGTTTGCGGGCGTTGGGCGTTAAAATCGCGAATATTTTAACCAAAATAAAAAAAAAATATTTTAATATACTAACCTTTGACCGCCAGAAAAATTGTTTATTCGAATTAGTGAATTGATAATCTGATATCTATCTCTATATGGGTGTCGTAACTATATATTAACACGTAACAATTACGTAACACATATGTCATACATTGGATATATCTACACATTGTATATGGTATATCATATTATATATTATAAGAATAAACGTGCATCATAATCGTATCTATAATTATATTATATATGAATTTATACAAAAGTAAGCGTTATTTATTACTCATATTCTTGTGTTCATAAATAACGCTTACTTTTGTATAAATTCATATATAATATAATTATAGATACGATTATGATGCAAATTTATTCTTATAATATATAATAACATTTATACTATATATTTATCAAAGATTTTGCAAAGTAAAGATGGTTCACTCCCTATCTAAGCTATGTAATTATTTTAATATACTTCCGATACCAACCACAAGATGGATACACATGTATTATCATTTATATTTTCTATTAATAATTCATAAGGTAATTAATCTAATTATGAGATTAATATACTTTTGATATTATAATATGAATTATATTTAAAAAATATATATTTTAAAATTACGACATTTTCACGATATTGAAAGTTTATATGTAAATAATAATTACTGAATCGATCTAATTTTGACCTATAAAAAGTTGGTAACATTTTTATGAATTCACTTTTGATCTCCAAATAATTTTTTTGCTAAACACTTAATTTTTGATATATATTGACTTTTTATAATATCTTAATTTAAGATTATATTAAGATATTATGTTACAAATTTCTATGTAAATAGATACGAAATAAAAAATAGATTTTGTTTGCCTACCCGTAGAATTTTAGCTAGTGTCGTTTTTATTTCAATAATTTGGTCGAGTGAACCATCTTTCCTTCAGAAAACATTTGTATTTATACTAATTAAATTAGTAATTTGAATACAAATGTTGTGATCCTTAGCATATTTTAAAAATCTCGAAGCTCTTGACCATATACCTCATTTGTAAATATAATACTTGGTAATATCATACTTTTTTATATATTTAAAAAATGATAATATGAATATAAGATTTATAATATACTTAAAATCACTAATATATATATATGACTGTATCTCGACTAATGTCAAAAATGTTTAAATGATCTTAATGTTAGTTAAACTATAGATGGTGATAATGTTAAATAATATCGAATATATAGTAAAGATTATATTATAAATTACAATATTGAATATATAGTACAAATCTCTACGAGCGTGTTATGTAAAATAAAACTTGTGTGTTTATATTGTATAATTAATGAGTTTATATATGAAGTATAATCTTGAAAGTAAGTATTATAATTTTAATACTTTTATATAGACTATTGTCATCTATAGCTTAACTATATGAATTTTTCCCTTAGGTTGGCTGTAATTTATATATATATATATATATGTGTTAAGATTAAATAATATAGTTAAAACATTGATATCAATTAAACAGTTTAATTGATATAAATGTTTTAACTATATTAACCTACAATTCCGATGTAAACCATGACTACTTCTAGTTGATTGATAATGTGATCATGTGATCATGTGATCACTGATCAATGGTTACGGTGTCAATCTAGCTACAGTTCACCTGATCTCCTTCCACCAATCACAGCCATCCTGTACGAGGTTCCCGATTTCGATGTTAAAGTAGCACGCGAGAAACTTCGCAGAGAATTCGAGAGAAATTCACAGATTACAGACACGAGGGTCATCGATCTTCTAGTAATGAGGGTTAGCTATTGTACCCGTGGTTAAGAGGATTAACAGTTACACTCGGGGCCAGGATATTTATTATGCTATTTATTATACCTGATATTATGAGGATTGACTATTATTATTGGGGTTATTAGGGTTAGCTGTTATACATGGGGTTATTAGGGTTAGCTGTTATACCTGGAGTTATGAGTGTTAGGTGTTATACCTGGAGTTATGAGTGTTAGCTGTTATACCTGAAGTTATGAGTGTTAGCTGTTATACCTGGAGTTATGAGTGTTAGGTGTTATACCTGGAGTTATGAGTGTTAGCTGTTATACCTGAAGTTATGAGTGTTAGGTGTTATACCTGGAGTTATGAGTGTTAACTGTCATGTCGGGCTAGAATCTATACTTGTATTTAGCAGCTTGGGTATCTCAGTAGGCCTAGTCATCAGACATACAGGCAGTAGGATGTGTGTTCAAGCCCGGTCCGGACCCATAAAATAGAACTTCAAAATAATATTTAGAAGTGATTATATATAATTGTGTATATAAAAATGATCTCGTTAAAACCATGGATGCTTAAAATAACAAAAAATATATATGTGAATGAAAATCAACATTTTCTTTAATAATGTACTTATTATTTACTCCACTATTGTAAAACATCTAGGCCTATACTTTAACATACAATTATCCTTTAGGCGCTAAGTATCCTATATAAAACTGTAATCTTCAATCCCTTCTACTTATTAGATGTTCAATGTCAGCTAATACAGCTAATCTAATCACATCACCATATATCATACCACACTTTCACTAATGTAACAATATCTTACTAGCACTCCAATATGCTGCTACACTTCTCAAATATAATCATTGGCTCCCATCAATCATAGAATACAATATCAATTACTCATCATTTAATACACCATAAACCACCAGATTAGCTCATACACCCCCCTATATATTTCCCTGCATTCTGATAATTCTCCTCATCTTCTTCTCCAAAACAAATAACTATCTACATTCAACTCAGTTCACTAGAGTGTGGCCAATACTAAGGCCACCTACCTATGCAATACACCTCCAGTGTATATGTGGGTCACTATATCTCCACGACTAACATTTAAAAAAATACTATTCATCATTTCATAGTCTTAACTTTACAACTTAATTTGTGTAATAATATATTTGTATAATTTGTGTAATTTTTATTAACGTTAGTTTAATTTTTATTGTTTATTATTATATTATGCTTTGTTCAGACGTCAGCATACATAGAGCACTAGAAGTCCATACAATAAATTAAATACAAAATATTTTATTCCCATGTTTACGTAATACATTTAAATATTCTCTTTTATAGTAAAATGTTTGTAGTTTTATATGTTAACAATTAGATAAAACCTATGTAAACATAAAAAAAAATCATATAAATAATATATTTTATAGAAATTTTACATTTCACTCATATTATTTTTTTACATTTATATATATATTATATTAAAATTTGTTTAAAAAATTAAATTTTAATACTATTTTTTTAATTATATTAATTATTCGAACTGTATTTATCATATAAATATATATATAATGTGAAATATTTAAAATATTTATGTGATCATCTTGAAAATTAACATTTACTTGACTTGTCTAATTATATTTAAACTATAATTTCTAGGTTTTAGCGATTTTATTTCTCCATTTATCGTTATTCTTGACAATATCCGATAGTGTGCCTTTAGCAGGGTTTATGGTTTTTTTTGTGGTTTTTTTGGTTTTTTTGGTTTTTTTAAAATTAAATGTTAAGATTATTAATTACTTACTTTACTTACTTTAGTCGAGCTCTCGCTCGACCAGATCTTGACATTTTCTTCCATCCAGCACGATCCATCATCAATGAACGTATTTCGTCTTCTTCTTCGCAGTCACAGTCGTTCTTTAGAATATCTACAAATGTTTTGGGTTGTCGTCCTCTGTTTCTTTTACCGGTCTTTGGCGTCCATAATATTAGATTGTGCGCTATTTCGTCATTGTGTCTTATACAATGACCTGCTAGTCGCAGTCTTCTATCTTTAATGACATCAGTAATCTTTGGCAGTCCTCTATAGAGTTGAACGTTGGTTATCTTTTCTTTCCATGAAGTATCGGTCACCAATCTTAACAATCTGGTATAGCATCCGTCGATTTTCTTACGTAGACTAGCATCTATTGTCCAGCACTCGCTTCCATATAGTAATATTTAATTATTTTCAGATTTATGTTCATTTTGGATTTCCAGATTGAATTCATTTTGTGGATTGCTGACCACGAAATTGCTTTACGAATTTCGAAGTCCTTCTGTGAGCTCAACATCCACGCACCCAGGTATTTGAAATTGTTAACGACTTTTACTATTGCAGTGCAGTTTTCTAGTTCGATGTTGACTGGTGTGTTGTAGTTAAAGGACATTATTTCAGTTTTCTTTGCATTTATATGGAGACCGATTTTAGCGACTTCTATTTCAATATTTGTTAGCATGAGTTGAGCTTGTTCGACTTCTTGGGATACTAGAGCTATGTCATCTGCGTAACTGAGATCCGTTAATATTGTAGCTGAATGACGTCTACTTTGTTTATTTGTGATTTCGAATCCGAATTCCTCTTCGTGTCCTCCAATGGCTTGTCGCATAGCGTAATCCAGTGTTATCACAAATAGAAATGGTGCCAGAGTATCACCTTGTAGGACACCTTTAGTTATTTCAAAGTTTTTAGTTTCTCCGTCGGGTGTTATTACTTTTGCGTGTGTATCTTTATAGGTTAGGGCGATCGTTTGTATTATTACTTCGGGTATACCATAGGCTTCCAGAATATGTAGCATTGTAACTCTGTTTATGCTGTCGAATGCTTTCTTGAAGTCAACGAAAATTATAATAGCCTTGAGATTGTGGCTTTTCACTCCTTCGATTAAACGTCTGAGTGCTAAAATATGCGACGTCGTGGATCTTCCAGTTCTAAATCCGTTCTGATTCGGACGTAGTATCGGATCTATATGAGGTTGAATTCGATTTAATATCATTTTGTTCGTCATTTTTGCAGCTATTGCAGAAAGAGCAATTCCTCTGTAGTTTCCTACGTCTTCGAGATTACCTGATTTTGGAAAAGGAACGATGTTACAATTTAGCCATTGGTTTGGAATTTCATGATGTATCAGCATTTTGTTTGAAAATTCAAGGATTATGTCGTCGAAGTTGCAGTATTTTAGGATTTCAGGAGCAATTCCGTCGGGTCCTGCTGCTTTACCATCCGTTAGTCGTTCTTTAACATTGCTGTATTCTTCAGGCGTGAAAGGTCCAGTTTTTATGTTAGGATTATTTCCACTGATGGTCTTGATTCCTGTGTTACTTGTTTCGTATTCTTCATTGTTGTTTCCCAGTAATTGCTTGAAATGTTCATACCATTTAGTTACGCGTTCTTCTTTGCTATTAGCTTTGATTTTACCCCTTTTTGAATTTTTCCGTCCAGTTATTTTATTTTATCAGCTTCCAGCTTTCTGCGTGCTTACATTGCTCGTTTGATTGTTCAACAAGTTTGACGTTGCGTTCGAGAATTTCAGCTTCGATTTTATCGTATTCATCTTGTAGAGATTGTTTAGCTTGAGTTAATTTTTCATGTGAGTCGATAGTGTTCAATGCGGAATATACGTTGTATGCTGTTTGCGCCGAATTTCTGAGTATCTGTATTTTATTATCTTGGGCGATTATTTTGTCGCGAGGTTTTCTTTTCTTTTGTATTAATAGTTTTGCTGTTTCTTCGTTTGCTTTTATAAAGTGATCGTAGGTAGCTGTTGTGGATGTTTCAGTGGATATTGCTTTTAGTTCGTTATATGTGTGTTTTACTTGTTTGCTGTATTCTTTGCATATCTTCGGATCTCTTAGCATTGACCAGTCATAGTTTATCCTTTTCTTCTGTTTTACATTAGATCTTAGGCTAAGACGTATGTTTACTGTTATAATTCGATGATCAGATCCAATACTTTTAATACAATTAATTAGAAAATATTATATATACCTAGATCGATTATTAAATGTCTGTGCAAAACATACATATATAGAGTAAGTATAAAATATACAACACTAATGAATATTATTTATATATATTAATTATATATATATATATTATTAAATTTTCAATAATATATTATTAATAATTAAATGTTAATAAAATTATTATTTTTAAATATATTTATATAAAGTAAAATATAATAAAAAAAATAGTTACAAATTGTAACAATATAATAATTTAAAAAATAATAATAATAATAATAATATAATAAATATAATTCTCGCAATAAAATAATTAGATGATTTCTAATAGAAATATAATCAATTTAATTCTCGAAATAAAAAAACAAGTTTTACAGCCTTATCATTGCCTAATCGATTCCTTATTTTGATTGAACGCTTTTATAATGTTAAAAAAACCAAAAAAACCAATGGTTTTTTTGATCAAAAAAACCGACCAACCCTGGCCTATAGTACCATAGTACCATTACATTTATGATATCTTTAAATTAAATTGCAAGTGTATATTAATGATGAGTAATTCATCTATATATGGTACCCTATTATATGGTAGACTATAATAATAGTAATTGTTGCTATTAATGAATTATGTTTTGATTATATCCTACATATATACGATCCTACTTTATTATTATCATCATCTCCATCACCAACATCATCATCACCATCATCACCATCACCATCACCACCATCATAATCATCATCATCATCAACACCATCACCATCACCATCATCCTCTACATCACATACACCACACCGCAGGGTCAATCAGAACTAGTGGACACAGCCGAGATATTGAAGCAGAAGAACCACATCATGTACTGGTACACGAAGAAAGAGCTGTCAAAGAAGAAGGATTTCCTAGCCGACTTCTACGACGGAAAATAGACGCTCATACGCTAAGAACGATTGATAACGCCCCCTGACCCTCGACCTCCCACGATATGCCTCCCACTTACGTATTACGAATATATTAATGTATATAAAGTACATATAACTACGAGTATTGGTTGATGTTTTTCTTTAATATATAAATGTGAACTTTGACCCAGTATTTGAACTATGCAGTATATATAGGGAGACTAGACATTATAGATTATGGTGCCCGATAATGTTATACAAATAATAAACCTCTTGAGATCATTGAATCTATTGGTATTTAAATCTATTTCTATTGTAGAATGTTGATCTTAAGAATGTGTAAGGAACATAACATATGTTTTGTATAATAGTGCATAACATATATCACATATGTTTTATATGGTAGTTTAGGCGAAATTAAAAATGTTGAACTTCTATTTTAAATATATTGTATATTTATTAATACATTTTTCACATATATAATAATAATATAGTATTCTATTAATCTCTTGTTTCATATTTTGATAATAGATACAATTTAATAATATTAATATAATACACAAAAATGAATACGAAGCATATGAATATATGTTTTTATATTTATTTTATGTAAAAAAAAAACAAAAATTACATTACTATTATCTTAATATACAGAACATGTCAATAGCTATATAATCTATTCATAATAATTAATTATAATTTAAATATTATATTTGATAAAACATTGCTTTTTTCATGCTTATATTACGAATTAAGATACCACTTGTAGAGATGTAAACGAATAAGAATATATGAATTGAAGTTTTTTTAATTTTAACCCAAATCAAATTATTAATAAATAGAAAAACGAATACGAATTGAATAATTTGTAATTATTCAAATTTTTATATTTAAATTTCTGTTATATATTAATTTTATTTATATTTTACATTATTAAATATTTAGAAACTTGAATATGAAATGAATTATTTGACATTTAATATATCTGAATTAATCTAAGTTCTAAATTATTTAATAATATAGTATAATTTTGTAACGAAACGAATATTTATTTTGCTATTCATTTTCATTTCTTAACAATTCTACATGAAATGAAAGTTAAATTGGCGAATAAATATTAATTATATGCAATTTATTTTATTTTTCCCTTACCAACTGGTAGTTTTATATTTTAATAATTATAAATTTGTAATATATAAGGATACTTAAAATAGAATACATTTATTTAATTAAATAACACAGGTGGCAATACATATAATAATACAAGTACATACCATTACACAAGAGTATATCATATACTTCTAGATATATAGAAACATAGTTTATATTTCTCTTTTCCATATATATATATATATTATTATTATAAATAATTCATTATATATTATTATTGATTTTACATAGAATATAGATAAATAGCTTCTAATTAAATTGATTGTGTATTAGTAATGAAATGTCATTAGTAACATAATCACTATTCATTTCGAATAACATTCATAGGGCAGTATATTGGATATATATCGATAATTTAGATTGAAATCTAAATAAAAATATTTACTTGTTTAATTTATAATAAAATAATATTTATATTCCCATTATCAAATATTATATATAACTACATTAGGACATTTCACTTAAATACATAATTACGCATTCATTAACAAAATGACACACACCCTATTTCCTTGTCGTCGAACATATATCATGATCCCTATATTATGGTAGTTACAATTGAAATAGAAGTATATGATATTATCTAAATATGATAGTAACAAGAACTTCTATACATTTACATATTTTAGTAATTAAAAGTTATAATATCATTATTATATATTGTTTATATCTATATTTAATAAGTAATCTAACTAATAATATAACATCACTTTTTAATAAACAAATTAATAATTATAATCAATAGAGTAGAAGTGATATAACAGTTTAAAGTGTAACCTATGTTATTTGTGTATGTACAATAGTGAATGTTTATTAACTTTATTTAATAATGTCTATATATTTTCTGGTTATATAGTTTATAAGTATAACCTAGTTCTTATATGTTACTATTCACTGGTTTTACTTAGATATCTAATCAATTATTGATAATTGATAATTACATTTAATTTGAATATCTATTATTTCTATTTCACATTATTTGTTTTATTTATATTTTTTTAAATGTAACTACACATTAACTAGTGATATCAGTATATTATATAAAACTATAAGGTTGTAGATGATAGTTATATAATAATAAACCAATAGTTTTATATTAAATTAGTAGATTTTTAATAAATAATTTATGTATCCAATAAATATCAAGTACCTGTAAATATTAATTAATGCTTAATTAATTTTTTTACTCCATTCTATCATCTGTGCATATAAAATTCATTTAATCAATACATTTCTATCCTATATTTAATATATAAACAAAAATATAATTTTTTAATATTTCAGTATTATAATATATAACTAATTAACAATGCCTATGAAGTATTCAAAGCTAGCTACGGACGATGATGATAGACTAGATTTTCAATCTATTTATAAATATGATTCAGTTCATGAATATAATTCAGAATCAAATTACAAATCCGTCTTTAAATATTCGAAACAAAAAAACTACAATTACGGTAAGTTATCTAATAATTAGACTACTGATATAATATGTAGATTAGTTTCAACATTACTATTATTACAATATGTATATCACGTTATAACGATACATTTAAATTTATATAACAATATATGATATATTATCTAATATTTGTTATAAAAAGTTTATAAATGAACTTCATTTAATAAATGATTTATAATAAATGTTATTAAATTAAATGATTTAAGGCCTCGATAATCAAGTTGATTATTTATATAAAGTTACCTCACTAATTAGTTAAATCTACACCGTAGAGACTGTACATGAATTATGTTATATTCATATAATCGCAACATTAATATTATCGCAAGGTGGCTGAAAATAAAACCCAAATCCATAAAAAAATATATATTATTGGAATACAAGTGATCTCGTTGGATTGGTGATCTAGTGCGCAATGATAATACATATTTAATATGATATTAATGCCACTAATTATTTATAATAGTAGAATTACACTAATTTACCAAACAAAATTTTCTCTAAATTCAGTAATTGCAAGAATGGTAGTGGTAGCTTAGGTTATACCTCTAAATTAGTCATCAGATATGTTTAAAATATCTATATATATATATATACAGTGATGGGCAGGATCGTATAAGAAACAGTGGATCAGGTAACTAGTTGAAGATCGGGATCGAGAAAATGATCGTTAAATAATTATTTGACTCGCGATCCTTTTATTTATAAGAATATTTAAATAAATTTTAATATTTATATGTTATCTTAACTTCTTAAATGCATACATAGGTAAGATGTTGTGATTATTACATCATAATAATATTACATTCATATTAGATAGGGGCGCTGGAACGCATCTGTATGTAGGGGGGACAAACCAATCAAAATAAATGTTGTGGTAAAAGTGTGGGGGGGACCAATAAATAGGAGGTCGCCATAGATTTGAAAGTGGTGGGACATATCCCCCCATCCCCCCTGTTGCAGCGCCCCTAATATTAGAGAGTACTTTCTTACTCACTACTTAGTGAATAATACAATTATACATTGTTAAGTTTTTAAATTTTAAATTATAATTATTTATCTAATATATATTTTATTTAAATTATAATTATAAAAATATACATAAGCTGTATATATATATATATAATATAGAATACATTATTTAGTCTATGTTATCATATACTTTTAAAATAGAGTTTATCTACATATCATGTACGCATACTGATGCACTTTTATAGAGCAATTATTGTTTTATATAAAATTACTACATCAACCGAGGTGAGTCATACATTCAACTCGTGATTATTATGTCATATGTATGAATTACTATTAGTGTCTAGAGCAGTGATTCCTAACCTATGGGTCATAACTAGTGAGGTAAATGATGCCGAGCCGAGACTTTCATTTTCGGAATAAAAACGAGCCTGAGCCGAACCGAGACTCTAGACAAACGAGCCTGAGAGACTGTTGAGACTTTGGGTAAAGAGAGACTAAGACTGCATCATTTTTTAGATTTGAGCATCATTTATATCACTAGTCATGACCCAAATTCGGGTCATTGGATTTTTTTGTTGGGTCATGAGACAATTTCTAAAAATATTTATATATATATATATTATAGTTTATATTATTCGTAATTACTAAAGTTTAATAATATATATATATATATATATATATATATGTTATGATAAATAATGATTGAATTGATGCATAGTACTATTAACTTAATAGTAGACTTCAATACATTTGTTATTATTAATACTATTATATAATATATTAAAGAGTCAATATCAATAATAAATATATACATAAATTTATATTATAAATGTGGAATACATACCTTCAACATGTTCTCTAAATGATGGATGATTAACGAGTCTTATAGGAAGTATGCGATCTATTAAGAATTTTAATAATAACGAATGTATTGAAGTCTGAGATACTGCAGTATATACATGTAGTAATGGTATCTTCTAATCTCAGTTGCTTTAACTTTTTGGTATTTTCTGACTGTTTTGATACATCGTGCACTTTATTTCTTTACTGTATACTTTGAATTTTAGCAGCATCATATTCATATAATACATGTTCATGTTTCCTGCAATAATGTAGCCATAGATTATAACAGCTAGTACAACCGGCTTACATTGTATACAGGTAGGTCTACTTTCTTTTATTTCTTTAATAATATCAAATTGTTGTGGACTAAATAGATATGCTCGTGTCCATTCTACTCGCAGTCGTTGATCTTACCACATATTGTATAATGATGAATTATAATTATACTTTATTAAATATAACATATAATGGAAACTAATGACGTAACAATTCGTGATGCAAGTTACGCCCATACCTTTGATAGTTTGACCACAATCTATTTTAAGAATTATTAATCACAATTGAGCTCGTATATTCCTACCTGCATCTAGTGATGCACTGTACCACTGACTTGTACTCGATATAAAGGGAGTCGATCCATGCAATGTATTTATAATATAAATTGTATATATTTTATAGTATTATAGTACGATATTATGGCACTATAATACAATATATGTAACTATATATAGTAATGGATATACATGATATTGAGATATCAATTAGATACATTATGTTACATTATGTATCATACATATATATATACAATGAGGAGCGGGAATGGGTAACCGATATTATCGGGGATTGGGATCACCATTCCAAAAAAAGGATCGGTGCCCATCACTGTATATATATATATATATATAGAAAAGAAATAACCTTTCCATATCTATGGATTTAGATTAAATAGTATGATATCTTCAATTCAAATAATCGATATAAAGAAAGTGGATAAGAAATGCATGCAGTACATGTAAAAGATAGATGCGCAAATGGTAATTTTCTGGATAAATTAACAAAACGACAACAGCGATTTTGATTGGATATATTAGACATATTAGTCATATTTGTCATATTATATAGGTAGAATATTAAAACGGTTGTATTTTCATCAATATAGATAGAAGTGACTTCTGTCTATATCTATGGATTTAGATTATATATATATGTATATATACAATAAATTAGTATGATATCTTTAATCGAAATACATTCAAATATTAAAAACCGAACAATTATTAGGGATATTGATATATTATATATAACTATTTATTTTCAGTGCAGACAGTCAATTAAACTTGATAATAATTATCAATATAAAATTTATATTAGCATGATTCGACTGCAGCGCCTCTACCGTAAAGTGCCATACACTACACTCAATTGCTTATCCACTCTCTCTCTATATTGATGATTACATCATAAATATTAAGTAACTATAAGGTTAACACTATCAATCAAATTATCAGATATATCTGCTATGAATTATTACATTACTATTTATATATATATATATATATATATATATATATATATAAATATATATATATATAAATACATATGATACATACATACATATGATACATACACATACAGTATACAATACTCGATGGTTCAGATGTAATAAATATTGTTTATCATTAATTATAGATGTTATTGTATGAAACATATCGTGAACTGGATCGTCTAGATATAATATATGCTATACTCTGTGCGATAGCAGGTGTACAGCACGTGTTCTTAGTACAGGTACAGCACGTGTTCTTAGTACGTGTACAGCACAAATAGAATACACTTGCTTCATAAACGTGTTCAAACATGCGTATATAAAAGCATATTATAATGCTGCGCGTACTATAAACTGTGTGCGTGCACATAGAACACAAGTGTGTGTGTGTGTTGTAATACAGCTATCCACGTCTACACATGGTTATCATGACTGCCCTCATCCCCACAGAAATCACCACCAGCACCACGAACACGTCCAACTCTGTGAAGAGGTACTGCGAGCTGCTGGTGATCTTCTTCGCATACTGTCTGTTTGCTATCACTCTGCCCTACTCCGCATGCTTCTTCATAAAGGTTACCACTCCATAGCTATCCACGTGTATGTGCCTGATATTGCAACTTATTACCATTTTACAACCTCTTCAAATAACGATTTATGATAAAGTTGCTATTTTATATAGTATACTCATAATTTAATATTATATTATATATATATATATTATTATAGTCATTTTGGTGTAATCCTTTTATTCCATCCATGAATTTAAATCACTTTTTACTCAACTAAATGCATTTAATGTCCCTTCGAAACCACTCTCATGTTAAGGTATCCATGCTTTTAATGAGGGCTTATCATTTTTTTGTACATATTTATAAGATCACTTATAAATATTATATTAGATCTATTTTAATGGACCATACGATACTTGAACCCGCGTCCTACTACCTGTGCGTATAATGCCTTAGCCAACTGAGCCACACAGGCAGTACATATATATATATATATATATATATATAGCCAGAATTATATATATATATCCAGAAATCAACATTTAGTAACATTATAGCTGGTATTGATTAAAGGAAGGTAGCATGCACTTGAGTGATAGGTGTGCAATGAAACCCGAGTGTGTGTGTGTGGGTACAGTAGCATATCTATAAGAAACATATGAATACAATATAAACTATGATAAGCTAAACTTTTTTTTGATATACATAAAGATGTAAATATAATTATTCTGAGTTAAATGAATTTGATAATTACTAATTAGGTTTAATGTTAGTCATCTCTATATTAGGTATCAATATCATCTACAGTAACTTATAATCAATATAATCTTTTGAAAATTTCAGAAGTTATAGATAACATATATGCATCGATATAAAGAAAGCAGATAAATAATTGACGCACGCAATGCATGTAAAAGATAAATGCGCAAATTGTACTTTTATCGATAAATTAACGATATGGATTCAGTGCTTTTTGACTGGATATTAGTCATATTAATAATTCAAGTATTAAAACAGTAGGATTTTCGTTGAAATAGATAGAAGTGACTTCTCTCTATATCTATGGATTTGGATTATATATGTCAATAAGATATTATGATATCTTCAATTTAAATACCTTTAAAAACGAAAAAATTATGAGGAATGTTGATATGTTGTATTTTAAATATATAACTATTATTTATAGTACAGATAGTAAATTAAAATTGATAGTAATTATCAATATAATATAAATTAATAATAATAATTTAAAATTGAGTAGATATTTAGTGGTAGGTTTCGACTGGAGCGCCTCTATCGCAAAGTTCCATACACTACATTCAATCACTTATCCACTCTCTCACTACATCTATGTATATATTTGAATGATATTTAATATTAATAAAATAAATGTAAAATAATTGTTCACGTAATTTGTATAAGTAATGGTCACCTGAATTATTTACAGTATTTTGCAATAATTAACACTACATTATAATATAACATAGTATATTATAAATTAATATATTTAATATGTATTTAATATAAGCACCATCACCATCACCACCACCACCACATCACCACCACCATCACCACCACAACGACTACCGTACTCTCATCATCACAGCCACTTTCACCTATAACACAATCACCAAGATATCACATCTAGCATTACTGACACCACCACCACTACCGCCACCTATACACAGAAACTGAAACACTACGAGCGTTACGTAATATTTCGTCTGGGTCACATACACTCATGTCGAGGTCCCGGGTTCACCCTACGTCTGCCCTTCATCGATCAAGCGGTTCTAGTAGATCTTCGCCCCAAGGCCTTCAGTGTTCCGCCCCAGAAGGTCAGAAATCGTCACTTATTACCACTAGGGGCGGTACCGATGATTTATTCCAATGATCGTATATTAGACTTAACGTCTGACAAATAAAGTTATCAACGAATGAATCTTATGACACGAGTAACCATTATAAACATTCGATAGGGGAGTGGGGGTAGATCTGGGGGTGGGGTCTGATTTATATAATAATTTAAATGTTACTGCATATTTACTTTACTATAGTATTTAAAGTAATTTGCTCATATTTATTTCAAATTAATGATTTTAGTATTAGTAAGCTAATATAAGTGAACACATTAAACATAAAATAGGCTTAGCGTTAAAGTAGTCTATGTTTACTTCCCAGTATGTTTTACATTTGAAATATTGAAGATATACTTGTTCTTGTATACTTTCCTTGAGATTAAAGTGGTATCAGTAATAGTAATAGTAATAGTAATAGTAATAGTAATAGTAATAGTAGTAGTAGTAGTAGCAGTAGCATTAGCCGTAGCAGTAGTAGTAGTAATGGTATAAGCCCCTATACCAGAGAGAATAGTCTTACCACTACACATCTACTTGCCTACAGATATTGACAATAGATGGCGCCATCATAGAGATAGGCGCCGACATCTACTACAAAGTGAAGGACGCGATCTCTTCCGTCAGCTGTATCAAGGACATCCAACACTCCATCAGACAGCTGGCCTTGACCTTGATACAGAAGCAGGTGTCCACCGTTGAGAACATCACCTCCTCTAAGATGAAGGCTGTAGCAGATCAACTGAAGGTAGGCCACGCCCCCTTGTGGGGGGCGGAGCTTACAACTAGCATACCTAACTATCATCTCTGTGTATATATGTAATTTAGTTTGTTTAATTATTAATAAAGTATATTGAACTTACATAAACTACAGCAGCTATGTATATAATAATGATTATGATTATATTCGTACTTGTTATGTATTAAGGCAGTGTTGCTGATAAATATAGCAATAATATAATTCACCATGTTATAAGATAGGATAAATAAGCATGGAGTATTATTATGTAATATGGTTCAATTTCTTATCTATAGTAGCTAATGACCTACTTGTTTTCTTCTATATTTAGCTAATAAATACGGCTTTATATGCAATAAAAAAAAATTCTATATAAAATACAAGTAGTTTATAAATTTATAATAATATATATCACATATAATCATAAATTATTAGATATTATTCTAAAAAATGTCATATATATATTTTATTTTTATAAATTTATAAATTTCATTTTATTGTTTTTAATCTATATATAAATATATTTCCAATGCAGAAGATTTTATCAACAATTATTCAATAATAAAAAAGATATTAATATTTTAGTAACATACTTATCATAAAAAAAATGAATGAGTAAATTGATGTTGAAAAATAAATTAATATTTTTTTTTAATATTTACATGCTAAACTTATATTTCAAAAATTTAAAAAATCTTATATTCATAAAATGGAATGAAAATATTCCTCATATTTTAAAGTAATTATTATTTTATTTATTTACAAAATATTTAGAATATTACAGACTAGTAGGTGTCATAAAACATTGAATTTTGATAGTTATATTGCAAATTTGTTATAAAAAATTTTGTAAAAGAAAGATAATTAATTATATAATATAATTATTCAATAAAATTGATTTATAAATTTGTTTAGAAAAAAACAAACGTCGCACTTAAAGGAGAGATGATATTTTAGATAACTTGGGTGTCTATTTATCGCAGCTAAGGTGGTTCTTACTACATAGTGGATATCTAGCTGAATCTAAATAAATAATATCAATACAAATGTATAATCGACAATGATATTTAAATGGTTACCAATATATCACACACACATGTGCTCACACATACACACATATACACACATACGCGAGTTACCCATAATGATCAACACAACTTCTGAATATTACGATACTTTGAATACTAAATTAGGAGAACGAGCATTGTAGTTAGCAACCACTAGTTGCTATAGTAACGGTAGAGATAGCTACCTAACCATGGTGAACATCGTTCTAACTCTTTGATTGACACCTCTAATTACGTACAGGATGAAATGAACAGTATGACGCTACAATGGGGAATCGCAATCGACAAGATTGAAATGTTAGTGTGGAGGTCATATCGGTGTCTTGCATAACGTGTATTTTGTAAGCAATTGCCTCTCCACCTTTGAATTGTTGTACTCACAAAAAAGCATATTTTCATAATAAACTATATCATAATCCTATTTGTTTAGTATAAATCAGTAGAAGATGTATTTCACTTGATTATTTTTCGTATACAATTGAAAACAAAATAATCATATTAGGAATTTGTTCCCCACTTTGAAAGCATTAAAACAGCACAGCCTCCTCATTCTCATCTCCCCCCACCTATAACTCCTACATTAGCTGTGGTTGTCATGCCAACCCCCCCCACCTATAACTACTACATTAGCTGTGGTTGTCATGCCAACCCCCCCCCACCTATAACTACTACATTAGCTGTGGTTGTCATGCCAACCCCCCCCACCTATAACTACTACATTAGCTGTGGTTGTCATGCCAACCCCCCCCCCACCTATAACTACTACATTAGCTGTGGTTGTCATGCCAACCCCCCCCACCTATAACTACTACATTAGCTGTGGTTGTCATGCCAACCCCCCCACCTATAACTCCTACATTAGCTGTGGTTGTCATGCCAACCCCCCCCCCACCTATAACTCCTACATTAGCTGTGGTTGTCATGCCAACCTCCCCCCACCTATAACTCCTACATTAGCTGTGGTTGTCATGCCAACCTCCCCCTACCTATAACTCCTACATTAGCTGTGGTTGTCATGCCAACCCCCCCACCTATAACTCCTACATTAGTTGTGGTTGTCATGCCAACCTCCCCCTACCTATAACTACTACATTAGCTGTGGTTGTCATGCCAACCTCCCCCCACCTATAACTACTATATTAGCTGTGGTTGTCATGCCAACCCCCCCACCTATAACTCCTACATTAGCTGTGGTTGTCATGCCAACCTCCCCCTACCTATAACTACTACATTAGCTGTGGTTGTCATGCCAACCCCCCCCACCTATAACTACTACATTAGCTGTGGTTGTCATGCCAACCCCCCCCACCTATAACTACTACATTAGCTGTGGTTGTCATGCCAACCCCCCCACCTATAACTCCTACATTAGCTGTGGTTGTCATGCCAACCCCCCCCCACCTATAACTCCTACATTAGCTGTGGTTGTCATGCCAACCCCCCCCACCTATAACTACTACATTAGCTGTGGTTGTCATGCCAACCTCCCCCTATCTATAACTACTACATTAGCTGTGGTTGTCATGCCAACCTCCCCCTACCTATAACTACTACATTAGCTGTGGTTGTCATGCCAACCCCCCCCCTACCTATAACTACTACATTAGCTGTGGTTGTCATGCCAACCCCCCCCCACCTATAACTACTACGTTAGCTGTGGTTGTCATACCAACCTCCCCCACCTATAACTACTACATTAGCTGTGGTTGTCATGCCAACCTCCCTTCCCCACGCATCTGTACAGGTCTACGATAAAGATTCTACAAGAGCCATCCGATAATGCATTGAATAACATCGAAGGCCCGATGAAGATCTTGAGTTCAATCTTCTGTCCCACTGACTCCAAGGTCAGTTAATCTCCTCTTCCTCCTCCTCCTCCTCCTACTTCTCCTACTCCTACTCCTTCTCCTCCCCCTCTACTTTCTCCTGCTCATGCTCCTCTTCCTCATCATTCTCCTCCTCCTCCTCCTCCTCCTCCTCCTCCTCCTCCTCCTCCTCCTCCTCCTCCTCCTCCTCCTCCTCCTCCTCCTCCTCCTCCTCCTCATCCTCTTTCTCCTGCTCATGCTCCTCTTCATCATCATTCTCCTCCTCCTCCTTCTCCCCCTCCTCCACCTCCTCCTCTTTCTCCTGCTCATGCTCCTCTTCCTCATCATTCTCCTCCTCCTCCTCCTCCCCCTCCTCCTCGTTCTCCTCCTCAGTATCCCTATGTCCCCCCTCTCCATACGATGCTTACCACAACTACATCACCACCATGCAGCAATCCAATGTGAACAGTATTGTAGGCCAGTTCATGAACATCAATAACATGAGATCACCTGAGGAGCCTGCCAAGGACATCAAGTCTAATGGTAAGTGGTATAGACTGCAATAAGACACTGTCTTCTCGATAATGAAGTACGATAATGTATTCTCAACACAAACAGACATTGTGACTGTCACAATTATTTAAACTATTTATAATATCACTTCCAATCAATCAATAATGTCATTTTATTACTCATTTAAAAATATGAATAGGTACAAAATATATATTTGTTTGTATATATATATATATATATATATATGCCTGGTTCTGAGATATAATCAGAATAAGTTCTGTTAAAGTGTAATATTAAAAATTTTTTAAATAAACGAAGACCATTACTTAAAACAACAATATTAGTTGTTTACATTATCGTAATGAGTTGTTACGTTGTGATGATGATAATCAAACTATCAACCGTAGTAGAGATTATTACTATGGAGAGATGAGTCACTAGTTACTTGTTATCCCGTGACTCGTAGGGGCAATCAATGATGCCAGAGTAACACTTTCTCCAGTCGTTCATGTACATCTTTTATTAAACAATTAACATCTAACAATGTTGTTATAACCCATGTGACCATGACACTACGTTTACCACAGTGGCTGCCGAAACCCTCATGAAGATGGTGAAACCTGTACTGAACGAAAAGTTTGTAGCAGATTTCCAGGTGGCGTATAACTTCAAGTTGATCGACAACGACGAATCTATCTCCTGCTACCATCTGGATCTCAAGAATGGTCAGTTTAACTTAGTGTTGTGATAACCTCAAAGTCATTGCTTTAAGGGCGCCATATTTACATTCAAAACATAGGTAAAATGGCTGGTTAATAGGTATTAAGTTTTTATTTTTAAGTATTCTTTTTATTATTGTTTTGTTTATATCAATAATACTTAGTTATATTATATTTACTATTGATTATTTTGTAGTGAATATATTTGTATACAATTTTCATATACATATATATAATTTTAGGTAATTTTTAAAGAAAAACACAATTTATCCTGTTATATGTTTAATTTTAAATATTTCTGTATATATTTATAAATATAAATTTAAATTATTTATTATATTTCTAACTATATATAATCTGAAGTAAAATTATGTATAATTATATGCATTATCCTACATTATGTGAGTGTGTTTAGTGAACACACATCATGCTATTTAAAATTGTAATTGCATTTTTATTAATTATTCTACTTTTTAATTTCAATTATAATTTATATATTTATATTATTTTTAATGTTTTATTATATTTCATTTATATATATATATATATATACGGTTAAATGAAAAAATGAAAAATAATATATTATATATTATATATGTTATATTATACTATTATTATCGTTATACTGTTATAATTTATTTTCTTATTGGTGTTATAAAATGTATTATTTATAAGTTTATTTTTCATAGAAACATGATTTAAAGATTTAAGATGTTATTTTTCATATATTGTAGTTTTGCAATAACTAAATTAAAAATATAATTTAACTTGAAAGAAAACGCAAGTCTGAGTACCACATATGAATTTTTAAATAAATATATTATTTAAAAATATAGTTTATATTAATCGTTAAATTTACAAATAAACAACAGTTTAGAGTTTTCTATTTTTAATTTACATATTAATTTATTTGTTTACAAAGTAGTATGTACGTAAAATATTAAATAAAAGCATTGATATATTAATAATAGTAAAAATAAAATAGTAAATAAATATACCTAATAATATATTTAATAACTAATATTATATATATATATATATAAAATTAGTAATTATTTAGTAACAGAATAGTGGGCATTTTCTCATAATGTTCTTAATACTCACTTAATATAAATGTTACAATTGCTATAATTATATGTGTACAAAAATAACTATTATATTTTATTTTGGTTTTTAAACAGTCAACATTGCTAGAATAAACAATACAATACATTTATATCATGTATAATATCATGTATTATACCAAGTTATAATGATAAAATGTATGCAAAGAACATGATAAATATGCAGGGTGGTTTCATCATCAGTTACGACTCACCACTAATCACCGGTAACCCCCCTACCCCCCCCCGATAACAGGAAGTGGTTCCGTAGGACCTGGGCCCATAGTTGATACCGATGTCACCTTGACACTTCAGTCGAATGACCTTCACAAGTTAATCACCGGTCAGTCATTCATTATGTTACTTATCTTGCGTCGTATTACCTTTAGCTTCTATAACTTACATTATTGAATGTATAATATATATATATTTATATATATATATATATATATATATCTTATATTATGTGACTTACATTTATATAACCTACATTATTTTATAATAACTACTTTACATGTCAGCAGCTACTTATACGCGTTGAGTGACTCGTAATCATTCGCTTTACAGGAGATATTAGTATTTTTAGTGCCTACATGACCGGTCGCATAGAGGTCGAAGGTGAATTGAACAAAGCCAGTAAGTTGTCTGAACTTCTAAAGCTGATCACCGACAAGTAACCAACACTAACACTAGAAGAAGAAGTCTGCCATCGATGATTACTCCTGCCACGCGATCATTGTGAAATAGTCTGGCCTATCATCCATACCCATACGTCAAACTAATTAGTAGACATTTATAGACATACGTTTATTTTATAATTTTCTTTACACATTTATTCACTTCATAACGTCTACTTCAGTTTACATCGTACCATAGTAACATTGAGTAAAGATGCGTTAGAACAACTCGTTCGATCGTAAAACTAGCATTCATCGTCATTTAAATAACGCACTAGCTTACAAAGGTACGACGAGATCTAAAGGTCATGTGACATGACAAAGATGTCAGAATGTCTAATTCTAACGGACGCCTATAGCAGAGCATCAATCGCTACGGTCCTCCAATTTTAGTGCGTGTGATTATCTAGATTTATTTAACCTATTATTGAGTAGACGCTTCGTTTAGTAGTATTACATATAATCGAGTGTGGCACAACGATCGTGTGTGACGTTGTTTGTTTACGTCGTCGTCGTCTTATCATCGTGAATGTCTTACAAACATATCACCCCCCCCACCCCCCGTGTTTATTATCGTATAAAACGTTTAGTTTTATATTCGCCTTCCGCACTCTTCTTTATATACGCCCCCTTCTTTATATCTGCCCCCTTCTTTATATACGCCCCCTTTATATTCGCCCCCTTCTTTATATCCACCCCCTTCTTTAGGTATATCTGCCCCCTTCTTTATTACCCTCGAGGTCTGAACCTCCCATAATACCCCGCTGTATTTCGTACACTTTTATACCCACCCTGTGCCCTATGTAGACACCCACCATATCGTTTATATCATCTCAACATTTGCGTAAACAATTACTCCATCGCTAATCCTATCTCAATCTCGACCAAACAGTTATAGCTCTCTCACACCTGTCATATTATTTATTTATATCTTTTTTACGATTGTCTTAACTATTGTATTATTTATTATTCCAGAGTATTTATCGTTCGTTATTAGGTAATTGAGCTTTTCTCGATTATTTATTATTATGTTGAATAAATTTGTAATAATTCAATTTAATCTAATAAATATATATATATATATAATATATAAAAATACTATTGCCACTGTATTATTATATTGGGTCGTTATAATATATCGATCTGGATAAATTAAATGATCTAAATGATTAGAATATAACTTATATACTTATAACTTATATAGCTTCTATTTAAATATGTATATTAACTTACTATTAGTAAGTATATTAACCTGGTCAAGCTGTAGTTTTAGCTGAGTCGTTTCTGCCCAGCTTATACATTGATTTAAATATAAGGAATACCCCACGTATACAATATATTATTTAGTATTTATTAATACAAGGAGTAAATTGAGGTGTATATTTTATATATCATTTAGTAAGATCTAGAAATATAATTGGTAGACGTATTAACATCTACATATGTTAACACATAGGTGCAATATTATTCTATGTTATATTAAATATATTTAACTCGGAGATTCTGAAATATATTGCAAATGATCTGTATAATTCCAAACATATTTTTTCATATATTTCGTAAATGTATATATATATATATATAAATCTTCTAAATAATACTTATATATACAGTGAAACCTCTCTGAAAAGAAACTGGTTTTTTTCAATAATGTTTTTCTTATAAAGAGGTTTTTACTTTTTCAATGATTTTAAGAATTAATTTATAATTGAAAAGGCATTATATAACTTATATGTTATATATATAGTATATTTATTAATACATAATGAAATTTCATTATATTTACATTATCAATTATAAATTATGAATCATCATTGATGAGTATAATATAATTAATAGTAGAATAATCTATTATATATTTAAAAAATAATTTTATAATATAATAAATAATTTTATTGTATCATAAATAAATGTAAGGATATAATAACATTTATTAATTAATTTTAATAAATTGAAGTATATGCAATAACATTTATTAATTAATTTTAATAAATTCAAGGATATACAATATCATTTATTAATTAATTTTAATTCAATTTGAGCTATTTATGTAATATAAAATAAACTTTTTAATAATTTAATAGAAAAGCATTTATTTTATTTTAAATATTAGAGTTAAACATTAACCTATAATTATTAGAGTTAATAATTACGTTTGAGTTGGTGTGAAACCCCTTTCAAAAAACAAAAATATCTTATATAATAAAAAATATATGACAGACAATTATTAATTAATTTCTATAATTGTTATCAATATAAAAGAGGAAATATCATATAAAATTATCATATATATTATAAAATGTCAAAATACAATAACCTACTTCTATTTATTTTTATATATAATTATTTTTTATATTTTGTATACAATAAGTTTCTTATAAAGAGGTTTTTCTTATATATGATTTTCTTATAAAGAGGTTTTTTAATGTGTAAAGGGTTGGATTCCAACCAAATGTGTGATACATTTTCATTTAAAGAGGTTTCTTATAGAGAGGTTCAACTGTATATATATAATCGTATAAGTGGTATTGTAGGTGGCACTATATATATGGAGTTATATTTTCATATTGATCATTTATATATTTAAGTAAGATTTCACCTACTATTTTTAATCATCAAATGTTGGATAAATACAAGGTTTTCAGTAAAGGAGGACTATATTATATAGTCTATATATAGTATGTTAACATAATTATGTTATGTTATTTTAGTTTTACGTAGAGATTTCTTGAGTTTAAAAATATCAGATATAAGCGAAAGACGCACAGTATGCAGAGAAATATATGTGGATAGAAGAGGTGTATATTTTTCAGTAGAAGGGTGAAAGTAGAGTAGTTATTCAGGAGATATGGGTGATGTTAGCAGAATTGATATCAGTTTTTAGGAGAATTAATAGATTTGATTTGTCTATAATGAATAAGTTTCTTAGAAAAAGGAAGTTAGGAAGGAGAAGGTGAATAACTTTACAAATGATGTTGAAATGCTATGTAGGTAGATAACATGTTGTAGGAGAAAATCTATTATAAAATTTATGAATCTAGAGATCTGCAAAACATAAGGACGAGAGATTGATAATCTGTATGGATAAGAAAAATGATGAATTGATTCATGTCGAGGGAATTGGTAAGAGATTTGAATCTCTAATGATATTATAGAGTTGAGTGAAAGTGATAAGTTAAATAAATGCGCGAGTAGAGTGTGTTAGACTACCATGGTATGCATGGTCTAGTGTTTAATATTCACAATCAGATCATTGAATTCATAATGTCAATATTTTCATTTAAATTTAAAGATATTATCAAATATATAAACTATATATATATATATATATATATATATATATATATATATATATGTATTTATAAACGTTTATAAACGCCATTTCTATTTCAATACAATATAAATTTATAAATTATAAAGTTGTACATGTTACATATAATTATCCTTATAAGGACATGAATATGTCGCTAGGATGTCTTCTAAAACATATCTCGTGACACTTTTATTTTACTGTTAAAGGATTTTATCTTTGTATTACAATATTGTCAAGGACTATGACTAGACCTACATATTTAAATTTAAAATATAAATCAATTTAGGCTATAAATCAATTTACCTATCGTTTTTAATGATTTCGGTATGATTATATTAAAACGTAATGCAAATATGTTAATAACAATATGTTTTTTGAGAATACATGTAAAAGCAGATCAGGAATTTGTGTAAGGCGAGGTGGACATTATAAGGAGTACCATACATATGGGGCAGACACGGATGTTGTTGGAATTCAGAAAGGATTTATGTAATGTTGGAGAAGGTTAGTATTGATTTAGTATTTGTTGTGAGCGCGGGGGAAACGTATGGGTGTGTACTAGTGATGTAAATGATGCTCAAATCTAAAGCATGATGCAGTCTCAGTCTCATTTACCTAAAGTCTCAACTCGGCTCGGGCTCGCTTGGCTAGATTCTCGGCTCGGGCTCGTTTTTTTTCCGAAAATGAAAATCTCGGCTCGGCATCAAAAACAAATAGTCTCGGCTCGGCATCATTTACATCCCTAGTGTGGACTCCACACTGTGGAGATACATTCAACGAGGTAGACTTATTGTTTGTGAGCGTTATGGACTAGCATGGGTGTTTTGTAAATTATCTTTCTTTGATATATCCCTATAGGGAACAAGTGTAATTTAACGAAGATGGGTGTAACACCCATGGCTACGAAAGAATATTCTGATATATATATATATATATATTTAAAAGCACTATGAATAAAGTTATATTTGATTATAGGAAATATTTAATATAATTGAAGTCGTACATATATTTGTATTCAATTTATTTGATAATAAATAGTCCTATAGGAACATATTGTGATAATAACAAGAGCTCCTATAACGTCGAGATTATATGAGGTCTCGCTAATAGTCAGAGATGTCATAATAACGATGCGTCATGCGATAATGATGCTAATGATGATGCTGATAATGATGGTGATATACGGTTTTGTAGGTACTAATATTGTACCCATTCGCTCGAGGTGGAAGAAAACAATAATGATATAATGATAACAATTAGATAATAATAATAATAAGTTGGAGATATATCTTTTTTGCATATAAATCAAGACAAAAATAACTAATAAGTTGAATGATTTAGTGATAGGCCTATAATACTTATAATAGGTACTCGTGCGATACTCTACGGAGTGTTGGCATCATAGCCTGGCAATTGGCCTCACATCGAGGAGCCTTACGGTGTAGGGGGAGCCCTGTAGTATACACGCTAGTCAACCGGACACTGTCCATTATCCGGGGACAGTCTAGTTGGTCAGATAGACAGTCGGGTCATGTTGAAATAAATAAATAAATTAGAAATTGATCGAAGTGGTTGAGCGAATAGCTTGCCTCGCCGATAGGTCATAGTTGAATGTAGCGTAGTGATACGTCGAGGACACGCTAGTATGTCCTTCCACACGACTTGATCAACCTACGCATTTGATATCTGTAGGGCACTTGTAGCTCCAGTCGCAGAAACCCACTGAAGGGTTGAACCAAAGATCCGATGCGCATTTGTAATATTTCCTGTAAAAATGTACGCCATTGTATAATTATAACATAGGTCTATATTAATAGTATTAAAGTAATTACCATATGGTATAATTTCAGTAAGCAACCTTTACTGATGATTACCCGTATATTTACTTATTGCCAGCTATAGTAGTATCATACATCAACTGAAGTAGTTGCACAAATCTCATTAGAAACAATAACGTTAAAACAATACATACTTGAGAAAGCAACATTGACCACTGTCCGTAATGAATAGCTACGCTCGGACGCACGTGACCAACACGTGACCACGTGACGATATATGGTAATAACGTGGTTATCGTACGACTCGTGACGTCATGAGATTGCTGAAACTTACGTAACAGCAGGTCTATAGGGGAGGCGAGGCTACCAACCTTACAGATTTTTGACAAGACCAGAAAGAGCCACATCTAGGCGTGTACACGTAGAAACCGTCAGCCTTACCGGAACACGTGAACGTATCGTCACCACCACCGTACGAGTTGTCTCCTATTGGAAGAGGGCGGGCGGTGGGGTCAGAGGTTATAGGTCAGAGATTAGATAACGCTACTTCTACTGTTCGGTAACTTATCTACGCTACGTATTCAGTATGTCTAATACAGTAGTAATATATATATATATATATATATATATATATATATATTGTTATTTGTTATTTTTTTATTTGGTGGAGTCCTTTCATCCCATCCAGGAACTTAGATGAAGTTTTCACTTATAACCATATATGGCTCTAATGTCCATTCGAAGCCGCTCTCATGTTAAGGCATCCATGGTTTTAACGAGAGCCGATCATTTATTTATACACAATTATATAAGATCACTTCTAAATAATATTTTAAGACCCATTTTATAAAATTAATTAATGGTCCGGACGAGGGTCGAACCCGTGTCCTACTGCTTGTGTGTCTGACGCCTTAGCCACTGAGCCACACAGGCAGTTATATATATATATATATATATATATATATATATATATATACAGTATACTGTAGTATACTACCAAATATTTTGCTAAGCAAAGATATAACGCTCTCTATGTAAGCAACGTTATTAATAGTAATACATTCCACCGCTAGCAGTTGTATAGAAATCACTGAAATAGATTTGACGCGATTTACATATGTATTTATATTGCATGTAATTTAATAAAATAATGAAAACATTGTAGTATATAGTATATACTACAATGTTTTCATTGTTTTATTAAATTACATGCAATATAAATTAGCTTTTACTCGCCACATAGATATGTGTAAAAATTAAAACCAACATTTCTTATAAATTTGTTATAGATTAGGTATGACAAATTATTTGTACCATATAACTAATAATTAAAACATATTATTTGAAATTTTAAAAGTGTATGGTTTTATACGAATTTACATTATAAATAACACGTGGTTCCGAAATATGACTCTATATAGGTGGCGCTGTTCATTTGTGTGTGTATACTCGTATTACACGATTTCTCGTGAGTGTTATATCTTTCCTCAGACAAATCTTCGCTATTACATAAATTAGCCATAACTTAGCCAATCGCTTATTCGCGAGTAAATAAGTTTGGAAGATCTAAGATAAAGACACTTTTAAGTTGGGTAGATCTAAGAAAAAAGATATCTTCAGTTCAGAAGATTTAAGATAAAGGAACTCTTCAGTTAGGTATATCTTAGATAAATAAGATCTTAAGTTAATTAGATCTAAGATAAATAAGCTCTTAAGTTAGGTAGATCTAAGATAAAGAAGCTCTTAAGTTAGGTATATCTAAGATAAAGAAGCTCTTAAGTTAGGTAGATCTAAGATAAATAAGCTCTTCAGTTAGGTAGATCTAAGATAAAGAAGCTCTTAAGTTAGGTAGATCTAAGATAAATAAGCTCTTAAGTTAGGTAGATCCAAGATAAATAAGCTCTTAAGTTAGGTAGATCTAAGATAAAGAAGCTCTTAAGTTAGGTAGATCTAAATATATTACCGTGCTGGTGTGTAGTCGGTACTGGGGTGGTTGTCGTAGTGGTGGTAGATGTCGTGGAAACCGTACTGTTAAGATGATGATATTAGTATCTCGATTAGAACAATGTAAACATGACTTCCGGGTGGTGGACAATGAAGCATGTATACGCTACTTTTAAATAAAAGTAACTTTTACCACATTTCACATTTCGAGTTTTACAAATTTTTATCTAATTTTACGGATTTTAAATTATGTTACAGGAATTAACATGAACATATATTAATATTAAAAATTAATCTAATATTTTAATATATAGTACTTATATATTATTAATTTAGAAGGTATAATTTGATATAATTTGTATAGTAAGAATATTTTTTCTACAATATCATATGCCTTAGAAATATATTATTTTATTTGCATAATTTTTAAACAAAATATTAATTATTTATAATCGTATTGAAATTTAAATGAAGAATTGGTGAAATAGAAGACATAATATGTGGTAGGAGTGCTATACTACAGTTGATGACGTCACACTTACGTAGTGGTGACGACATGTCCGTTAGAGTCGGTGACCGCGGGGGTTGTAGTCAGTACCCCGTCGTATACTATCTCGTTTAGCTTCTTCAACAATGGATATTTACCCTGCAGTATTTCAACGTTATACATTACTATGTATCGTTATTATATAGTTATGTAATATAACACATTAATTATAGTTATTATATTAGATAATGTAATATATAGCGTTATAAGTGTATATTGATCATGATTATGTAATTAATTATGACGTAATCTAAATAATTATTTACTTAAGTATGCTAACCAATCCGCACGAATTTCCATTAAAATCATCAAAATCTAAACTCCATAGCATGAACCCAGCATAACCTTTAGATCTCAACCACCTTGCCTATTAGTAATAGTGTTAACGATTACACGTGAGATGAATGACTCTAATTACAATGCTGATCAACTTAACGTGAACATTTGTGTATGTTCAATGTGTAATATATTCACCTTAATCTCGATACTACGGACATCGTCGTAGCCTACCCATTGGTCTCCTCTATGGGCATAGGGAACCTGATGATCTTCGCTCCAAATGTTATTTCCCGGGTACTTGTTGCATACCTGTCAATCAGCGTGCGTAAGTAGGCGTATTAAGTGGGCGACGTGTGTTAGTGATGAATGATGACGTGGACGTCGATGTGGTTGTATACTCTCGATTTTCATATAGCTATCGGTAATTCGGGAAGCACCATGACTATGTCCGAGTAGTAATATATTTGATAACTTTTATTTCACGGTTGAAAGATATTATTACATTTTGAGTACGCCATTTAAACTACGAACTATTAGAGGCCTTGCGTAGGCCTATTTGTAATCAAACGTCAACACGCCAAACAAATTACTAAATAAAATATATTCGGATTAGAAACCTAAGAATATTATTGATTATAATTTACAAAATAAGGAGATAGAGGAAAGTTGAGCCAATCCTTGTTGTGATAAATTATGAATGATCGAAAATTCTCAGTTATTAGAGCGTTTTCTAGTTTGTTAGAGTTTAATTAGTTTAAATGTCAGGTCAAAGGTTATCTATAGGTTAACTCGAGGCTCTAGAGTTAACTATATAGCTGGAGAGTGTAGTGATCCACTAGTCGTCGCCACTAACCTCGTAATAAGATAGCATTCCTTCCTCCCTTGTATAAGGTCCGGGCGAGCCTCCCCTAATTCCTATGTCTGGATCACCTAGACCATATCTCCATTGGTAGGCAAGTGTAAACGTACGACCGTAAGAAGCCATTCCTATGACCAGCTTGCTCGGAGGACATCCTTTTCGTACCCAGTTATCTGCCACGGCTTCCTACGTACACGTGTAATTCATAATTACGTATTCGGGCGATAATACCACTTTAAGCGGATGTTTACGACTCGTACAGGTAAACTGCACATATTACAGAACCACTGTAATTATTATAGGTAGCAACCTATATAGTTACTAATGCATACGTATAGTTATTTATTATGTATTATTTTATTTATTATTATATTCGATACAATTAGATATCCAAATAATTGTATAGAAAATGACCACGTCTATGTCCAAATTCCTCTATACGAATATTAATAATTGAAAATATGGCTTACTGCGAACGCTGAATTTACTATCGTGTATTATATATATGTCAAATGACGCCCGCCATTCTTACCACGTTGAGCGTGCGTTGTGCTGCGGTTTCATTGGCTCTAGGATAAAGTGCGGCGTGATGACCAGTTACCAAATCCCAAGCTCCGTGTAAATCGTATGACATCAAACCGATCCAATCCAAATATCTATAAATAGAATTTATGTATTTCTACACACGATTAACTTTATTATAATAGACATATATCTATATATATATATATATATATATTGTATAGCAAACTGAGTATACTTAAATATTATATATATAACTATAGGAAAACTGTAGGAACGTTCCAGAGGGCACAGTCTGTTATACATATAATGTATAGGATATTTTATAGAGAATATAAAATAAATCTCTAACAAATACGATTAGTCACCGAACCTCGATATAATAGGCACTTCGTAGGCGGCTTGCACTGTTGAGAATCCGGCGCCCACTGCTGCAGTTACCATTAGACGTCTGGCTCCTACGGATATGCGCGGCTTAATGGCGACCCGTACTTATAAGTATAACTATACTGTACTGTACATCTATACTACTATTACGGTGTAGCATGGCATATAATAGTATCGTTTATTGCTTCTTTCTCTTAGTGTTAATAATAAAATCGTTTACATCAATAATTTGTTTTAATCCGAAGAGCTTTACATTGTAAGAAACTTTAGTTGTCTTTAGGTATCGTTAAATATAAATTAAATCTAAATTATTAAATCGATATTAATTATTCGCGCGTTGTTAAGCTAGTTTCCATGACGACGGGGCTTACCTGTACGTACTGCTTCTCTTTGATATCCCTTCCTCAATTGGTAGACGAGTTTAGTGAATCTGAACTTATCTACGGCCGGAGAACCTCTCAGACCCGGATACTCGAAGTCAAGGTCAAGACCGTCGAACCCGTAACGACGTAAGTACGTAATACTGAGCGGGCGGGGATTACGTCAGTATTCACGGTATTATTGCGTAATTAGTAATAAGTAATTGTATATCTTCGACTGTAGATCGATCTAGCTGATCACAACCCAGTCAAGCCTAATTCTTTTATTTACGCGTAGAGAATGGAATATTTACAACTAATTTGAGAGAAATTACAATGCTGATGAAATGAGAAATTCTGTTGTACAATTTAAACAAATGGAAATATTTATTTCACTAATTTGTATATTAATACTATATTTTTTAATAAATTGAAAATAGTTTTTTACCGCGATTCTAAGAACCGTATTTTTCATTAGAGGCATCGCAGTTACACGTTCTAGCTTCCAATTAATGCTCATTTAACTAATACTTACATGTGATAAAATATATTATAATATTATATATAATAATATATATATATACACACACCAGGCTACTACATTTAGTGAATATAACTAGATACGTGGGTATATTTACCCGTAGGTCTATAACTAGGTATTTTGTGAACATTACTCCTACAAAATTACAACCCTAATTTATAACCTATAGATATTAATATAACTAACAACCTAATAATGTAAAACCCCTTGTTATGAACATAACTAATAACCTAATGTAAAACCTCTAGTTTCGAATATAACTAACAATATACTAATATACAACCCCTAGTTATGAATATAACTAACAATATACTAATATACAACCCCTAGTTATGAACATATATGTTATAACTAACACTATAATATTAGTTATAACTAACAATATAATAATATAAAACCTATAGTTATGAACATAACTAACAACCTAATAATATACGACCTCTAGTTATGAACATAACTAACAACCTAATAATGTAAAACCTCTAGTTATGAACATAACTAACACATTTATAGTGTAAAACCTCAGTCAAGAACATAACTAACAACCTAATAATGTAGATAATGTAACTTCTAGTTATAACTATACCTAATGCAGTTAACATCTAGATATTTGTACTACCAATGTCACTAGAATAGAGGTAGGGGAGAGCGGGGCAGGTTGAGCCGGTTTTTATAAAAACACATGTATCTAATAATGTTATGAATATAATTTAATAAAATAAAGTGCATAAGATACATATAATTTATGATCAATAAAAAACCTTCATAAATCAGTGTAATGATAAATAATTAATTATATAATTACATTATAATTTTTTTTTAATTTGGCTCAACCTGCCCCGTCTAATGGGGCAGGTTGAGCCATGTAGAAAAAATGTAAAATTAAAGATATATTTAAAAAATAAACATAGTTTAAGTTATATATTTATATTTATTAGTTAATTAACAATTATATTCACCAAGATTAATATCAAAACTAATTAAACTTTTAAGGCGATAGGTTATATTAGGAGAGAGGTTAGATTCTCTATGTTTTAATCCAGCATATAACCCAATTATTTAATTATTTAAAATAATTACTCAATTATATATTTAATTAATTAGATTATTATTATTATTTAAATAATTCATTAATTAATAAATTAAATAAATAAATAAATATGTTTAATGATATACGGGGCAGATTTACCCTATGGTCAACCTGCCCCGTTTTGCTATGGTCAACCTGCCCCATATCACTAGTATATATAAAAGTATATCTAATTAATTTGTGAATGATAATTTTTGAATTTTTTATTTTATAATATATAGTATATTAAATATACTTTATTTATATACCATTAATAATGCTATGTTATTACAAAATATATTAATAATATCAAATTTAAACTTACTGTCCCACCAACGAGTTTTTCATAAAATATTAATAATTAAATAATATTTTAAATAGTTAAAATAAATAATTGTTGAGTTGATATAATAATGCTAAATATAATTGTGTATACATGTATTAAAAATTACATTAAAATATTTATTAATAGCAGAAATAATTGAGATGGCTCAACCTGCCCCTATGGTCAACCTGCCCCGCTCTCCCCTATACAATAGAAAATCGATTATATTAATAAGAATATGACTTACGTGTTGTTAACGAATTGTTGACGATTATATCTAGATGATAACATATAAGTCATCTTTTCAATTCCGAAATTCCATCCTCCGACAGCCAGCAATGTCTTTAACTTATTATTCTTTAATTTCAACGCCTGCAATCTTTTATACCTGCGCAAGTACAGTTGGAAAAGTTGTATTGTAATTACACGCTATGTTTTAATACAGCTTACACCTATTTGTATAGACGGTAATGTTACGTTACGTTGTATTGGTAGCTAGTCTACGTTATTGCTTTTTATATATTTGTTATCGATCACAACGTATATTAATTGTTTACTAAGGATAATATTGATTAATGATCTACAATATATTTAGTGTTAGCAATTATAGAAATTATTAAACTATTAATTATATAAATGAGTAATTATCGAATATTGCGTATAAGTTAATGCTTATAATATATTACAAAACTATGCATATGTATGCGTGTATATGCGTGCGTACGTGTGATAATAAATATGAACTTACATCGCCACATCATTCCATTCGCCTATCTTAAGATTGTTTCCCTCCATTGAAGCGAACGCGTAGATGATGTGAGTGCATAGGAAAGGGTCGATGTTTTCTGGGAAGAACTTTTGACCGGAAGGGCGATACTGAGCCCAGTTAGTGTAGTAGCAGACCTTCCTGTACTTAGCTGCCGATGACTGCGATACTGTGTGAGGTACGGGTGAATCATGATGTACGGGTGAGTCATGGTGCACGAGTGAGTCATGGTGTACGAGTGAGGCATGGTGTACGGGTGAGTCATGATGTACGGGTGAGTCATGGTGAACGAGTGAGTCATGGTGTACACTGTACGCCGTACAGTGTACGGGTGAGTCACTGATGGGTTAGCGCATGGCTAACTTGTATGTTTATTTACTGGTTAATTAATGCACTAGTAGTAATTCAATAGTAATTACTATTATTATAAATACTTGATTTCAAATACGGTATTGACTACTGTATATTTTAATTTTATAATAGTTCACATAAATAAGTACACTTTAAAATGTATACAATTAATCTTTGCGAATAATTTTAAAATTAAAGTATGATGATAGTATCTTTTATTAATATTAAAAATATTATTACACTTTTGAAATATAATAGTTATTATTATATGTAACATAATATTATTATGCATGCATGCATATAAATAATTAATAGCTACATAAATATAAATATATTAATTATTGTAATAGTAATACATTAGTTAGTTATCATATATATATATATATATATATATATATATACATAAACTTTATTAACAAACCATACAAAATGAGTATAAGTAAAACGATTGAGACCTTCATGATTTACGATGTAACAAATATCAAGATTTACTTACTTTTATTTTACGTTGTTCCGCTATTTATACTAAAATATGCGTGCGTTCAATAACTATCAGACATTATTAATCGCCAGCTTTCTAACCAATAGGAAGCTTGCGAACTTTTATATGTAATTCAATAACTATCGATGATCTTTAAATACGCCCATCACTATTTCTAAAGAAAGTTATTTATCTGTTATAGAAAGTTGACGTTTCATATTTTATATCCATTGATATATAGACTATATTATATAGTCATTATAATAATACCATTTAATAACATATTTAATTGTTATTATAACTCTTATTATATTTTATGATAGAATAGGTACGTGAATATGTACGTTATTATATATCTGTAGAATATATTTCATGTTTGATAATATCAAGTGCCAAAGATACACAGGTATGTGAAGTAATGGTATAGTAAGTATACTACATAATTAAAATGTACTTTTTCTTATTAAAGTGTAAATTATAAGTTAATCTTGAATAAAGTTATAAATATACTACATAGGCCAATAAACTACATATAACCAATACAAAATGTAATTTCTTAATATTAAATATATCATAGTACTGCTTAAATTTATATTATAAATATAAATTAATATAAAGGTGACTGTTAAAATCTCTTTAAATCTCTTTATCCATTTATTAAAAATTTATAATTCCATTTCTCGAACATCTTAAGATGCTAATATTCATTAAAAAAAGACGACATCATCGATATTTATATACATAATTACATGATAATGAACTTGTATTACAATTAATAATATCTATTCGAGAATATAATAAATATATTTTAATATTAATGAATGAATTACATTGATTATGTATTTGATATAACTCTTAAAATAACTTAAACTATATTTTAATATTCTTCAGTAGTGACGATGAAAGTACAGCGATTATATAAAATAAACTAGATAGCAAAAAAAGACTTTTTACAATAGAGGAATTAAAGATAGCAACTAAAAGTATACAAAATGGAAAAGCTGTTGGCTTAGAAGACATATGGAAACTAGGAGAATTTCAATATAACTTACTAAACTCTTGCAATAGTGTATACTCTCAATAACCAATAGACAGACGGAATGAATGATTCTTAATTCCTTTCCCTAAAAAAGGAAATATTTGTATCACCAAGAACTATTGGAGAATTACACAAAATCCAATTGAATCTAAGATATATAACTTGATGTTATTAAATACATTAATAAATATATCCTATACTGAGGAAAAATCTAAATAGTTTCCGCACAAAGATATCAACATCAGGATAAATGCTAACTATTCAACGTATACTAGAAGGTATAAAGTCTAATAACCTACCAACTACTCTCATATTTATAGACTTTTCAAAAGCTTTTGATTCAATACATTGTGTAAAGATGAAATATATATTAATAATATATCGATCTATAATGGTATATATACATAACTCGTAAATGCCATATAGATGCTCTACAAGAACACCCGCTACAAGGCAATATCACCTGATGGCGACACACCCTTCTTCGATATATAACTATAGTATACTGGAGTACTACAAGGAATGCATGCTGCAAGCTACGCTAAACAAATCATGGAGATAATACGTAACGAACAAGGCTCCTTGTGTGACCACTCGAGTGGTAGGGAAAGGTAGGCAAATAATTCATGAATAATAGGTACAATACGCGAATAGCATCTGGGGTACCCCGGTCACTACCGGAGAAACAGAAGCGATGTAGCAAGAGAATTAGCAAGAGAAGTAGCAGGTGAAGTAGCAAGTGAAGTAGCAAGTGAAGTAGCAAGTGAAGTAGCAAGTGAAGTAGCAAGTGAAGTAGCAAGCGAAGTAGCAAGCGAAGTAGCAAGTGAAGTAGCAAGTGAAGTAGCAAGAGAAGTAGCAAGTGAAGTAGCAAGTGAAGTAGCAAGCGAAGTAGCAAGTGAAGTAGCAAGTGAAGTAGCAAGTGAAGTAGCAAGCGAAGTAGCAAGTGAAGTAGCAAGTGAAGTAGCAAGTGAAGTAGCAAGTGAAGTAGCAAGAGAAGTAGCAGGTGAAGTAGCAAGTGAAGTAGCAAGTGAAGTAGCAAGTGAAGTAGCAAGTGAAGTAGCAAGTGAAGTAGCAAGTGAAGTAGCAAGTGAAGTAGCAAGTGAAGTAGCAAGTGAAGTAGCAATTGAAGTAGCAAGTGAAGTAGCAAGTGAAGTAGCAAGTGAAGTAGCAAGTGAAGTAGCAAGCCAAGTAGCAAGTGAAGTAGCGAGTGAAGTAGCAAGAGAAGTAGCAAGTGAAGTAGCAAGTGAAGTAGCAAGTGAAGTATTAAATGAAGTAGCAAGTGAAGTAGCAAGTGAAGTAGCAGGTGAAGTAGCAAGTGAAGTAGCAAGTGAAGTAGCAAGTAAAGTAGCAAGCGAAGTAGTGAGTGAAGAGGCAAGAGAAGTAGCAAGTGAAGTAGCAAGTGAAGTAGCAAGCGAAGTAGCAAGTGAAGTAGCGAGTGAAGTAGCAAGTGAAGTAGCAAGAGAAGTAGCAAGTGAAGTAGCAAGTGAAGTAGCAAGCGAAGTAGCAAGTGAAGTAGCGAGTGAAGTAGCAAGTGAAGTAGCAAGAGAAGTAGCAAGTGAAGTAGCAAGTGAAGTAGCAAGTGAAGTATTAAGTGAAGTAGCAAGTGAAGTAGCAAGTGAAGTAGCAAGCGAAGTAGCGAGTGAAGAGGCAAGAGAAGTAGCAAGTGAAGTAGCAAGTGAAGTATCAAGTGAAGTAGCAAGTGAAGTAGCAAGTGAAGTAGCAAGAGAAGTAGCAAGTGAAGTAGCAAGTGAAGTAGCAAGTGAAGTAGCAAGTGAAGTAGCAAGTGAAGTAGTAAGTGAAGTAGCAAGTGAAGTAGCAAGTGAAGTAGCAAGTGAAGTAGCAGTCGAAGTAGCAAGATAAGTAGTAAGTGAAGTAGCAAGTGAAGTAGTAAGTGAAGTAGCAAGAGAAGTAGCAAGTGAAGTAGCAAGTGAAGTAGCAGTCGAAGTAGCAAGTGAAGGAGCAAGCGAAGTAGCAAGTGAAGTAGCAAGTGAAGTAGTAAGTGAAGTAGCAAGAGAAGTAGCAAGTGAAGAGGCAAGTGAAGTAGCAAGTGAAGTAGCAAGTGAAGTAGCAAGTGAAGTATTAAGTGAAGTAGCAAGAGAAGTAGCAAGTGAAGTAGCAAGTGAAGTAGCAAGTGAAGTAGCAAGTGAAGTAGTAAGTGAAGTAGCAAGTGAAGTAGCAAGTGAAGTAGCAAGTGAAGTAGCAGTCGAAGTAGCAAGAGAAGTAGTAAGTGAAGTAGCAAGTGAAGTAGTAAGTGAAGTAGCAAGAGAAGTAGCAAGTGAAGTAGCAAGTGAAGTAGCAAGTGAAGTAGCAAGTGAAGTAGCAATTGAAGTAGCAAGTGAAGTAGCAAGTGAAGTAGCAAGTGAAGTAGTAAGTGAAGTAGCAAGTGAAGTAGCAAGTGAAGTAGCAAGTGAAGTAGCAGTCGAAGTAGCAAGAGAAGTAGTAAGTGAAGTAGCAAGTGAAGTAGTAAGTGAAGTAGCAAGAGAAGTAGCAAGTGAAGTAGCAAGTGAAGTAGCAGTCGAAGTAGCAAGTGAAGTAGCAAGTGAAGTAGCAAGTGAAGTAGCAAGTGAAGTAGCAAGTGAAGTAGCAAGTGAAGTAGCAGTCGAAGTAGCAAGAGAAGTAGTAAGTGAAGTAGCAAGTGAAGTAGTAAGTGAAGTAGCAAGAGAAGTAGCAAGAGAAGTAGCAAGTGAAGTAGCAAGTGAAGTAGCGAGTGAAGTAGCAAGCGAAGTAGCAAGTGAAGTAGCAAGTGAAGTAGCAGGTGAATTAGCAAGTGAAGTAGCAAGTGAAGTAGCAAGTGAAGTAGCAAGTGAAGTAGCAGGTGAAGTAGCAAGTGAAGTAGCAAGTGAAGTAGCAAGTAAAGTAGCAAGTGAAGTAGCAAGTGAAGTAGCAAGTGAAGTAGCAAGTGAAGTAGCAAGTGAAGTAGCAAGTGAAGTAGCAAGCGAAGTAGCAAGTGAAGTAGCGAGTGAAGTAGCAAGTGAAGTAGCAAGAGAAGTAGCAAGTGAAGTAGCAAGTGAAGTAGCAAGCGAAGTAGCAAGTGAAGTAGCGAGTGAAGTAGCAAGTGAAGTAGCAAGAGAAGTAGCAAGTGAAGTAGCAAGTGAAGTAGCAAGTGAAGTATTAAGTGAAGTAGCAAGTGAAGTAGCAAGTGAAGTAGCAAGCGAAGTAGCGAGTGAAGAGGCAAGAGAAGTAGCAAGTGAAGTAGCAAGTGAAGTATCAAGTGAAGTAGCAAGTGAAGTAGCAAGTGAAGTAGCAAGAGAAGTAGCAAGTGAAGTAGCAAGTGAAGTAGCAAGTGAAGTAGCAAGTGAAGTAGCAAGTGAAGTAGTAAGTGAAGTAGCAAGTGAAGTAGCAAGTGAAGTAGCAAGTGAAGTAGCAGTCGAAGTAGCAAGATAAGTAGTAAGTGAAGTAGCAAGTGAAGTAGTAAGTGAAGTAGCAAGAGAAGTAGCAAGTGAAGTAGCAAGTGAAGTAGCAGTCGAAGTAGCAAGTGAAGGAGCAAGCGAAGTAGCAAGTGAAGTAGCAAGTGAAGTAGTAAGTGAAGTAGCAAGAGAAGTAGCAAGTGAAGAGGCAAGTGAAGTAGCAAGTGAAGTAGCAAGTGAAGTAGCAAGTGAAGTATTAAGTGAAGTAGCAAGAGAAGTAGCAAGTGAAGTAGCAAGTGAAGTAGCAAGTGAAGTAGCAAGTGAAGTAGTAAGTGAAGTAGTAAGTGAAGTAGCAAGAGAAGTAGCAAGTGAAGAGGCAATTGAAGTAGCAAGAGAAGTAGCAAGTGAAGTAGCAAGTGAAGTAGCAAGTGAAGTAGCAAGTGAAGTAGCAAGTGAAGTAGCAAGTGAAGTAGCAAGTGAAGTAGCAAGTGAAGTAGTAAGTGAATTAGTAAGTGAAGTAGCAAGAGAAGTAGCAAGTGAAGAGGCAAGTGAAGTAGCAAGAGAAGTAGCAAGTGAAGAGGCAAGTGAAGTAGCAAGTGAAGTAGCAAGTGAAGTAGCAAGTGAAGTATTAAGTGAAGTAGCAAGAGAAGTAGCAAGTGAAGTAGCAAGTGAAGTAGCAAGTGAAGTAGCAAGTGAAGTAGCAAGTGAAGTAGTAAGTGAAGTAGCAAGTGAAGTAGCAAGTGAAGTAGCAAGTGAAGTAGTAAGTGAAGTAGCAAGTGAAGTAGCAAGTGAAGTAGTAAGTGAAGTAGCAAGTGAAGTAGTAAGTGAAGTAGCAAGAGAAGTAGCAAGTGAAGAGGCAAGTGAAGTAGCAAGAGAAGTAGCAAGTGAAGTAGCAAGTGAAGTAGCAAGTGAATTAGCAAGTGAAGTAGCAAGTGAAGTAGTAAGTGAAGTAGCAAGTGAAGTATTAAGTGAAGTAGCAAGAGAAGTAGCAAGTGAAGTAGCAAGTGAAGTAGCAAGTGAAGTAGCAAGTGAAGTAGCAAGTGAAGTAGCAAGTGAAGTAGCAAGTGAAGTAGCAAGAGAAGTAGCAAGTGAATTATTAAGTGAAGTAGCAAGAGAAGTATCAAGTAAAGTAGCAAGTGAAGTAGCGAGTGAAGTAGCAAGTGAAGTAGCAAGTGAAGTAGCAAGTGAAGTAGCAAGAGAAGTAGCAAGTGAAGTAGCAAGTGAAGTAGCAAGTGAAGTAGCAAGCGAAGTAGCAAGTGAAGTAGCAAGTGAAGTAGCAAGTGAAGTAGCAAGTGAAGTAGCAGTCGAAGGAGCAAGCGAAGTACTACTTTAGAACCCATTCATGGATGACGATCACGAGGGAGACATACGTTGACATTTATGTTAACACCTACGTTGACATAACTAAGAGATGATGCAATATGTATACGTTAGGAACTACCGATAGCGATGAGTGATAGAGAGGAATGAAGGATACGTGTTATGAACTGCAGAGTAAGCTCGACCTGGTAGGGTAAGGTACACTGACATATTAAATTTATGTCAAATATTATATAAATAATATGACAGTGTATAATAAATAATGACATTTTACTATGACCATGAACAATTCTATATCTACACATAGCAGTATATATAACTCAAAGTTGTCGATAACTTCAGATATCTTGATTTATGTATGTGCTATATGGTAGTGTATATACGTTATATAATAGTGAAAAATGGAATATAAATAAAAGTCATGAAAGCAGACTCAAAGAATGTTACGGTGTAGGTAACTAGGAATGGTGTTAAATGTCACATGACAAGCTACCGAATAGTAGATACCCCGTAATAGCTTGCCGACATATCACATATGTGATAGCGAATGAGAATCTCCTGACACTGCGTATGTCATGACAATGATGTGGCCCATAGTTCAATAATATGTAGGCCTCGGTATGGATCACGTTATCTATGACTTTAAGCGATCACTTTCGTGGATAATTAAGAGGCTGATCCGACCTTGGAAGATATTATTCAGATGAAGATGGTAGAAGACAGATGGAAGATTGCAATGACGAGAGTTCTAGGTAACGTAAGTGATTAAGTTGTATAGTTACAAGAATTTATGTTCATTAATTAATATTATATGTTATTGTATTATATAACAGAAATTAATTAATTGTTTAATATTACTAATTAATATATATATATATACTAACTTATTGAAATTACTAAACTAGTATCATATAATACATATGTTTACTTATGTATTATATAAATATATAATCAATCAAAGTAATGCCTGCATTGTAAACGACTTACATCCGGGTACCATAATGACATTATAAAAAGGTAACACTTCCTGGTTATACAAACCACTCGATATCGCTGACTTCAAGTTGTACTTAGTGCCTCGAGGTGTAGCATACAGGTGCTGAATAGCTGCTTCTTACTTATATATTAATCATGTATAAGTGTGTGATGAATGGGTTATACTCACGCCTACATTAATGTCAATTGTACATATATAATATTTTTGTGATTAATAATTATTATTATATTGATTATATATAGAGTAATTATTATTATAATAATTGTATATATATATGTATATATATAATAATTGTATATATATATATATATATATATATATATATATATTATAATAATATTAATAATAGTTTTAATAGTAATAATAAATTGATTATTTAATTATAAATATTCTACTTAAAAACGTTCTTCAAATGAAGACATCTAAAACTGACCTATTAAACGCCTATACCCATATATGGGTATATCGCCATAGCGTATGCTGCATAGGTTAAGCATAACCATAACAACTGCCATTATTAGTATAATACGTATATGATATATACTAATTTATCATTTAGCCCTTACATTAATTCGACCTCTAATTCCACTTATTTCCATTTACGTTATCCGTAATATTCCATGACCCATATTCAAATATATGTCAATGTATTAATCATAGACTTAGGATAGTCTATACAGCGATCTACTATAGTAGTCTATACTATATAAGTGATAATTGCGGTGTGGGGTACGCAGGGTGACTAAGTGATGGATGACTCACCGGTCCGGCTATGGGCGTGGTTCTATACGATCACGTGTTCATCAATAGGCCCTGATGATTAATCAGTCGATCTCGATGGACACTAATACAATGTTAACTTGCACTGATCGATCTGAACGCTGTTACATGCGTCGTGTGTGAGGGGTGTTGGCCGATGCTAATCTCTCGTTAGATTCGACGATTAAAGAGCAACTTATATTTAATAAATCATTGCACTATCATTTTAATATAACTATTATATTATATTTCGGTACGATATATTATTAAATATACGATATTAGTTAAACTAAAACTTAGTATTTTAGTGAACAGAAGAAAACTTTACGTTTTATGAATTACCACTATGAAATAATTACGGATGGGATTGTATGATTGTTTACATTTCTACAAACTATAATATATTACATACCTATTATAATATATTATTATATTAAAGTTATATATACTTTGTAAAATAGTTAGTAATAAGCATATTCATATAGGTGGGATATATCAGTGAGGAGATTTGTCCGGTAGATTTGAGGTTAGGGCTTTGGCCGATAATTACCTATTATAATAGGCTAATCAGAAATACATTTATTTAAATCTCATTTTCATATTTATTATTAAATATATCTATAAAAACTCTGTTTTTATTACTTAATTATATAAGATAAATTTTAATTAATATTATTTTATAGATTGTTATATTATAGCAAATATATATATATTTTTTTATATTGCTCCAATATATATTTAAAAAACATTACATGAGTTATTCATATATGTATACGAATTATATTTAATATTCACTCTTATAATAGATTTTCGACTATATATTATCTTAAAAATTTAAAATGGTTAGAAGTTTCTTCCAGAAGTAAAGCTTTTTATATTTAATTAAAACAGTAATTATTTCTGGAGAACTAACCTGTTTATCAACGTTACTATCATAGAAAATAAATGGTTATTAGAGGCGGTATCCGATGAAACTAGAAGAGGGTCGATGTAGACTGCAAATTACAAAGAGGTCCTTGAGGATTTCCGCTGCCTCGATGTGGAATAAGACACGTATGTTAATAAGAAGTGCGCCTTCAATTTCAATCTTCCGCAAAAGACTGAAGAAATATATTTTATTATAATTATTGTGTTTAACATTATTATTTGATTACACGTTAGAGAATTGTTTCTACTATTATTTAAGTATATACACAAAATATTAGTATTATATATATATATTTATATATATATATGTATATTATATACAGGGCCGGCTTAAGGGGGGGGGGGCAAATAGGGCAATAGCCCGGGGGCCCATGAATTATTTGAGAAATTTTTTTTTACTATTATATGAAAAAAAAAAATTTCTTAACTATTTATTTCTTAACTATACTTAACTTATATATTATTAATTCTAATTCAAAAAATAAAAATAATATAATAAATTAATTAAATATGAGTCATTTAGGCCGATTTGAAGAGTGAATTTTACAAAAATTGACACGAAGATATGGTGGAAACAGCTACATGAAGATTTTGGAGCACATGCTAATAGTTATAACATAGATCTTCTCACACATCTTTGATTGTTAGATAAAATAGTATGAAACGGATTGATAAATAATTGTTTGATAAATTAGAAGGTGATAAATGATAAACGTATTAAGGGATTATTAACCATAGTTGAATCTTAACAATTTATAATTCTATAATTAGTTTACAAAACAAAAAGTATACTTTTTTTTATTAAAATTAAATATGATGTATATATTAAGATATATTTAACTATGATTTCTGATATTTGTAAATAATTATATTGATTATAAATTACCAAACAATGATATTCTATATAGATTTATAATTGTTATAGTTATTAAAAAAATAGATATTTTCAAAATAATTAATTTTCTCTATCTTATGCTCGTATTAATAAAATTTGTATATTCTCATAGTGTATATATTATTATAGTTGTATTAGTACACATAATATATATATATATATATATATATATAATAGTTTTAATTTAAAAAAGATTATTCTGCTTTAGGTTATTCCTATAGGAAAAATACTATATATAGTATTTTTAATAATGTCTATTGATGAAAGGGATCCCTTTCATAATAATTCGAATTATGTACATAAAATGATTATCTTTTTCAACATACTATTATTACAGAAATATATTATATTTATTGAAACAGATATTATTTATAAATATATATATAGGATATATAACATAAATATAATACTAAAGGCATTTTTGCAATTATCCACCTATTACTTACAAATGAATGTTAGATTGACATCACCATCATCTATCTATTTACAAATAAGTACACACAATGGCGATATTCTTATTGGAGAATAGGTGATAAGTTATCACTGATAACTACATAATTGAAGAAATACAAAATTCAAAATATTATATTATATATCAGTGTATTCAATTCCAGATATATCACATGTAGCCTACATGATGTAGGTAGGTAACAATTATCGTTATTTATATCAAGTTAGGTCCTATTATTATATAAGTATTTATTGATTTACGATTGTACGTTGAGATTCATTGATAATTCACTGATAATTTATCACATCGGTCAATATTTAGCTACCGATCTATTAGCATTTTTTAAATAATAATATATATATTATAATTATAATTATAATAGATTATATAGCTCAAAGTTATATGCCAGCAATATCTCTGGAAGATTCAACGATATGAAATATATTATAATATACCATAGTCCATTAATGGACTATGGTCAATATGGATCCACATATCTACACTGTGTATTCCTTCAATCTGGTTGGGCAAAATGCCGTTAAATCTTCGACAAGTGTAGCAATATTCTTTGACTTCATCCCAAATCAATATAATTTATTTAGCCAAACTATATAAAGAATATATTAACATCTAGATTAAAGAAGAATATAATATTTTTTATTAAAAGCATTATCGAATATTAAATGGTGATCGCAAGCAGATTATGTTAGTGCACTCTCTTGTGGACTTCTTATAATTACATAATTTATATCTGATATTATATATGTTAAAATATAACGTAAATTACATTACTAGAGTCGACGAATTTATTCAATAAAATGCAAGAATTTGAGACTTCAATATCATGAAAACCGTTGAACTAATTACTTTGTAGAATAAAGTCGATCAGAAAAGTATTACAATTAGATTACATTGAGATAATAGCGGTAATACAAATATGTATGCACTCTATAAATCAGTGGTTCCCAACCTATGGGTCATGACTCATGAATCATGACTCATGACCCATAATTGGGTCATTGAGTATTTTTTGTAGGTCATGAGCCAATTTCTAAAAAATAATATAAATGCTTTTATATGCAAATTGGATTTATGGACGAGAAAAATTTAAGATGGAAATATATATTTAAATATATATATATTAATGTTTATATGATTATTTTATGATTAAAGTACAATAATAACAAAATAAAATTTGTCATTGGATCATGGTATATTTTTTAATTAAGAATTATAAAAAAAGGATCACGGTGAAAAAAGGTTGGATACCACTGCTCTAAATATATTATGAGGAGTTGATTAAAGTATATAAACAAATTTCAAAATAATTAGTATAATGATAACATATGATAAAATTGAAGAGTTATAAATATTAGTTTTTGCTAAAATGGCCCATTTAATATGTTATTCAATTATTATGGGGCCCATACGTTTTTTTTGTCCGGGGCCCATAGTATGCTTAAGCCGGCCCTGTGTATATATATATATACAATATAAACATACATACGGCCATACATATATGTTTAGGCTTTATAACATATGTGGGAACCTGGCGGATGTGTTAGGAACTATTAGCCATACCACCTCTTCAATTTTTCAGACAATTCCTTATTAACATAAACTATACGTTATATAGGTATAACCTTATAAGGGGTTATCATACAAATCTAATATATGCATACTTAATAATAATAATAATAATAACTATTTATTAGATGTTTTAAATTGTACATTGTTTTTCGTATGAAATATATAATTAGTTATGTTATTATTTCCTCTAAAGGGCTTCAGATTAAGATCAATATATTTGCTATGCTGTCGCCCGAATAACTTACACAAATTAAAAATGCACCTATAGGTGTACGCACCTAACATTGTTATTAGTTGTATTCCGATTTAAATATATTAAAAGTTAAATATTAGAGTTACGTGATATTATTAAGGTATACACTCTAAAACATGCACACGTTTAGCTACATTACGGTTTAGTTTTTATTGTAATCATAATATTACTACAATATTGTCCTAGAAGTAAATGCTTAATATAAACACAGGGTATCGATATCATTACCGAACATATGTTCGTGTACATTGTACAACCACACCGATGTGTGCGTGTGTGCGCGTGTGCGTGTGTGTGCGTGTGTGTGCGTGTGCGTGACATGCATGTATGACACAACGTAGCCTATAGGTAATTACATTAGAATGTAGGAAATACCCAAACGTATTAATAGTGAACGAAAGGTATATCACATATGCATTTAATTAGTTAGTATATATTACTATTCGGTATTCACGCATTAGTAGGTTATTAATATTTAATCTGTAGTAGTTAGAAGTATTGTATTATATACTTTGATTAGTTCGTTTTAATCGGTGATATTGGTTATCTACCAATACATCTATAGACAACAATTATTATTATACTTTATTTTAGTGTTCCGTTGTGTATTTAATATGTTATATTTCAATTATTATATAATGTAATGATCGTACTGGACACCGTATCTCGACACCGTATCAACATGTACACTGGTGGCTTACTCTACAAGTACCTATATGCTGCTTTGTATAGGTTCTAACACTCGTTGCCACAAACTCTGAAATAATAATAATACAATAGTTAAATGATATTAACAATGATACTAAGGAGTTGTTCGACTATACAGTACCCATAGACACAGGAACGTTCTTATGCCTAGACATTACCCCTATTAAAGTCACGTGATATTATCATCACGTGATTTGACCATCACGTGTTATGATCAAGAAATGCCAATAACTAATGAAATAAATAAATCAATAGAATATTATACAATTTTATTATCTAGATATTGTACTATTTAGGAATATATATATTTTTAATTAACACATATATATATATATATAATTAAAATATAAATATTCTTATTTTCTGATTGACTACATTTAATATATATATATATATATATATATATATATACGTGAATACTTTACTAGCTGCTTCATTATATAATCATTAACGCGTTGTTTGATTGGCTAAACTACCAACAGGAGGAGACGGCATTAGATATACACAACTACATTCTATTATCACAGTAACATATTCCTCTCTTCACAAATACATATATATACTTGGTCTAATTCGTATTAAAATAACTTTCAAAATATAATAAATCTACTCTGACGTACTATAGTATACTGTAGTACATTATAGGTGTGATCTAGGTGAAGAATCCAGTACCCAGGTGCTCGACTTCCCAGCCCGTCTCGTTGATCTGTCCGTTCTTTGCCTGAAGGGTGAGATTACGTGTAAATTACGCATTGACAACCGATTAGTTGATGACGTCACGGGTCAGTGATTATGTAATAATGGACACTTCCGGTAGTCACTTAGTTTCCAAGTATAAACTTGTTCAGGCTTATTTCAATAATATATTATGATATTGATTCATAGAAAATAATGTTATATATTATACACATATGTGTGTGTGTGTTTATGAAAATAAATATGACTATACTCTATACTATATTATATATATATAATACGTATACCATGCCACATATTCTATACTCTAACTATATAACCTGCAGTGAACATCATAAATCGATGCGTCATCAGCAATATCAACAATAGTATCAGTATTTACAATCTAATCTATAACACCCATATACAAATGACATACTTTTACATTGTTATTGACATACAATAGGAGCTTGCAGGGTGTAACCACGTGCTGCGATATAGGTGTCTACAGTGTACAATGTCTACAGTGTACAGTGTATACAGTGTACACTGTACAACCTTTAGTAACGTAGACGTGTGTACACTAGATGCGTTCATACTTGTTGTTATGTTATACACATATATACACTTTCACATCTACAACACATAAGTATACTGTGATCAATAAGTGTTTACAATTTTAGACCTATATCTTTTATAGTTGTAAGTGACGAGCCATTATAAAATATACATTGTACATTGTACACTTTACATTGTACACCGCATAACTCGATGTACCCATGTACACAGCATATACGCGGTTCTAAGGTGACCTTGGGAAATGGCATTCCGACGGGACCGCGGAACAAGTAGGACAAGGCACACGTGGTTTCCGTTGACTTCATTGACACCTCGCCCACGTGTTGTTGGAACTTTACATTCACCCTGTGTGGTCTTATTCCGTCGGGACCTACGGGTATAGTGGTGACGTAATATCAACCGCGGCGTAATAGGTAACTAGTTACATATATGGTTATATATATATATATATATATATATATATATATATATAATTACTATATAAATAATATATGAATAATCATAACATTATAATTTCTAAAACCCATGACTTCATATAGTCCGAGACACATAACAATAACCCAATGACTATACCCCATAACGACGTACAGTTTAAAACATCAACCGGCTTTCAAGAGTTCAATGATTGGTCAAACCCCAATCATCTATATAGTATCATACTATTAGGATGGATGTTAGAAGTAGTGTTCTTATGCTCCCCATGTGTACACATCTTACAGCTGCTATTGGTACGGTGATTATACGTGCGATAGTTACAGGTATACCTATAGGCTAGATATTATGTAATAGTACGCAATATAAGAATACTTGTATTGTATGTCATTATGTGATACACGTAATGGTCCGTACACACACCCGCACCCGCACCAACATGCATACACACACATGCATACACCTTACACACCCGCACCCACACACATAAACACACACCCCATCCACATGCATACACACACCAGTACCCACATGCAAACACACCCATACACCCACACCCACACCCACACACCTGTGAAGATAATAGCCCTCCTGCCCAGCAGATCGCCTTCACTGGACATCTTCACAGTGGGCTGGTACTCGGGGATAGTGTTACCGGCATCTGTAACCCGACCATAGCTTCGGTCTTGTGTCGAGTGGCGGCTGTCGGCTGGTAGGGGAGACCGGGTTATAGGGAGGAAGGGGAAGGGGGTTATAGAGAGGAAGTGGGAGGATAGCGGAGGATATAGGGATGACATAGGGAGAATAGGGGGTGAGGAAGAGGATGAAATGATGAGGAGGAGATAGGGTTAATATAGGGATGATGTTATAGTTTCGGTACCACAGTTATGTACATAATAATCATAATAATATGTGTTTATGCATTTTATATAAAAAGTAGCGGATACAAATGGACCCTTCAAGAGGTCACTTGTACATGTTATAAATAACTGATAGGAGACAATACAATACAAATAGTATAACACATTCTTGTATTTGTATTTATAATTTATTAAGTTTCTGATCTCGTTCATGTAAATATCTCAACTAAATTCATACGTAAGAGATATTATGTGTAACCATATGTTCTATACAGTGTTCCATAGGTTATTACCGCCTATGGTAATAACCGCGGTAATAACCGGTAACAACCTGTCCGGTAAAAACAGGTTTTTACCATGGTAAAAACCTAGTGTTGTCTATATAATTAAATATAATATTATCTATATTATATTAAACCTACTAGTGTCTATATAATTTACAATTATATATTATTTATAGATTTTATATTTAATAGATAATATACAATTATAAAGTTAAATAATACTACATTAAAATCAATATTATAAGATTTTTTATATTAAAAAAAAACTTTATTAATTTTGACTCTATGTAAAGAAAACATTTTTAAAATAAATAATATGATATTGAAATAAATGAGTAATTAAGTCAATATATATATATATATAAAATATTGAATATAATAATATATTTATTTTTGCATTAGTAAAAGGAAAGCCCATTCACACCAAATAAAGCGAGCGATTTTTCACCGATATGCGCAGTAACGAAATCGTCGAGAAATAGTTAAATATTTAGAGATATCTCGAAATGATGAATAGTGATATTGTCACGATATCGATGATATATTGGTGATATATCGATAGGGGTGTAGCACAGAGAGAGAGAAAAATCCGTACAATATTGGTGAAAAATCGGCAACCTTTTTCGGTGTGACAGGGACTAAATATTGTAAAAAATAATATATATATTAAACAATAGAACTAATAATATTTTCATCGAGAAATTATTTGAATATATTCATTATTTGATTTTATACCATGATATTTAATTAAATATATTAAATATATCTATATATATTGTTAATTATATATATATATATATATATATATATATATATATATATATATATATATATATATATATATATATAAATACTGAATAGAATATTTATTTTTATATATATGAAATTAAATATAGTTTTTACAAATATTTTTTACAATACTGTATAACTATTTAGTAATATTTTCATTGTGTAATTTTATGAATATATAACACAGTATGATTTTATTTTATTTATAAAATATATCCAATTACATCAACTTGTTAATTTTACAATATAAGAGTGGCAGACCTCAAAATCCAGTTGGATTTAAAATAATAAATGTACTATAAATGGAATAATAAAGCAGACAAATGTTGACAAATTTTCAAATAAATCTGCTAGATTAATTAGCCATAACATTTATATATAAATGAATCAATATTTCTTTAAATTTCAATATAAATTTGTTTTAAAGGTATTATATTTTATGATTACTAGGTTTTTACCGATAATTACCGGTTATTACCGTAAATTAACATGGTAGAGATAGGTTTTTACCGGTTATTACCGGTTTTGCAAGGTAAAAATAGGTTTTTACCGAAAATAATGGAACCCTGGTTCTATAGGGTTAAATTCCCCCTTATATGGTTAACCTACCCCCTATAGAGTTAACCTCCCCTTATATGGTTAACCTACCCCTATAGGGTTTACACCCCCTATAGGGCTAACCTCCCCCTATAGGGTTAACCTCCCCGACGTACACCACTAAACTAACACGTTACCAAAACTCTACTAAAGCCATTAATAACCTACCCACATACTACATACATACATACATACTGTAGATAACTCTTATGTGGAGTTAACTACACTATATACGCTGTAAATCGTATATATTATATAACAATAAATCTAGCTTCACACCACAAACAACAGAATATCAACATATAATAATAATTATTATTATTATTTAATTTAATTTAAATATGCACTGTGTAGGAGCGATTAAGGAGGTTTACCTATCACTCGCGTTAATTACACGCGACCAACACACACACACACATACACACACACACACACACACACACACACACAACTAAACGCATCAAGTACGTAACGAGAATTCGCTTCATTCGCTATTACTTGTTAGTTATGTTTAGGTCATCAATTAAACTTCGACTAAACATACATATAGCACAGCCCTACGACTAGGGTAACTCGGTGCACCCGGAAGTTCTACCGGAAGTGGTACAGGAAGTATTAGGTGATAATAAATGTAACGAATTAATCATTTAAAAAATGTTCGATTAATTTATTTACTAGATTAATAGTGTTGCTCCTCTTATGCATTAATCATCACACAAGTAACCAGGCCCGGTAACCATGGTTACGTGGTGCTCTGACGGCCCCTTACGTGGTGCACCACAACACATCTACTACGTTATCGTAATGGCTACGTCTGTTGTTCTCGTTATCTTATCACACAACAGAGCTACGTTACTTGCACGTTGTGCCGTGCTGACATCTATCGGATGTTTACTTTATTAAAACCACGTGATTAATACCACGTGGGATATCGTTTATGAAAATATATGTTTTTAATCTACGTGTATTAATCATCGATATAAAGATCTTTCTTTATATCGATGGTATTACTATACAGTTATAGGTTTAGATTAATATCTTCTAAATAATAAGTGAATCGGCTGAATCAGCATATATACTATACAGTATAGTCTATACTATAGTATAAAACTATACTATACTATAGTAGTATAGCTATAGTAGTATAGTAGTACAGCTATACTTGTAGTATCGTACATGTTTCTTGTAGAATTAAAATATTCTCTTTCAGAATAAATATACATTTGTTTAGAGACGATTATATACAGTAAAATCCCGATATGAAAACCCATAAGACAAATATTTATAAAAACAAATTATAAATATATATATATATATATATATTTATATAATGTGTTGCAATTATACAAGTTTGTATGTGAACATGTTTCAGATTTCTATAGGTTTAATAATATATCGAATGCAATTAAGGTTATCAGAGAAGTATACTTATAGAGAAATATATATTTATATATATATATATATATATATATATATATATATATATATATATATTGATTGATTGATTGATTGAAAGTTTATTTAAACACTTAAATAAATCATAAATTATTTCATAAAAGTGTATATATAGAATAAAAATAATAGATTAGGTAAAACAATAAATACTATTAATAATAATAAAATAAAATAGAATAAACCGTACGGAAATTAATAAATAAAATAATAATGACAAACAATATTAGTATTACAGGTTGCCACCTGATATAAATTGTTGAATATATTTCATGAATGTTTTATGAGATTTTATGGATCTAATATAGGGTGGGAGTGAATTCCATAGTTTTGGAACAATATAACTCAGTGCCCGAGTATTCATTTTTGAGGGATGGAGAATAGGGGTAGATAGAAGATGCGATGCATAGTTTCTAAGAGATGAGAGGGAATATCTTTGTATAAGAGAAGCAGAAATATAAGAGGGGCAATTCGAAGAGTATTCTCCAAAACATTTTATAATAAGATTGACTCCATCATAATAAAGATCAAAAACCATATATATATATATATGAATGAATGAATGAATTTATTTTACCGAATATTGGCTATAATAATCGGAGGGATACCCAGAAGCTATGTTTAGCTATAATAAGGATACCCTTAATAATATAATAATAATAATAATAATAGTAGTAGTAATAGTATAATGGTAATAGTTGAGATATGATAATACATATCTTATATCGATAATGAAGTCACATAACGTAACATAATATTTAAAGTGATATAGATATATGGTCGCAGCTGTGCAAGTAATGAACCTTGAGGAATTGCCAAACTAAACCATGCGAGAAGTCTCGGGTTGGTCAGGCCATGGGTTGTTAAATCCATAAATTGTAATGTTGTGTTGACATAATCGTCACATGATCAATTAGACAGTATCCACTGGTAATCACAAACAAGCTACATGCATATCTTTACGCATTATTAAAATACGTACATACAACAAAAAATTAAAAAAAATCATACTTATAAGTAATAATTATAAATAATAGAATGAGTAAGCAAACTCAATTACTCAAATAACTCAAATACTCAACATGTTAGTGAAATTACTCGTATAATAAAGTTTGATATAATATAATTTATATACATAATTTGAATCCAATAATAAAGGGTAATAAATGGACAAATGACTTTATATTACGATTCCAATCCAAGCTGCAGTGACTCTGAGACTGTAGTATATATATATATATATATATATATATATATATAGATAATGAAGAACTCTATTATGAGCTAACTATAGTTAGGAATGAGATACTTTTAATAATATTACACAGAGGTCATTTAATACGATGTCGAGTTGAGATCCTATAGTGTACGTAAGTTTGGCTGAGAGGTAGAGTTGCACGAGAACAATGCTAAGTTATAAAGGGGAAACTGGTGTGGAGTCGTAGTGTTTGGTTGGTAATGATTATAGGATACAGGGTGACAAAGTAACACTACAATAATAGAGAGTCTTTACGCATATACACACACCCAACGTCATCAAATTATAGTATATATTAAGATTTAGGGGACGATAAATAACTGTAAATGAAATGTTAATAGTTGACAGCTTTAGGCAATCGATAATAATCACTATGGTATCCTAAATGGGAAGAAATGGTATGCGGTATTACGTTTCCACCATATCGTGAAATTGAGAATAGGAAGAAGGTAGAAATATAGAAAGGATGTAACAGAAGTGATTATCAAGGAATATTATCGATGAACACTTGTCCGAATATTACGTGGAAACTACGTTTAAACTACGTGGAAACTACGTTTAAACTACATGGAAACTACGTGGAAAATACGTGGACATCCAAGTCATGGTTAATTCTACTAGAATCACATTTTTATATTAAAGCTGAGGGAGAGTAAATTTATATTTGATAAACATTGCTAAAGGAAATATATGAATCTATCGACGTTGAGAAATGGTAGTTAGGCTATGATTTCAAATAAGAGCTTATTACTTAAGTGTTATTAATATTGGTGGCTCGGGATAACAAGCCGACTCGGTAAGTAAGGTGTTAATATCGGTAGTATACTACCTTATAAGGTATCGTTGTATCAGTTAACGAGTTGTGGTCAGTGAATGCACATCTCCGTAACTGGTTATTAAGAGTAAGACAAATAAGGAGACATATATGTAGAATATGTGCACACATACCTTATACGGTGATTTATATTTTGTAGAGATAAAGAGGTATATATATATAGTTGTCAGGTATAATGACATATTAGATGTAGTGCTAGTTATAGCTACCAGTGATAATGGGGTGTAAATAGTAAGTTTACATACATTTACATGATATAACGTGTGGTTACCAAACACCGAACATAGTTATTTGTGAACATAACATTCGGAATATGTTATTATTTGTTTAGGATAATACTTTTGTAAAGAAAAAATATAGTATATACACATATTGAATACTTGTGATAGAACTATATGCCCTCTAAAAGTATATTGATTAATATTCGTATTCTATATATATACATATAATCTACCTGTAAAGTATATAACTAATATGGATAATTAATCAATTTATAAATGTTTTATGAATGGCTGTATTATATAAACGTTCTTTTGAACTTTTTATATTTAATCACGCATAGATACACGTATAGGTATTTTTTTTATGTAACACTAAAAAGTACTAAATGAAATTCGTTATTGATACTTCGCTCTTGCGAGGAGAAATTTTAATCGTAGAATACGATTAAAATGAAAATAAAAAATACACTGATGATGTATTTACTTTATATATTGTACAATGTACGTAATATATTTGATAAAACAATAGTAACACCTTTTATGCATGTTATTTATAAGTATTTATTATTATTATTATTATTATTATTATTATTATTATTATCATTATTATTATTATTATTATTATTATTATTATTATTATTATTATTATTATTATTATTATTATTATTATTATTATTATTATTATTATTATTATTATTATTATTATTATTATTATTATTATTATTATTATTATTATTATTATTATTATTATTATTATTATTATTATTATTATTATTATTATTATTATTATTATTATTATTATTATTATTATTATTATTATTATTATTATTATTATTATTATTATTATTATTTTTATTATTATCATCATCATTATTATCATCATTATTATTATTATTATAATTATTATTATCATCATCATTATTATTATTATTATTATTAAATAATATAGTTCACGTACAACATATAAACGATTACCAATTTATATCTATTCAGTGGGATACAATGAATGCCTATAATACGAGTTATTAATAGTACATTTAACAAAAGGGCTGTCATGAATGACGTCACCAGATGCTATCACCTGACGGCCGGTATCTATTATGTAACTTAGTTAATCGAAGTTAGAAGTGGAAAGTGGAAAGTTAGAAGTGGAAAGTTAGAAGTGGAAAGTTAGAAATGGAAAGTTTTAAGTTAGAAGTAGAAATTTTTAAGTTAGAAGTGGAAAGCCAAAGTTTTAAGTTAGGGTGGAAAGTTTTAAGAGAATGTCGTACGGCGGTCGTCGCTAATTGCGTGCGTCGAGGGGGCGTTACTAACAGAGGGCGTTACTCGACCTCGACCTTACGTCACCGCCTGGTATACTTCCGTTGTTCGAGGGTGTCGTGATACTCATCTCCGGTAACTTGTTATTGGCGGTAGTTCTTTATCGGAGTTCACTACAGTGTGGGTAATATTATCAGTAGTCAATTACGTACTAAAACACCTTAATTCACGCGTACAGTTAATATCATACACCCATCATCGATATAAAGAAAGTCGTTTCTTTATATCGTTGACACCCATACCCATACACTGTAAGGTATGGGGCCTACACACATCAATACACATGTACTCAACAACAAATATTAAATCGCGCACACACAACACACGTAAACTAATTAATAATGTTTTTTTTCTCTCGATAATGTGTCGATCGTTTCAGACAAATTACATGCGCGTTATAGGCGAGCCGGATGCGGAAGTACACACGTGACACTCGTTTTTACACTTCCTGTCGCTTGTCGCTAGACACACAACAACACAACGCCTCGTTACGCTTGACATGCGCATTCGAGTGCGTGTAGCTACTCAATACGCAGACGCACCTCGATATCGTCAGGTCACGCCCCCTTTGAGAATGGGCGTAACTATACTATTGTATAGTTAATCAACACACGCAATTCGTTACCTCAGACACCATGCATGGTAACTTAATGTCAACGAAAAAGTGGCAAAAGGACATGTCCTTGATAGTAGTATTTTTGTCCTCGAAATACTTTGTATTGTTCTTAATCAAAGCTAGTTTCAAGGAATATTGGCCATTGTTACTATCCGTGATATATCACTTAGGTATATACATGTATGTCACCTATAGTCTATACCGTATAGGCTATAGCCGTATACAGACAAACATTATTTTAAGGAATAACATAATATTTACGCGAAATCATGTAATTAGATTTGATACACAATAGGTTTAATGTAAATTCGCATTAAACTACATACTTTTAAAATGCGAAAATAAAATTGTTAATTATTATTTATATGATGAAAACTAAGTGTTCATTGCTAATATATAATAAATAAATAGAATAATTTAGTTTTAAATTCTATACATATCCATATCCATGTGTAAAAGCTAACTTATATTGCATGTAATTTAATAGAACAATGAACACATTGTCTAAAAATGGTTTATAAAACAACCGAGTCATACCTACATATATTTCAGTGGCGATAGTCCTGCCACTAGCGGTATGGTTTGTTATTAGTTATGTTACGTAGATAGGGAGTAGCTGGGGAAAGTCTCCGATTACCGACCCTTACATGCTTATTTGTAATAACTTATTCAATATTAAATATATTTATTTAAATTTTTGTAATTAGGGTAATATTATGGCAATGCATGATGTGGCTAATTTAAATATTTGATATAATTATATTTACAAGACTAAACAGGGAGATCGGTAATCGGATATGTTCCTAATACCGACCCCCTTCTCCTATTACCGACACCCTAAAATAATCGTGGTATAAATAATTGTAGTATTATAATATCCAATCAAAAGAGTAGATATACATAAATATAATTAATTATAAAATGTACGCAATTTATTTATTATTGAATTTATGTTTTAATAGTAATATTATAGTAATTTATATAGTAATAATTTATATAGTAATTTAAATTTAAACTTTATAGTAATTATATTAAAATAGTGTATATTATTATATAGTATCTATTTATTTATCAGTATGTATATAATAAACTGGAATAATGAATCCTAAATCTATATCAATGATACATAAATAACTTAAGACATATTTTAAAGTAAAAAAACGGATCTTTTTGATTGGAAATTATAAATCACATGGGGTCGGTAATAGGAAAATCATATGTGTTTCTATAATTAAGATATATTGGTTAATAGTTATTCGAATTAAATTATTTTTATAATAGTTATAAAAATGTTATTGATCTACAATATCATGCGCAGTATTTAAATGATTTAAAAAAATTATTATTCAAATATTTAAAAAGTGAAAACAGAATTTTACATTTTATTAAATAACAATTGTAGGATTCAATATTTTTTAAAACAAAATACGTATTCATATTTATCATTAAATTACTAACAGTTCATGTATATATATAATTTGTTGATATCTCTTATAGTTACTGAGATACGAGAGGGTATCGGTATTAGGAGGGGGTCGGTAATCGGATACTTTCCCCTATATATTTACTTAATAACATCTTTGCTATAGATGTACACTGTACATTGTACAGTAGGGTAGACCGTCTTTGACAGTTTTGCTATCTCGCTCACAGTAGGTCATTAATGTTATATTAAACATATTTAGAAGTTTTATCAAAAATATTTAATATTGATAAAGCAATAATGAAGAAATATTTGCATTTATGATTTAATATAAATTACTATTTTGCTTATGTTTTTATTTGTGCAAGTGTACGTATACATATGACAATAGTCATACAAATTACATATTTTGCAAATACACGTATACATATATTATAATATTTCAATATTACGCAGTAATTTTAAATTCAGTATAATTTTTTAAATTTATAAATTAATATAATTTATTCGATTATTTCGTTGATAAATTATTTAATTAATATATAAGCAACACACTTTGTTGTGAGCCTATAATGGATATTTACGAAGTATAACAAAAAAAATGTCATGAATAGTTTACAGAATAATTGATTTTCTGTTAAAATGCTCAATAAAAGTAATTTTTTGAAAAAGTATATGGTATTTTTATAATAATTCTTATAATTTTATATTTATATAATCATGATAGACATATATAATATACATTTTTTTAATTGATATTCTATTGATATTTTTTTTTTCAATTTAGAAAAAATTTAAAAATTAAATTAACATTTCCGTAGATTAATTTAATTATTTTAAAAAAAAGTTTAATATTTGTTAAGGGTGTTTTTATATTAGACATATGCTTAGGTCATTTTTACATGTAAAACAATTTTCCTTTCTTATATCAGTAATTTAAATTTTGTTGTTATTTTTAATGGAAATCCTATATTTTTTAATTTTGCTTTCTGAATTTGTGTCGGTTTTAAATTTTGTTTTTTTTTGTATTATATCTAGAATAATTAAGAAGAGTTATTCCGAGATAGACAGCACTTTTCTATGAAGTGAACTAATACAGTTACACAAATATTAAATATTTGTGTGATGAAACTTCACAAATATTTTTAATATAACATTTATGACATACAATATACAGCTAGTTAGCAAAACTTTCAAAAAGGTCTACCATACTGTACAATGTACATCGTACACTGTACAACCCGGTACCAATGCGGCCTGCATGAATACGCTAAAGATACGGGGGGGGGGGAGGTAATACTGACAGGTAGTAATACTACTAGGCGGTAACATACGATTGTAACCCATCATTAAATGTGTGATATTAAATCCGATGATAGTCATCTCCACATTATCTAATGTGAAATGTGGGTTGATGACTCATAACTATTTGGTGACTCATAACTATTTGTGGTAATAGGTTGCAACCCGTTACCGAGTTGTGGGGTTAAGTGCTTACTGCGGATCTCTTAACTCTATTCTAACCCATTACTAATATTGCACGTATTACACATAGGATCGGGTACCTTACATCCGGGTAACTGTTATAAGTTAAGTATCGTGCGGGTACATGATATTTAGAGTATTACAACTATTTGAATATCTCGAATATTTTTTTATAATCTCGAGATTTTTCGTGTATCTCCTAAATAATGTCAGGTATTAAATTATTACTGGTGGTTCACAATATCTAATATTGCTGTCAAACCTACCCAGTGTTAGTCATTGTTTCACCATATTGTTAATACAAATACAATTCATGTGTTTGTATTATTACTAGTTAATATTCGTACATGTGTTATGCTAATGTTCTGAAATTTTCAGATAATTATATTCATTAAATGTTATCAAAAAATATGTTTTAAATATGTCCTTAATAGTAATTAAATTTAATTAGTAATTTTCAAATTAATTGTTCTCAGAATAATAGATTACACTATTTAATAAATAGTATTTACCTGTGTTAACAATCTTCCAGGCGGTTCAATATTCAATATTTTGTCCTAGAATTTATATTATATAAATATTATATATGATGGTATAATTCCCAATTTTTTTATTAATATTATAATGAATAGATTTTTGTTATGCGTATTTATTTTATCAATTACTAATTTAAAATTATTTATAATTTTCAATATATAGTATATAAATTGTATGTAGAAATATATATATTTAAAAATGTTTCTAATTATATATAAATTTTATAAATATATATATAAATTTATAAAATATCGTTTTTTTAAATATATATTTCTAGATTATATATATATATATATATATATATATATTAATAATATATATATAATCGATGAATTCGTTACGCTGATACTATCTTGAAACGTAGTATTAAACCGTTAACTTAGTACTATGTAGTGTATCCTGCATATCGGTCATGACCTATATTAGTACCACGTGTTTTGTATTCGTATCGCAAGTCACGTGCACTTTCAGTGGCCTAGTTCAGAGACACGCAAGTCATGCATGATTTATCACGCAGTATCGTCACGAATACATGACGCATGCGCTGTTCTTATCTAGTGTTATCTACTATCCACATATCTTGCACTTTTCTGGAATATTCGAAATAAACGATATCGTATCCGGATAGATTATAATGTGATATATCAACTTGTCGTTGTTGTATTACTTATTCATCAATATACATCCGCATGATGCATACACTACGATGCTTACATGCCCGCCGCACAGTGTGCACTGTATCACGGTGTGTGTAGGCTCATGCGTAGACTACGACTGATAGCGAAGATACGCGAAGTCCCGCCGTTTACCCGCGTAAAGGATATCTTGGCCAGCGCCGTATAGTGCCATATACACGATACAGTATACATTGTACATTGTATGCCGTTAGGGTATATATATATATATATATATATATATATATATATATTCTTATAGGAACATTATAGAATGAGTACACAGTACTATTTACAGTGTAGGGGAAAGTCCCTGATTACCGACCCCTAAATGATTATTTGTAATAACTTATTCAATATTAAATATATTTAATTGAAATTTTGTAATTAGGGTAATATTATGGCAATGAATAAAGTGGCTATTTTAAATTTTTGATATAATTATATTTACAAGAATAAACAGGGGGGTCGGTAATCGGATACATGTGCCTAATACCGACCCCCTTCCCCTATTACCGACCCCCTAAAATAATCGTAGTATAAATAATTGTAGTATTATAATATCCAATAAAAAGAGTAGATATACATAACTATAATTAATTATAACATGACGTAATTTATTTTTTATTGAATTTATGTTTTAATAGTAATATTAAATTTAAATTTAAACTTTATAGTAATTATATTAAAATATTGTATATTATTATTTAATATTTATTTATTAATCAGTATATATATAATCAACTGGAATTATGAATCCTAAATCTATATCAATGATACATAAACAACTTACGACATATTTTAAAGTAAAATACGAATCTATTTTGATTGGATATTATAAATCACATGGGGTCGGTAATAGGAAAATAATATGGGTTGCTATAATTAAGATATATTGGTTAATAGTTATTCAAATTCAATTATTTTTATAATAGTTATAAACTTTTTATTGTTCTACAATATTATGTACAAAATCAAGTTTTCTTTTAATTAATAAAGTATTTACAATGATTTAAAAAAAGTTATTATTCAAATATTAAAAAAAATAAAACAGAATATTACATTTTATCAAATAACAATTGTAGGATTGAATATTTTTTAAAACAAAATACGTTTTTTATAAATACATATTTATAATTAAATTACTAACAGTTCATGTATATATTATTTTTTGATATTTCTTATAGTTACTGAGATACGAGAGGGGGTCGGTATTAGGAGGGGGTCGGTAATCGGGGACTTTCCCCTACTATGTATCTGGTCGAGTGAGAACTCCACTAAAGTAAGTAAGTAAGTATGTCAGTGTACATCATACATCGTACAGTGTACACGTAGTTGCATAGCTAACCTGGTGTATCTGTACCGGTGGGCAGCTAACAGCGAGTGTATTAGCCGCCTGCCAACACAATGGAATCGCAGCCCGTCACGCTTCACGGAACACACTTCCAGTATCGCTTACGTAATCCCCCCCCTCGGCTCGGCTCGGCTCTGCTCGGCTCCACCACTCGTAATAACAATAGTGTACGAGGGCCGGTTTCGGTGATATCAAAAAATAATCCTCGTTCTAGTGGAGCAGATTACGTTTAGTGTCGGTAGTGGTGGTGCTGGTGGCGGTGGTGCTGGTAATCTATTAATAGAACAGCTGATGACGTAATCGTTAACCTTAACGTTTAGTTGCGTAACAGACCGAATGTGTGATTTGTAGTTTGATGTTATGATATGTTAATGATTGTAATGCGTTACGTTAATTTATGATATATTGATGCTGATGATGCATAGGATGTATTGGGACATTACATAGATGTCTATAGGCTTATAGGTTAAGTACCTACACTACAGTACAGCTATTCATAACATTAACAGTTACTAACATAATAGTTTTATAAATAAAACATTGGTATTAAAGTACACGCACACACACACATACACATACACATATAGGAAACACCAGATAACTCGAAATTGATAGAACGAAATGTTGATGTCGACTTGCAGAGAGCGATAGATCGCGGGGTATAAACCTTCAGGCTGCCGTATACTAGGGGGTAGTGAGGGGTAGTGAGGGGGTAGTGAGGGGGTAGTGAGGGGGTAGTGAGGGGGTAGTGAGGGGGTAGTGAGGGGGTAGTGAGGGGGTAGTGAGGGGGTAGTGAGGGGGTAGTGAGGGGGTAGTGAGGGGGTAGTGAGGGGTAGTGAGGGGGTAGTGAGGGAGTAGTGAGGGGGTAGTGAGGGGGTAGTGAGGGGTAGTGAGGGGGTAGTGAGGGGGTAGTGAGGGGTAGTGAGGGGGTAGTGAGGGGGTAGTGAGGGGGTAGTGAGGGGGTAGTGAGGGGTAGTGAGGGGGTAGTGAGGGGGTAGTGAGGGGGTAGTGAGGGGGTAGTGAGGGGTAGTGAGGGGGTAGTGAGGGGGTAGTGAGGGGGTATTGAGGGGGTAGTGAGGGGGTAGTGAGGGGTAGTGAGGGGGTAGTGAGGGGGTAGTGAGGGGGTGGTTAGGGGGTAGTGAGGGGGTAGTGAGGGGGTAGTGAGGGGGTAGTGAGGGGGTAGTGAGGGGGTAGTGAGGGGGTAGTGAGGGGGTAGTGAGGGGTAGTGAGGGGGTAGTGAGGGAGTAGTGAGGGGGTAGTGAGGGGGTAGTGAGGGGTAGTGAGGGGGTAGTGAGGGGGTAGTGAGGGGTAGTGAGGGGGTAGTGAGGGGGTAGTGAGGGGGTAGTGAGGGGGTAGTGAGGGGTAGTGAGGGGGTAGTGAGGGGGTAGTGAGGGGGTAGTGAGGGGGTAGTGAGGGGTAGTGAGGGGGTAGTGAGGGGGTAGTGAGGGGGTAGTGAGGGGGTAGTGAGGGGGTAGTGAGGGGGTAGTGAGGGGTAGTGAGGGGGTAGTGAGGGGGTAGTGAGGGGGTGGTGAGGGGGTAGTGAGGGGGTAGTGAGGGGGTAGTGAGGGGGTAGTGAGGGGGTAGTGAGGGGGTAGTGAGGGGGTAGTGAGGGGGTAGTGAGGGGGTAGTGAGGGGGTAGTGAGGGGGTAGTGAGGGGGTAGTGAGGGGGTAGTGAGGGGGTAGTGAGGGGGTAGTGAGGGGGTAGTGAGGGGTAGTGAGGGGGTAGTGAGGGGGTAGTGAGGGGGTAGTGAGGGGTAGTGAGGGGGTAGTGAGGGGGTAGTGAGGGGTAGTGAGGGGGTAGTGAGGGGTAGTGAGGGGGTAGTGAGGGGGTAGTGAGGGGGTAGTGAGGGGGTAGTGAGGGGTAGTGAGGGGGTAGTGTGGGGGTAGTGAGGGGGTAGTGAGGGGGTAGTGAGGGGTAGTGAGGGGGTAGTGAGGGGGTAGTGAGGGGGTAGTGAGGGGGTAGTGAGGGGGTAGTGAGGGGGTAGTGAGGGGGTAGTGAGGGGTAGTGAGGGGGTAGTGAGGGGGTAGTGAGGGGGTAGTGAGGGGGTAGTGAGGGGGTAGTGAGGGGGTAGTGAGGGGGTAGTGAGGGGGTAGTGAGGGGGTAGTGAGGGGGTAGTGAGGGGGTAGTGAGGGGGTAGTGAGGGGGTAGTGAGGGGGTAGTGAGGGGGTAGTGAGGGGGTAGTGAGGTAGTAATGAGGGGTAGTTTAATGTTACACTAAGTAATACAACAAAACTTCATCTAAGTTCCTGGAAAATATGTATATATATTAACAATATGTATAATTATAAATTATAAATAAAATATATAAATGTATTAATTAAATATGTATATATATATATATGTATTATATATAATAAATTTACCAAACATTCATAATACATAGAATATAATATATGTAGTTAATTAAATTTAACTTTAATAATATAATATATCTAAAATATGAATTTGTTGGTAGGTGTTTAATAAATACTGTAATTGCGTATGTATAAATAATACCACGAATACATAGGTTGTTGGTATTAGCATATCCTATAGGTATAAGTATACCTCATTCAATATAATAAATATAAGGAAGTAGTATTAAGTTGCCATCTTATATAATGTTACAATGTAAAACGGGTTTTGTTAAACAATAAAGGAATTCTGGTATGGTTGAATCAGACCTTTCCGAATAATATTAACGTTTCAATCAAAGGATAAGCATGGTATAGGGTATAGGGTATAGGGTATAGGGTATAGGGTATAGGGTATAGGGTATAGGGTATAGGGTACAGGGTACAGGGTATAGGGCATAGGGCATAGGGTATAGGGTATAGGGTATAGGGTATAGGGTATAGGGTACAGGGTACAGGGTATAGGGCATAGGGTATAGGGTATAGGGTATAGGGTATAGGGTATAGGGTATAGGGTATAGGGTATAGGGTATAGGGTACAGGGTACAGGGTATAGGGCATAGGGTATATGGTATAGGGTATAGGGTATATGGTATAGGGTATAGGGTACTGTATATATGGTATAGGGTATAGGCTATATCGACTTGCAAGTAGTCAGTGTGTAATCAGTGGGAAACTTGCTGTGATTAGATAAGGAATTAGATAAGGAAGCTTCTTGTGCTGCTGAATTCACCGAATTGAAAGATAACAATTTTTAGAATAATTTTCATTTAGTTATATATATGTATATATATTGTTATTGTTATTGTTATTTTTATTTGGTGGAGTCCTTTCATCCCATCCAGGAATTTAGATGAAGTTTTCACTTATAACCATATATGGCTCTAATGTCCCTTCGAAGCCGCTCTCATGTTAAGGCATCCATGGTTTTAACGAGAGCCGATCATTTATTTATACACAATTATATAAGATCACTTCTAAATAATATTTTAAGACCCATTTTATAAAATTAATTAATGGTCCGGACGAGGCTCGAACCCGTGTCCTACTGCTTGTGTGTCTGACGCCTTAGCCACTGAGCCACACAGGCAGTTAAATTGATATATATATATTATTATAGATATATAGATATATATATATATATATATTAAATTGATATATATATATATATCAATCCTCATATATTAATTATATAAAATATAATAAGAACAATTATATAATTTCTATAATATCAATAAGATATTATATTAAATATGAAATATTTAGATTATATAATATAATATATATATATATATATATATATATATATATATATATATATATATTATTTCAATAAGAATTAATAATAATTATATTAAATATAGTAAATAACCTATATAGTATATAATTAATGATCTTATATAATATAATATATTAATATATTTACTTTAAATGTACATTAGTACACACATATCCATACCATCGATATAAAGAAAGGTATCCATATCCATACCTTTCTTTATATCGATGATCCATACACACATATATATACATGCGCGCGCACACACACACACACACACATATATATATATATATATATATATATATATATATATATATATATATATATATATATATATATATATATAAGGATAAGGATAATTTATTATTGCAAAAAAATTTGATTTTTAACAATAAATGGCTAAACAAAATAGTCAAATTGACTTTCGAGGTGTTTGGCCAGAGTAAATAATAATGTAATTACATATTATACATTCAAACATGTATGTATATAGAAGGATAATCAAAAGGAATATATAAGTGAAGGAAGCTTCGGGGTTGCCCAAATCCCATATGGGTAGCCCACACCCAGGAGTGTAATACTCAGTGATTTATTTAGCGTTTCAAACAATCAGAAATATAATCCCTATGTTAATCCATCTGATATTACATATTAGTAATTCATAATATATATATATATATATATATATATATATATATATATATATATATATTAAGTAGTTTTACTTATTATTCCTAATATTTGTCAAATATATATATATCACTTTTATCACTTACATTTAACAATGATTCATACTAATCACACCTATATATTTTTCTAGTAATATTTGGACTCATCGTCGATAATAATATAGTGTAACACTATTAATTTAACCGTACACATATATTATTGAAAGGAAAATGACAGTGTTAATTGAGACATACTATGGCCTACATAGCAATGTGTATGCGGTCAGTAACGTGACTCATTAGTGTGTCATACGGTATGACTCAGACGTATTTACAATAGTAGTACGTGAGTGGTTAGTATATGAACCACTATATATATATATATAAATATATATATTAACGTGTGTTGTACTATATATATATATATATATATATATATATATATATATATATATATATATATATATATATATTATTAGTTGATTTAATAATTAGTAATATAATGTAATATATATTAATATACACACACATATATATATATATATATATATATATATATTACCTTACCAGGTCGAGTTAGCTCGGTATAGCATTACCCGTTTTCTCCATGCATCTATGTCTCCCATCGCCGTCTTCAGTTCATCTGTAGTGCATCTGCTGTCGTCTCTAAGTTGCGCAGTATACGTCTTCTGCGGCCGTCCAGGTGTTCGTTGCCCATGTATTACAGTTGCCCATGTAGAGGTTCCCACAGAAGCACTTCGCTGATAAGTTCTTCTTTGCTTCGCCAACAATGTCCTGAGAAACACATCCTATGTTATCTAATTGTAATCGTTATCATCGGGATATTTACATATAATTCATTATTAGACGTATGATATTGCCATCTTTTATTTATATATTTATTAACAATATATATATACCTATCAATGTTCGGAGTGTTGTATATATTATCATGTTAAGTACTAATTATACGTGAGTTACTTAGTATAATAAAGTATATAAGTATTTGCATTGAAATATGTATTTGTATCATAAGTATCTTTTTATATTGGTATCATACCAATGGTATGTGTCTTTTGTGTACATAGACTACACAATAATTCATATACAATGTATATATATATATATCTGTATGTATTATCAGGGATATAGGAGGATACATTATATACATTAATACATGTATGTACACACAGACACAGACGCACACACACAAAAACAAACACACACATATATATATATATATATCATTGTATATGACTCGTACATTATGAGTCACACATACATATATATACATGTTCCTTTGTACATTGTAAATAAAATTAGTTTAATTAATATATATATATATATATATATATATATATATATTGTGTGTATTTGTGTGTATTCAATGCGGTAAAATATAAAGAGATAGATTTCTACAAATCACATTTCCTTTGTCATCATCCCGCCCTAGTTAAATGATGAATCAAAATGAATCATCTATATCAAATATTTGAATTATATATAAGTTTATATTTGTGATGATAGTATTACTAATATAATGAGTCAAAGTGACTCATCTGTATTGAAATGAGTCATCTGTATTACCAATTGCATAGAAAGTTTTAATTTGTATAGGATAGAATATTATTATTATTGCTTAATCTACATTTATTTTAAATACTCGCTGTGCCTGAGAAATCAAACTTCAAATAAAACATAGAAAAAAAAATTATTGATATAAAGCTTGTTTATCGTAAGAACGACAAATAAATAGAAGGAAAAAATACAATACATTAATAAATAATAAATAATAGTAATATATATATATGTGTGTTTTTGCACTTAAACAATACTGAACAGATTATAATAATAATACTAATATATTCGTAGATTTTCTAGATGCATCTAAAGCTTTTGATAAACTTAATCACAATATTTTATTTCATAGATTAAAAGATAATAATGTTCCATCTTATATAATCATTTTTTTAAATTATTGATACATAAATCAGAGAATATATATTAAGTGGGTTATAATATATCAGATAGCTTCTCAGTTTAAAATGGTGTCCGTTAAGATGGAGTGAATACCTATGTATTTTCGAAAATTGATATTGACTGGGTTCGGTTAATAAGAGGAAGTACTTATAAATATAAATCCGAAGTTTTGTTTTAAACTGATACCTGCAAGGTATTACACAATCACTTAGAAGTTTAACATGGGGTAGATAGCATGTTTTAACATTGAGAACATAAGAATCAAATTCAATCAATTTTTTTGAACATATAAATTAGTGAAAACGTTATGAAAGTGAAGTATATTATTAATAAGCATGACTATAGCAGTATTTAATAAAAACAAATTTGAAAAAAAATTATATTTCTAATTTTCCTAGTAAATCCAGGAATAATATTTATAAATAATAATTTAATTAATTATAAATAGTTTATATTAATAAAACGACTTCATTATTAATTATTTACTAATTTATAGGGTTGGACCGGAATTTTTAAAAGCTCTAGAATTTAGATAAGTTTTATTAGAGTTCTGGGAGATAAGTAGAGGAGTATTTTGGTAACGAAGAGAAGATAATATAGTATGTTTTTTAATTAGATCAGAGATATAGCTAGGGGTGAAAGAATATATTGATTTATGGATTCTAGATAGAATACGTAATTTACACCTGAGGGAGAAGGGTATCCACATACGAGATGATTGATGAGATGTTGTAGTAGAGTGATCAAGTCGTGTGAAACAGTAAGTAGTACGTATTGAGGAACATATAATCCGATTAAGTGGAGCAGTAGCTTTAGCAGGAAGTAAATTTAGTAGGGAAGAACAGTAGTCAATTCGGGAAAGTATAAGAGCATTAATTAGAGTTTTAGTAAGGTTTCTGGAAAGTAATGTACGTATTTTTTTAATTCTGAAGAGATGAAAGTTGGAGGATTTTGTAATGGATGATATGTGATTCTTAAATGATAATTTGTCATCAAATACTAATCCTAGGTTTTTGGAGGAATGAGAAGGAGAAATAATCATGTTATTTAGAGTAAAGTTTGGAAAGGAAATTTCAGAAGTATATAGTTAAGTACAGTAGTCTTAGAGGAATTAATTAGTAGTTTATTGGAGAGGAGCCATAATTTTATGGAGTTAGCACATTCGATTAATTCAGAGTTAATGGTATTATGAGAATTTATAGGGAAAAAGGTAAACAGTTGAATATCATCAGCAAAAATATGGTAGTGAATATTTGAAAATTATATATATATATATATATATATATAATGTTACTATATAGAATATATATAATATATTTATTGATATACAACAAAAACTTAACTTATTTAACAAAAGAATGCTTTAATATTATGAAATATGTCAAATTGTATAAATGTGCCTAGAATTTTTTTTATTACATATTTAAAAACACATTTTTTATCGTATGAGGATATATATTATTTATGTGATATTAATTTTTTACGCATATTAAGACATTTATAGTAATTTTTACTCATTTGTTAGTGTAAATATTTACGATTTAACATTTTATAGTGTATAATATAGTATATTATGGTATACAATGCGTAATAGGTTCTAGTTCACCATACATTATAAAACCTATACCAAAATGTTTGTCATTCAATAATCTATAAGTTGCAGACCAGGTGTTATAAGTTTATGAAAATCACTCCACCTTAATGTACCGATATCAAAACAATGTTAACTTTGCACAACACTGATTATGTAATGGTCCACTTAAACCAATACCCACAACATGTATGCAATAAGTGTACAGTGTTATTCTAGGCCTTAGACTTATTATCAGTATTTATATTTGTATTTATACGTAAAATATGATATATTGTATTTAAGTTGCATTTCACTATTCGGATTAAACCTTAATTGTTATAACAATATAATATATATATATATGTTTTCGTTATATTGTTAGAAAACTGATAGTAAGTTATATTATCTGGCAATGAAATATAATTAGTATTAAATAGTATTAGTCAATCAGTATGGCATATTTGTATACTGGTATATCATGATATATATATCATGATAATAAATATAACCTGCAATTAAATATGATATTAAATATTCAATATAAATTATATATAATTTGTAATTGTTTAGAAACGCGCGAAAATCCTAGGTAACATAATATTTAGTTTCTATGGTAATTGTTTATAAACCATGATTTTAAAATATATTTATTTAATTTAGATTTTCATCATATATCGTTAGTTCATTTTAATTGCAATATATATATATATATATATATATATGATTATATTTCAATATAAATATTATTGTTATAATCAATATTACCTAACATACAGGATATGGATTCACCGATAAGAAACGCAAAACAAACATTAATAGAAAATTTACCTTTAATAGGAAGGAAAATTGTAAACATCGGGAGAAAAATCGATGTTTTAGTTAATTACGAAGATGTACCTAAAAAAGGTCAGTTGATATACAGGGATAAAAATGACGTCCGATTATGCAAAAATCTTCAGAAATCTGTAAAGATTGATCTACGATATAATAAAGTTTTAATAATTTCTCCCAATAAAAAAAAGTTGATAAAAAAATGTACCATAAAAAATTAATTTTACATTTATAATAAGTTTACGAGCAAACTTAATTTGGGACTCAGATGGATAAGGCGTAAGATACGCAGGCAGTAGGAAGCGGTTCAATCCTGGCACGACCAATAAAAATGCTCTTAAAATATTCAGAAATGTGTAACAATGAAAGATTTTTTTTAAACGATGGATGAAAGGACTCCATAAAAAAACCAAAAAAAAATAAAATGGTTGAAATTCCAGTTCTCATTTTAGTGAGACAAAATCCACTCTATATACGATACCTTGACGTGGTTTTGTGGCTTATATTTAATATATATCTAAATTCGTATGATAATCACCAATGTTAGTATACAATTAATATTATAATTATAATATGTATATATTTTACGGGCGAAAATAACAGAATATATGATATATTATTTTGAAGCTTTTTAGGATGAAATATTATATGATGTAGATAGAACATTCCATGAATCCAGGGCCAGCCTATTTCTAATGGAACGATAGTTTAACATGTAAGTATGGTGGACAAATGTTGATAGAAGTTGAGAGGAATGATGATGGAGTTAATTAAGAGATCGATTTAAAAGTGATGATGCGAGGTGAGATGTACTATTATAATATAGTATGAACTATTGATTTAACATACGAGAATATGAACGAGGGTTACATTTAAACTAGATATGAGAAGATTTATGTGTATTTGTTGTAGAATGGTCACACTTTTCACATCGTGTATAGTACAGTTATATTATACCATGGCACAGTTCATATGGGGAGTTTATTAAGATTGAGGTTAATGCACCGTTAAAATTGGTTATAATCCTATAGGAAGGTTAATGTAGGGTTTAGATAGGTTAATAAAGTTTATATTGACTAATAATAGTATGTGATAGAAGATAAAGTAGGGAAATAACTATTATTTAGTGAAACAATCAAGGACCTCCAGATGTTATGTATTCTGATAAAAAGTACGTACTCATTAGTAGTGACATATAAATAAGCATATTATAGTTATATTAATCAGAATGTAAGTAATTGATTGATTGATAGAAAGTTTATTTAAACACTTAAATAAATCATAAATGATTTCTCAAAACTGTATATATAGAATACAAATAATAGATTAGATTAATAAATAACATTAATAATAATAAAATAAAATAGAATAAACTGTACGTAAAATAATAAATAAAATAATAATGACAAACAATATTAGTATATAAGGTTGCCACCTGATATAAATTATTGTATATATTTCATGAATGTTTTATGCGATTTTATGGATCTAATATAGGGTGGGAATGAATTCCATAGTTTTGGACCAATATAACTCAGTGCTAGGTTCTATAATGCATTCAATAATTCATATAAACATTGATATAAGGTGGAATCATATAATACTTTTCAATATCATATATTGTTTTTCATTATTAATTTATTTATTTATTCCTTTCCGCTTTATTTTATTATTTAAAAACGAATGTCTTTATTACATACTTTTATTATTTTAATTTCTTTTTATAAAATTTGAGAAATCATTAAGAATTAGTTAAGTGTTTAAATAAACATGCAATCAATAAATATATGTATATGCCAAGCTATAATCATGGTAATTTTATTTATAAAGCGATTACATAATAAATAATTCATAAAAGGATATTTTTATTATTTCAACAAGTAAAATTCAATCAAGTGTTTTAGATTATTCTAAATGAATATAAAAAATTATTATAACATGTATTATTACTTCTATATCTTTATTTTATTATTATCTTTATACAAAATTAATATATGAAATATTTCACATAATTAAATTATTTCTGTACATACATATATCATTCATTGATACACTATTTATGCATAATAAATTATCTACTAAATTGCTAATTAATAAATAATATACATATATAATGCATGTAACTAAACAAATACATATCAATGCCTCGTAACATTAATACAACATAATCCTACCTAGGAATGAGTGCTCAAATATCGACATGCACGTAATATCGACAACCTATATATCTCCTAAAATATAATTCCAATCAAAAATAATTAATGTATGAAATATTAATCAATATAATTTTAATCCATATAAGTATAATTTTTGTTTTAATATTAATAGTTTTTTAATTATAATCAAAAAACTTAATTTTTCGTTACAACTCTAAATTTATGAAATTTTTGAATTAAAATATCGATTCTCAATCGTTTATAAATTTAGATATTTAATAAATTTAAAATAAATCTTATAGACCTAATTATATTTTACAATGTGCCGAAAATATTTTGTATTTTTCATAATTGTTTGCAAAGTTATTAACGTTTACCTAAGCAACATACATGTTCATAATACCGACACCCTAATTGCACGTAATATCGACACCCTTTCAATTATATAATCAATCAGCGTTATTTGTTTGTAATTTTCGTGCGTTATGATAATATTAATTAAATTAATAGATATACCTAATAATATACACATATACCTATATATATATATGTAAATAAATTTATGATTTAACATTATATTGTTAATTATTAAGAATACATATTAATTGCGTGTGTTAATTAAAAGTAACGCCCATTTAAATCTGATTGGATATTAAATAATATATGGTATATCTAAATATAGAAATATTTAAGGTGTCGATATTATGTGCCAATGTGTCAGTATTCAGGACAGTGCCCATAATATCGACATCCCTGTTATCTCAGAGTTAAATAAACTATATTAAATTTCAAAATAGCTAATATATGTATATACCTACTTAATACTTATAAATACAACATTTAATTGAGAAATAATAAAGTTATGGTGATTTATTGTTAGGATGTCGGTATTCGAGCACTCTCTCCTATAGGTATTCCTAATTCGATACAAAGGTACTTCGATATAACCTCTAATTCATTCTATCACAGGGGTACCGCTATAGCCAATGTAATATGTATATGTATATCATTATCATACAAATAATATGAACAATGTTATTCATTATAGATGTGTAGTTAAAAATAAACTTGTGGGCGTAAACCTCGCAGGTAAACAAATGCATTGTGATGTAACTATAACTGTTTACGAGTAGTAGGTGCTGCTATACTACTATAGTATGGCAGAATACCCGATAGTTGACCACCTACATTCAAAGACTAATATATTTGTTAATATTTAATTTCTAGATTTTTATTGTATTATTTTAATATTATATAAATATATCATATAAATCAAAGATGGCCATACAAAATATTCCTTATTAAAAAAGTATTAGGATTGTTAGTAAACTACCGTTTTCCCAAAAGTTACTAATCATGAACCATTTTAATAATATGCATATTTTTTAATTTCTACTTTATATTTCATACATGATTTATAAATTATAATTCAATTAAAAAATGAAAATTTGTTCAAGAAAAGAGTAAAAAATATGTTAATCAATGATGAATTATATTATAGATAAATTAAAAAATTAATGAATTTAAAATTAATTTAATAAAAAAAACTAAAAAAAAAATAAAATAAAAAATCTATATCAAATATATATGTATGTATGAATTATTTTTGTTATTATTATTTTGATTTTGATTTTTGTTAATGTCAAATTTTGTCTATCTACTGTATTTTATTTATTTATTATTATCTTTTATGTAAATACGAAATATATAGCTAACTATTATGATTAAACAATCACTGTTCCTATCCCATGTATGAATACATCACTGGCAACAACCCGAAAAGATCAAGGTCTTATTTTGAAGCCATTTGGAAACGAAGAAAGAAACGAAAAAGAATAATAATTGAAAAAAAAAGAATGACATTAATGAATCCAATAAAATATATCTATCTATCTATCTATATAATTAAAAATCTTAAATATCATTTATTATTACTAGAACAAATATACTATATTATATTACAATAACAACTCTAGGCCAATAGAAACGAATGCGACCAATTATCTTTATACACTTCATTCTGATTTGTAAATTATCCTTGTTCGTCATAATTCCTGGATATATTTTATTTTCGTAGACAAATGGTCTAAATTATCATCACCAATATTTAATAGAAGTTGTATATTGATATTTGTTGATTATTTATCAATCCTATTCAGTTTAATTTTTGTTTTTGGCATGTATTATTTTTCAATAAAATATATTTCAAGTAAGTTTCATATAGATATGAAGTTATTATATAAGCTATTGCCTTTTTCTATTCGAATTATTCTTTTCGGGATACACAGGACGTACAATTAATACATCAATTAATTAATATATATGATATTTAATAAATTAATAAATATGTATATTTGATCCATTTTAACTAATAGGAATTAACTAAATTAATAGGCATATAATATATAATTAATATAATTAATAATATAATTAATAAATATCATGTTTAACATATGTTAAATATCTAATTAGTAAATAAATATAAGCATATATAGTGATATACGAATGATATTAATATATTCCTTAATATTGGAGGTGTTGAACATTTTCCAAACACATTGGAGATGAAAGTATGTTATTAAATCATACAAAATTGTTTGTCCGAGATCGTGTAATATTGTAGTTATTAAATTTCATACATATGTGAATATTATTTATTTTTAATTTTTATTTAATCTAATATCTAATTTATTTATTTATTATTATGTAAATATAAATAATTGTAATTAAAAGCATAAATTATATATAAATATTTCAATTAGAAAAACCTTGGCATTTTTAAGGAAATTATAAAAAAAACGTGTATGAAAATAATTATTTACTAGTTAATTTAAAAAAAAATTCAAAAATAATTATAATAGAATATATAAATATATTTGATTTGTGTATATCAGATTTTAAAAATAAAGTATGAATAAAAAGATATAGCCAATGGTCCACGATCGAGTATTCTCACCTACCATATTAAGGGGATCCCGCCCATAACACGCAATTTGCCAATTTCGTGTATAAATAGATAGGACAAATATAGGTCCACTAAACAAAATAGAACTGATATTCTATTCATTCAATTGACCTACTTTTTTGTATTGTATTCATAACATATACATACATAGGAAAATAGAAAGTTATTTTTAATATTATTATTTATTATATTATATATATCTAAATTAAAAATTAACAATACTAAAATGATGATATTTCTATAGAAATTATCATTTTATACAATGAATTCTATACATTTTATTAATTATCTCACTAATTTACTATTCACATAATTAAATTCTATATAAAGCAACACAAATTAATATTATAATTATAATTGTTTTTATGTTCTATATTTTTGAATGCACATACCTAGCGCGAAATAATTATTCTGATAAACCAGCGTTTGAAGTTTGACAGCATAACAATGTAATATTAAATAGCATATAATAGCATTATCTTATCGTGAAAAAATACAGTTTTATGCAATTTCTAGACTGAATTAATCTCTAATTTTTTTAAAGATACTAAAAAACACTACAATAAGTATTATTATATAATACAAAATAAATAAAAAAAATAAATTATCATCACTTTAAATGTGCGGGATCCCCTTAACCATTGGGTTACAATATCTAGTACGGATACAACATTATATGTTTACAGGTTACAGTATATCGTACATACTTACTACAGGTGAACACTATTAGGTTATGAATTATAGTACGATATTAATATAGTATACATACTATAGTATACTATATCGAGATGTTCTAGTAGATATTATAAATAAGTATATATTAATAAATGTATATAGGGTCATGACAAATAATGTAATATATATATATATATATATATATATATATATATATATATCAGGGATCTCATTAAGGAATAATATTGACTGCACATAAATATTATTATTAATAATTATATATCAATTAATATTGTATAGTTTAAATATTTATATAAAATTATTATAAATGCATAGGTAGGTAATTTATACATGTAAGCTGAAATACTGATAATTACAGCAAAAACGTATGACTAAAAAAAATATTTTAAAGATGAAGCGTTTGTTTATTATTTTTTGTTTTATATTTAGAATTTTATTGTTTTAAAAAGAATTTCATTTTCTTCTTCTCCTTTATTTTTTCCTGCACCAGAAAAAATTCCCTTGAAATACTCTTGTGTTTTACAATGCTCTCTTTCGTGTTATCTATTATTTCGTTTATTTATCCTAAAAATGTTAGGTTAATTTGAAATGTCATTAAATGATGGCTAAAATATTATTAATTACTTTTTAATGAAATAACTAACCAAGCTAATACCGCAGGTCTTGGATTACAATTTTCAAATTCCGACATATTATAATGAATAAATAATTAATTTTTCTCAGTTTCTAATTTCATTCTATTTCTATGTACATACTTAATTATTTGCAAATATAATTCTTTCCACATAGGAACTGTTTGGTTTAGGGCCAATAATTCAACTTTATGTACAACACAATGTAGACAATTCTTCCATGCTAAAAATAATAAATTTATGTTATAGGTACTATGGTATATTTTATGTCTATTTCATACATACCTTTATAGCTTTATAACAAGTTCATGAAGATTGTATTTTCTATATATATATATAGAAAATACAATTATATATATATATATTAATTTCTGAATGCAATAATAAATAGTTATATTATAAGGATAAATCTATTAAGTTCAAATCAGCACTATCAAAGTATGTAATTGCTTTATGTTTACTTATTCTTTTAATTTAATAAAATGTTCAAGTTTTGAAATATATTTTCATCTGTTGTAAATCGCTCCTTTAGATTATTTACTAAAGTTTTTATAAGTTCTACTTTTATTTCAGATATATCTCTCATTTCAGATAAATATAAATTATGCATAATGAGATGTCTTACTTCACGATTATTTTTTCTCTTCAACTTAATACCTTTCAAGTGATGAGTACCATTGATTTTTTCAATTGATTCGATTAACTTAGTAACCCATCCGCCATTTAATCGGTTTTTAAATATTTATTTAGCATATTCTATTAAAGTTAAACCTACAAAATATTATGAAACATTATTTATTTTATTCTGAATATCAGGAACTATAGGCATTGTATTCTGCAATATTAATTATATAAATATGACAAACCTCAATATAATTAAGTTGTTGCTGAATATCACATATCGTAGTCGAATCGGATTGCATTTTTTTTTGATATCGAGATAATATAATTAGTACATCGGACATAAAGCAAGTTGTATGCATAATAGATGAAGTTTATGTTCATTGCAAAGGTACGTTGAAAATCCACAGGTTTATTACATGTCATTGAATTAAAATACATTATTAATGCATTCCACGATTTTAATATGCTTTCAACTAGTTGATGAGTGAATTAACATCATCGTATTTCAAATATTTTTGGAAATGAGCAAACAATAAGGTTATTGTACTCTGCAATATTTTTTAACTCTCTGCACCTGAATCCATATTTAGCGAAATATGATGAAATACCACTTAATGGCATCAGTATATTTTTAATTTCTGGTATTTAAGCGATTCGTTTCCAACCTTATCTATTAATTTCGCAAGTGTGTATATCTTATCAACATGTCCTGTCTACACTACCGTCTGACCGAAGAGATATTCCAGTAGAATTTTGATTTTTTTTTGTAATTTTTGTTTTCCATATATGTATCTATTATAATGAATAATAATTATTTTTGCGTATGGGGCATCATATATTGTAAATAGGTATTCGTAATAATATTATCATCAGAATTATATTTAAATTTTGATTCCATCATATTCACAACTGCTCTAGCAGGGAAAGAATATTCAGGTAAAACCAACTTCCTTTAATAATAATACACCATGATCAATAACGATCCTATCTTATAAGCTAAATAACTATTTGAATTTGATATATAGTTTGTTAGTTGTATATTATGTGATTGTTTCATCCTTTTTTTGATAAGCAATAATATATTTGTTATGATATTCAGAACTTAGATACTTCATAATGGTCTCCTTTATATATATTATATCACAATATGTTGTTATTGGTGATCAACTTGTGCTTAATAATGTAATAATATCGGAAAACTCCCCGTATTGTATACATCTTACATAATTAATAAGCCTTCAAAAATTAATTAGAATAATAAAAATATTGTTGTTCAAAATTGAAAAATTGACTGCACAAAATTTAAAAATTGACTGCACAAATAAATTATTGACTTCCCATTTTTGCGTTGACTGCACATTAGCGCGACCCCTGATATATATATATTTAATATAATATAATAATCATGTTTATTTATTAAATCACGTGTATAAATAGCAGAAACAAATGGACCCATCAAGAAGTCGTAGATTTGTACAATATACATGTTATAAATAACTGTGAGAGACACAGGACAAATATGTAACATTTATTTTTCTTGATTTATGGTTTATTAATTTCTTGATAAACACGAAAGAAAAATAAGAATTTCTAGGATTGAACCCGGGAAATCTGGCTTTCTAGCCTTTTCCTGTTCCGATGAGCCCTATACCCAGGCTACCCAGTAAGTAAAGTAATCAAAGATCGTAATTAGATTACAATCCAACAAGTAATCAGAGTACAATCATGGGGCTATGTATTGATTACGATCACAGATTTTGATTCGATTACAATCGTATTACAATCAATGATTACCAACTGATCGTGAATCAATGTTAGTGATCAGTTAACAATCATTGATTAAAATCGTATTAAAATCAATGATTTAGAAGTGTAGTTCGTAATCAAATCATAGTAGCTTATCAATGATTGTAATATGATTGTAATCGTATTTTGATCAGTTAATCACAAACCATGATGATGATCAAACTATAATCTAAACACTATCACTGATTACTTTACTTACTGGGTATGTATATACACACGCATATATACATATGTATATTTGAGTATGTAGGTGGGTATGTATATGCGTAAAATCACTAAACCTTGATCGTGAACATGTACGGATATCAAAACAATGTTAACTTTGCAGAACACTGATTATGTAATGGTCCACTTAAACCAATACCCACAACATGTGTGCAATAAGTGTACAGTGTTATTCTAGGCCTTATACTTATTATCAGTATTTATATTTGTATTTATACGTAAAATATGATATATTGTATTTAAGTTGCATTTCACTATTCGGGTTCAACCCTAGTTGTTATAACAATATAATATATATATATATATATATATATATGTTCGTTATATTGCTAGAAAATTGCTAGTAAGTTATATTATCTGGCAATGAAATATAATTAGTATTAAATAATATTAAGCAAACAGTATTGCATATTTTTACTAGTATATCATGATAACAAATATAACATGCATTTAATATGATAATAAGTATTCAATATAAATTATATTTAATTTGTAATTATTTAGAAACGCGCGTAAATCCTAGGTAACATAATATTTAGTTTCTATGGTAATTGTTTATAAACCATAATTTTAAAATATATTTATTTAATTTAGATTTTCATCATATATCGTTAGTTCATTTTAATTACAATATATATATATATATATATATATATATATAATATATATATATATAAATGATTATATATGATTATATTTCAATATAAATATTATTGTTATAATCAATATTACCTAACATACAGGATATGGATTCACCGATAAGAAACGCAAAACAAACATTAATAGAAAATTTACCTTTAATAGGAAGGAAAATTGTAAACATCGGGAGGAAAATCGATGTTTTAATTAATTACGAAGATGTACCTAAAAAAGGTCAGTTGATATACAGGGATAAAAATGACGTCCGATTATGCAAAAATCTTCAGAAATCTGTAAAGATTGATCTACGACATAATAAAGTTTTAATAATTTCTCCCAATAAAAAAAAGTTGATAAAAAAATGTACCATAAAAAATTAATTTTACATTTATAATAAGTTTACGAGCAAACTTAATTTGGGACTCAGATGGATAAGGCGTATGATACGCAGGCAGTAGGAAGCGGTTCAATCCTGGCCCGACCAATAAAAATGCTCTTAAAATATTCAGAAATGTGTAACAATGAAATACTTTTTTTTAAACTATGGATGAAAGGACTCCATAAAAAAACCAAAAAAAAATAAAATGGTTGAAATTCCAGTTCTCATTTTAGTGAGACAAAATCCACTCTATATACGATACCTTGACGTGGTTTTGTGGCTTATATTTAATATATATCTAAATTCGTATGATAATCACCAATGTTAGTATACAATTAATATTATAATTATAATATGTATATATTTTACGGGCGACATAAACAGAATATATGATATATTATTTTGAAGCTCTTTAGGATGAAATATTATATGATGTAGATAGAACATTCCATGAATCCAGGGCCAGCCTATTTCTAATGGAACGATAGTTTAACATATAAGTATGGTGGACAAATGTTGATAGAAGTTGAGAGGAATGATGATGGAGTTAATTAAGAGATCGATTTAAAAGTGATAGTGCGAGATGAGATGTACTATTATAATATAGTATGAACTATTGATTTAACATACGAGAATATGAACGAGGGTTACATTTAAACTAGAGATGAGAAGATTTATGTGTATTTGTTGTAGAATGGTCACACTTTTCACATCGTGTATAGTACAGTTATATTATACCATGGCACAGTTCATATGAGGAGTTTATTAAGATTTAGGGTAATGCACCGTTAACATTGGTTATAATCCTATAGGAAGGTTAATGTAGGGTTTAGAGAGGTTAATAAAGTGTATATTGACTAATAATAACATGTGATAGAAGATAAAGTAGGGAAATAATTATTGTTTAGTGAAACAATCAAGTACCTCCATATGCTATTTATTCTGATAAAAAGCACGTAATCATTAACAGTGACATAATATATGTGCGATATAAAGGAGAGACAATATTCTAATATAACTCCTATATTTTATTCGGGTGAATATTTCTTATTATTTCATTACTAATTGGTAGATGGGATACTTAAGATAAGAAGATACATTGAATAAAGCGGGGTGATATGGGGCCAAACAATTATAGATGGATGCAATACTAATTAATAAAGCGAAGATTTTATAGGGTTTCACTTTGGATTAAGACAAACTAGGTAATGAAAACTAGATCTATTATATTATCATTAATTTGAGTCTTCCATTTAGTATGACTAATCGGAGTATATATCCGTTAGTATTTTGAATTAGGAGTGAGGAAGAAGATAATATAAATAATCGATAATATTAGCTTTATATACAATATACTTCTATATCTGATAAATAAATATAAATAATTGTAATATGATAGTATAAATCATTATAGTTGAATATAATAATACAATCTTATAATGATATATTTAAATATATATATATATATATATATTTATATATATATATATATTATACTATATACATAGTCATTAGTATAATATATTAAAATCTAACAGCGCATATAACATAAGCTGAAATTGTAAAGCAGGAAGTAGGATGTCGGATTTCTATTCAGCTAGTCACCAGTTCAAATCTCGTCAAAGGGAATACACATATATATATATAAGTATTATTTATAAAACCAATTTAAATCAGCATGTAATTAATATATAAATATACACAATTAATATATAATTGACATTCTGCTTTAAAGTCAATTCATAAATAATAACTTATTTATTATAATTTATACTTATTTACAAGTATCCTATACTATCCATTGTTCTTTCCTCAATATTCTTTTCGAATTTCTAACATATATTTCTGCTTCTCTAATATAACGATATTCTCATCCATTCTCTGTCACACAAAAATAAATGCTCGACTCTTTGTTATGTTTTACCTAAACTATGGAATTCACATCCATCCTCAAGTAGATCCACCCCATTCTGCAATGCATTCAATAATCTATCTACACATTGATATAAGGTGGAATCCTATAATACTTATATTGTTTTTCATTATTAATATATTTATTTATTCCTTTTCGGTTTAATCTATTATTTAAAAACGAATGTCTTTGTTACATACTTTTATTATTTTAATTTCTATATATCAAATTTTGAGAAATTATTTATGAATTATTTAAGTGTTTAAATAAACATGCAATCAAATATATGTATATGCCAAGCTATAATCATGGTAGTTTTATTTATAAAGCGATTACATAATAAATAATTCTTAAAAGGATATTTTTATTATTTCAAAAAGTAAAATTCAATCAAGTGTTTTAGATTATTCTAAATAAATATAAAAAATAATGATCATACATGTATTATTACTTCTATATCATTATTTTATTATTATCTTTATACAAAATTAATATATGATATATTTCACATGATTACATTATTTCTGTACATGCATATATCATTCATTGATACACTATTTATACATACTAAATTATCTACTAAATTGTAAATTAATAAATAATATACATATCAATGCCTCGTACCATTAATACAACATAATCCTAGCTAGGGGTGAGTGCTCTAATATCGACATGCACGTAATATCGACAACCTATATATCTCCTAAAATATAATTCCAATCAAAAAATAATTAATGTATGAAATATTGATCAATATAATTTTTGTTTTAATATTAATAGTTTTTTAATTATAATCAAAAAACTTAATTTTTCGTTACAACTCTAAATTTATGAAATTTTTGAATTAAAACATCGATTCTCAATCGTTTACAAATTTAGATATTTAACAAAATTTAAAATACATCTTATAGACCTAATTATATTTTACAATGTGCCGAAAATATTTTGTATTTTTCATAATTGTTTGCAAAGTTATTAACGTTTACCTAAGCAACATACATTTGCATAATACCGACACCCTAATTGCACGTAATATCGACACCCTTTCAATTATATAATCAATCAGCGTTATTTGTTTGTAATTTTCGTGCGTTATGATAATATTAATTAAATTAATAGACATACCTAATAATATACACATATACCTATATATATATATATATATATATATATATATATATATATATATATATATGTAAATAAATTTATGATTTAACATTATATTGTTAAATATTAAGAATACATATTAATTGCGTGTGTTAATTAAAAGTAACGCCCATTTAAATCTGATTGGATATTAAATAATATATGGTATATCTAAATATAGAAATATTTAGGGTGTGATATTATGTGACAATGTGTCAATATTCAGGACAGTGCCCATAATATCGACATCCCTGTTATCTCAGAGTTAAATAAACTACATTAAATTTCAAAATAGCTATTATATACCTACTTAATACTTATAAATACAAATTTTAAATATTGAATTGAGAAATAATAAAGTTATGGTTATTTATTGTTAGGATGTCGGTATTCGAGCACTCTCTCCTATAGGTATTCCTAACTCGATACAAAGGTACTTCGATATAACCTCTAATTCATTCTATCACAGGGGTACCGCTATAGACAATGTAATATGTATATGTATATCATTATCATACAAATAATATGAACAATGTTATTCATTATAGATGTGTAGTTACAAATAAACTTGTGGACGTAAACCTCGCAGGTAAACACATGCAGTTGTGATGTAACTATAACTGTTTACGAGTAGTAGGTGCTGCTATACTACTATAGTATGGTAGAATACCCGATAGTGGACCACCTACATTCAAAGACGAATATATTTGTTAATATTTAATTTTTAATCTAGATTTTTATTGTATTATTTTAATATTATATAAATAGGGGAAAGTCTCCGATTACCGACCCCCTCCTAATACCGACCCCCTCTCGTATCTACGTAACTATAAGATATATCAAAAAATTATATATACATGAACTGTTAGAAATGTAATGATAAATATGAATAAGTATATTGTTTTACAAAATATTCAATCCTACAATTGTTGGAATATCTTAATTATAGCAACCTATATGATTTCCCTAATACCGACCCCCTAAATTACCCCAATACCGACCCCTATGTGATTTATAATATCCAATCAAAATAGATCAGTATTTTTCTTTAAAATATGTCATAAGTTGTTGGTTTATCATTGATATAGATTAAGGATTCATGATTCCATTCGATTATATACATACTGATTAATAACTAAATATTAAATAATAATATACACTCTTTTAATATAATTACTATAAAGTTTAAATTTAAATTTAATATTACTATTAAAACATAAATTCAATAAAAAATAATTGCGTGCATGTTATAATTAATTATATTTATGAATATCTACTATGTTGATTGGATATTATAATACTAAAATTATTTATACCACGATTATTTTAGGTTTCGGAAATAGGGGAAGGGGTTCGGTATTAGGAACATGTATCTGATTACCGACCCCCCTATTTATTCTTGTAAATATAATTATATCAAAAATTTAAAATAGTCACATTATTAATTGCCATAATATTACCCTATTAACAACATTTCAAATAAATATATTTAATATTGAATAAGTTATTACACATAATCATGTGGGGGTCTGTAATCTGAGACTTTCCCCTATATCATATAAATCAAAGATTGCCATACAAAATATTCCTTATTAAAAAAGTATTAGGATTCATAGTAAACTGCCGTTTTCCCAAAAGTTACTCATCATGGACCATTTTAATAATATATTATACATATATGCATATTTTTTAATTTCTACTTTATATTTCATACATGATTTATAAATTATAATTAAATATAATTAAAAATATTAAATATTATTTATTATTACTAGAACAAATATACTATATTATATTACAATAACAACTCTAGGCCAATAGAAACGAATGCGACCAATTATCTTCATACACTTGATTCTGATTTGTAAATTATCCTTGTTCGTCATAATTCCTGGATATATTTTATTTTCGTAGACAAATGGTCTAAATTATCATCACCAATATTTAATAGAAGTTGTATATTGATATTTGTTGATTATTTATCAATCCTATTCAATTTAATTTTTGTTTTTGGCATGTATTTTTTTTCAATAAAATATATTTCAAGTAAGTTTTATATAGATATGAAGTTATTATAGAAGCTAATGCCTTTTCCTATTCGAATTATTCCTTTCGGGATACACAGGAAGTACAATTAATAAATAAATAAATTAATAAATATTGATATTTAATAAATTAATAAATATGTATATTTGATCCATTTTAACTAATATGAATTAACTAAATTAATAGGCATATAATATATAATTAATATAATTAATAATATAATTAATAAATATCATGTTTAACATATGTTAAATATCTAATTAGTAAATAAATATAAGCATATATAGTGATATACGAATGATATTAATATATTCCTTAATATTGGAGGTGTTGAACATTTTACAAACACATTGGAGATGAAAGTATGTTATCAAATCATACAACATTGTTTGTCCGAGATCGTGTAATATTGTAGTTATTAAATGTCATACATATGTGAATATTATTTATTTTTAATTTTTATTTAATCTAATATCTAATTTATTTATTTATTATTATGTAAATATAAATAATTGTAATTAAAAGCATAAATTATATATAAATATTTCAATTAGAAAAACCTTGGCATTTTTAAGGAAATTATAAAAAAAACGTGTATGAAAATAATTATTTACTAGTTAATTTAAAAAAAAATTCAAAAATAATTATAATAGAATATATAAATATATTTGATTTGTGTATATCAGATTTTAAAAATAAAGTATGAATAAAAAGATATAGCCAATGTTCCACGATCGAGTATTCTCACCTACCATATTAAGGGGATCCCGCCCATAACACGCAATTTGCCAATTTCGTGTATAAATAGATAGGACAAATATAGGTCCACTAAACAAAATAGAACTGATATTCTATTCATTCAATTGACCTACTTTTTTGTATTGTATTCATAACATATACATACATAGGAAAATAGAAAGTTATTTTTAATATTATTATTTATTATATTATATATATCTAAATTAAAAATTAACAATACTAAAATGATGATATTTCTATAGAAATTATCATTTTATACAATGAATTCTATACATTTTATTAATTATCTCACTATTTTACTATTCACATAATTAAATTCTATATAAAGCAACACAAATTAATATTATAATTATAATTGTTTTTATGTTCTATATTTTTGAATGCACATACCTAGCGCGAAATAATTATTCTGATAAACCAGCGTTTGAAGTTTGACAGCATAACAATGTAATATTAAATAGCATATAATAGCATTATCTTATCGTGAAAAAATACATTTTTATGCAATTTCTAGACTGAATTCATCTCTAATTTTTTTAAAGATACTAAAAAACACTACAATAAGTATTATTATGTAATACAAAATAAATAAAAAAAAAAAATTATCATCACTTTAAATGTGCGGGATCCCTTTAACCATTAGGTTACAATATCTAGTACGGATAAAACATTATATGTTTACAGGTTACAGTATATCGTACATACTTACTACAGGTGAACACTATTAGGTTATGAATTATAGTACGATATTAATATAGTATACATACTATAGTATACTATATCGAGATGTTCTAGTAGATATTATAAATACGTATATATTAATAAATGTATATGGGGTCATGACAAATAATGTAATATATATATATATATATCAGGGGTCTCATTAAGGAATACTATTGACTGCACATAAATATTATTATTAATAATTATATATCAATTAATATTGTATAGTTTAAATATTTATATAAAAGTATTATAAATGCATAGGTAGGTAATATATGCATGTAAGCTGAAATACTGATAATTACAGCAAAAACGTATGACTAAAAAAAATATTTTAAAGATGAAGCGTTTGTTTATTATTTTTTGTTTTATATTTAGAATTTTATTGTTTTAAAAAGAATTTCATTTTCTTCTTCTCCTTTATTTTTTCCTGCACCAGAAAAAATTCCCTTGAAATACTCTTGTGTTTTACAATGCTCTCTTTCGTGTTATCTATTATTTCGTTTATTTATCCTAAAAATGTTAGGTTAATTTGAAATGTCATTAAATGATGGCTAAAATATTATTAATTACTTTTTAATGAAATAACTAACCAAGCTAATACCGCAGGTCTTGGATTACAATTTTCAAATTCCGACATATTATAATGAATAAATAATTAATTTTTCTCAGTTTCTAATTTCATTCTATTTCTATGTACATACTTAATTATTTGCAAATATAATTCTTTCCACATAGGAACTGTTTGGTTTAGGGCCAATAATTCAACTTTATGTACAACACAATGTAGACAATTCTTCCATGCTAAAAAATAATAAATTATGTTATAGGTACTATGGTATATTTTATGTCTATTTCATACATACCTTTATAGCTTTATAACAAGTTCATGAAGATTGTATTTTCTATATATATATATAGAAAATACAATTATATATATATATATTAATTTCTGAATGCAATAATAAATAGTTATATTATAAGGATAAATCTATTAAGTTCAAATCAGCACTATCAAAGTATGTAATTGCTTTATGTTTACTTATTCTTTTAATTTAATAAAATGTTCAAGTTTTGAAATATATTTTCATCTGTTGTAAATCGCTCCTTTAGATTATTTACTAAAGTTTTTATAAGTTCTACTTTTATTTCAGATATATCTCTCATTTCAGATAAATATAAATTATGCATAATGAGATGTCTTACTTCACGATTATTTTTTCTCTTCAACTTAATACCTTTCAAGTGATGAGTACCATTGATTTTTTCAATTGATTCGATTAACTTAGTAACCCATCCGCCATTTAATCGGTTTTTAAATATTTATTTAGCATATTCTATTAAAGTTAAACCTACAAAATATTATGAAACATTATTTATTTTATTCTGAATATCAGGAACTATAGGCATTGTATTCTGCAATATTAATTATATAAATATGACAAACCTCAATATAATTAAGTTGTTGCTGAATATCACATATCGTAGTCGAATCGGATTGCATTTTTTTTTGATATCGAGATAATATAATTAGTACATCGGACATAAAGCAAGTTGTATGCATAATAGATGAAGTTTATGTTCATTGCAAAGGTACGTTGAAAATCCACAGGTTTATTACATGTCATTGAATTAAAATACATTATTAATGCATTCCACGATTTTAATATGCTTTCAACTAGTTGATGAGTGAATTAACATCATCGTATTTCAAATATTTTTGGAAATGAGCAAACAATAAGGTTATTGTACTCTGCAATATTTTTTAACTCTCTGCACCTGAATCCATATTTAGCGAAATATGATGAAATACCACTTAATGGCATCAGTATATTTTTAATTTCTGGTATTTAAGCGATTCGTTTCCAACCTTATCTATTAATTTCGCAAGTGTGTATATCTTATCAACATGTCCTGTCTACACTACCGTCTGACCGAAGAGATATTCCAGTAGAATTTTGATTTTTTTTTGTAATTTTTGTTTTCCATATATGTATCTATTATAATGAATAATAATTATTTTTGCGTATGGGGCATCATATATTGTAAATAGGTATTCGTAATAATATTATCATCAGAATTATATTTAAATTTTGATTCCATCATATTCACAACTGCTCTAGCAGGGAAAGAATATTCAGGTAAAACCAACTTCCTTTAATAATAATACACCATGATCAATAACGATCCTATCTTATAAGCTAAATAACTATTTGAATTTGATATATAGTTTGTTAGTTGTATATTATGTGATTGTTTCATCCTTTTTTTGATAAGCAATAATATATTTGTTATGATATTCAGAACTTAGATACTTCATAATGGTCTCCTTTATATATATTATATCACAATATGTTGTTATTGGTGATCAACTTGTGCTTAATAATGTAATAATATCGGAAAACTCCCCGTATTGTATACATCTTACATAATTAATAAGCCTTCAAAAATTAATTAGAATAATAAAAATATTGTTGTTCAAAATTGAAAAATTGACTGCACAAAATTTAAAAATTGACTGCACAAATAAATTATTGACTTCCCATTTTTGCGTTGACTGCACATTAGCGCGACCCCTGATATATATATATTTAATATAATATAATAATCATGTTTATTTATTAAATCACGTGTATAAATAGCAGAAACAAATGGACCCATCAAGAAGTCGTAGATTTGTACAATATACATGTTATAAATAACTGTGAGAGACACAGGACAAATATGTAACATTTATTTTTCTTGATTTATGGTTTATTAATTTCTTGATAAACACGAAAGAAAAATAAGAATTTCTAGGATTGAACCCGGGAAATCTGGCTTTCTAGCCTTTTCCTGTTACGATGAGCCCTATACCCAGGCTACCCAGTAAGTAAAGTAATCAAAGATCGTAATTAGATTACAATCCAACAAGTAATCAGAGTACAATCATGGGGCTATGTATTGATTACGATCACAGATTTTGATTCGATTACAATCGTATTACAATCAATGATTACCAACTGATCGTGAATCAATGTTAGTGATCAGTTAACAATCATTGATTAAAATCGTATTAAAATCAATGATTTAGAAGTGTAGTTCGTAATCAAATCATAGTAGCTTATCAATGATTGTAATATGATTGTAATCGTATTTTTATCAGTTAATCACAAACCATGATGATGATCAAACTATAATCTAAACACTATCACTGATTACTTTACTTACTGGGTATGTATATACACACGCATATATACATATGTATATTTGAGTATGTAGGTGGGTATGTATATGCGTAAAATCACTAAACCTTGATCGTGAACATGTACGGATATCAAAACAATGTTAACTTTGCAGAACACTGATTATGTAATGGTCCACTTAAACCAATACCCACAACATGTGTGCAATAAGTGTACAGTGTTATTCTAGGCCTTATACTTATTATCAGTATTTATATTTGTATTTATACGTAAAATATGATATATTGTATTTAAGTTGCATTTCACTATTCGGGTTCAACCCTAGTTGTTATAACAATATAATATATATATATATATATATATATATATATATATATATGTTCGTTATATTGCTAGAAAATTGCTAGTAAGTTATATTATCTGGCAATGAAATATAATTAGTATTAAATAATATTAAGCAAACAGTATTGCATATTTTTACTAGTATATCATGATAACAAATATAACATGCATTTAATATGATAATAAGTATTCAATATAAATTATATTTAATTTGTAATTATTTAGAAACGCGCGTAAATCCTAGGTAACATAATATTTAGTTTCTATGGTAATTGTTTATAAACCATAATTTTAAAATATATTTATTTAATTTAGATTTTCATCATATATCGTTAGTTCATTTTAATTACAATATATATATATATATATATATATATATATATATAAATGATTATATATGATTATATTTCAATATAAATATTATTGTTATAATCAATATTACCTAACATACAGGATATGGATTCACCGATAAGAAACGCAAAACAAACATTAATAGAAAATTTACCTTTAATAGGAAGGAAAATTGTAAACATCGGGAGGAAAATCGATGTTTTAATTAATTACGAAGATGTACCTAAAAAAGGTCAGTTGATATACAGGGATAAAAATGACGTCCGATTATGCAAAAATCTTCAGAAATCTGTAAAGATTGATCTACGACATAATAAAGTTTTAATAATTTCTCCCAATAAAAAAAAGTTGATAAAAAAATGTACCATAAAAAATTAATTTTACATTTATAATAAGTTTACGAGCAAACTTAATTTGGGACTCAGATGGATAAGGCGTAAGATACGCAGGCAGTAGGAAGCGGTTCAATCCTGGCCCGACCAATAAAAATGCTCTTAAAATATTCAGAAATGTGTAACAATGAAATACTTTTTTTTAAACTGGATGAAAGGACTCCATAAAAAAACCAAAAAAAAATAAAATGGTTGAAATTCCAGTTCTCATTTTAGTGAGACAAAATCCACTCTATATACGATACCTTGACGTGGTTTTGTGGCTTATATTTAATATATATCTAAATTCGTATGATAATCACCAATGTTAGTATACAATTAATATTATAATTATAATATGTATATATTTTACGGGCGACATAAACAGAATATATGATATATTATTTTGAAGCTCTTTAGGATGAAATATTATATGATGTAGATAGAACATTCCATGAATCCAGGGCCAGCCTATTTCTAATGGAACGATAGTTTAACATGTAAGTATGGTGGACAAATATTGATAGAAGTTGAGAGGAATGATGATGGAGTTAATTAAGATATCGATTTAAAAGTGATAGTGCGAGATGAGATGTACTATTATAATATAGTATGAACTATTGATTTAACATACGAGAATATGAACGAGGGTTACATTTAAACTAGAGATGAGAAGATTTATGTGTATTTGTTGTAGAATGGTCACACTTTTCACATCGTGTATAGTACAGTTATATTATACCATGGCACAGTTCATATGAGGAGTTTATTAAGATTTAGGGTAATGCACCGTTAACATTGGTTATAATCCTATAGGAAGGTTAATGTAGGGTTTAGAGAGGTTAATAAAGTGTATATTGACTAATAATAACATGTGATAGAAGATAAAGTAGGGAAATAATTATTGTTTAGTGAAACAATCAAGTACCTCCATATGCTATTTATTCTGATAAAAAGCATGTAATCATTAACAGTGACATAATATATGTGCGATATAAAGGAGAGACAATATTCTAATATAACTCCTATATTTTATTCGGGTGAATATTTCTTATTATTTCATTACTAATTGGTAGATGGGATACCTAAGATAAGAAGATACATTGAATCAAGCGGGGTGATATGGGGCCAAACAATTATAGATGGATGCAATACTAATTAATAAAGCGAAGATTTTATAGGGTTTCACTTTGGATTAAGACAAACTAGGTAATGAAAACTAGATCTATTATATTATCATTAATTTGAGTCTTCCATTTAGTATGACTAATCGGAGTATATATCCGTTAGTATTTTGAATTAGGAGTGAGGAAGAAGATAATATAAATAATCGATAATATTAGCTTTATATAGAATATACTTCTATATCTGATAAATAAATATAAATAATTGTAATATGATAGTATAAATCATTATAGTTGAATATAATAATACAATCTTATAATGATATATTTAAATATATATATATATATATATATATATATATTATACTATATACATAGTCATTAGTATAATATATTAAAATCTAACAGCGCATATAACATAAGCTGAAATTGTAAAGCAGGAAGTAGGATGTCGGATTTCTATTCAGCTAGTCACCAGTTCAAATCTCGTCAAAGGGAATACACATATATATATAAGTATTATTTATGAAACCAATTTAAATCAGCATGTAATTAATATATAAATATACACAATTAATATATAATTGACATTCTGCTTTAAAGTCAATTCATACATAATAACTTATTTATTATAATTTATACTTATTTACAAGTATCCTATACTATCCATTGTTCTTTCCTCAATATTCTTTTCGAATTTCTAACATATATTTCTGCTTCTCTAATATAACGATATTCTCATCCATTCTCTGTCACACAAAAATAAATGCTCGACTCTTTGTTATGTTTTACCTAAACTATGGAATTCACATCCATCCTCAAGTAGATCCACCCCATTCTGCAATGCATTCAATAATCTATCTACACATTGATATAAGGTGGAATCCTATAATACTTATATTGTTTTTCATTATTAATATATTTATTTATTCCTTTCCGGTTTAATCTATTATTTAAAAACGAATGTCTTTGTTACATACTTTTATTATTTTAATTTCTATATATCAAATTTTGAGAAATTATTTATGAATTATTTAAGTGTTTAAATAAACATGCAATCAAATATATGTATATGCCAAGCTATAATCATGGTAGTTTTATTTATAAAGCGATTACATAATAAATAATTCTTAAAAGGATATTTTTATTATTTCAAAAAGTAAAATTCAATCAAGTGTTTTAGATTATTCTAAATAAATATAAAAAATAATGATCATACATGTATTATTACTTCTATATCATTATTTTATTATTATCTTTATACAAAATTAATATATGATATATTTCACATGATTACATTATTTCTGTACATGCATATATCATTCATTGATACACTATTTATACATACTAAATTATCTACTAAATTGTAAATTAATAAATAATATACATATCAATGCCTCGTACCATTAATACAACATAATCCTAGCTAGGGGTGAGTGCTCTAATATCGACATGCACGTAATATCGACAACCTATATATCTCCTAAAATATAATTCCAATCAAAAAATAATTAATGTATGAAATATTGATCAATATAATTTTTGTTTTAATATTAATAGTTTTTTAATTATAATCAAAAAACTTAATTTTTCGTTACAACTCTAAATTTATGAAATTTTTGAATTAAAACATCGATTCTCAATCGTTTACAAATTTAGATATTTAAAAAAATTTAAAATACATCTTATAGACCTAATTATATTTTACAATGTGCCGAAAATATTTTGTATTTTTCATAATTGTTTGCAAAGTTATTAACGTTTACCTAAGCAACATACATTTTCATAATACCGACACCCTAATTGCACGTAATATCGACACCCTTTCAATTATATAATCAATCAGCGTTATTTGTTTGTAATTTTCGTGCGTTATGATAATATTAATTAAATTAATAGACATACCTAATAATATACACATATACCTATATATATATATATATATTTATATTTATATATATATATATGTAAATAAATTTATGATTTAACATTATATTGTTAAATATTAAGAATACATATTAATTGCGTGTGTTAATTAAAAGTAACGCCCATTTAAATCTGATTGGATATTAAATAATATATGGTATATCTAAATATAGAAATATTTAGGGTGTGATATTATGTGACAATGTGTCAGTATTCAGGACAGTGCCCATAATATCGACATCCCTGTTATCTCAGAGTTAAATAAACTACATTAAATTTCAAAATAGCTATTATATACCTACTTAATACTTATAAATACAAATTTTAAATATTGAATTGAGAAATAATAAAGTTATGGTTATTTATTGTTAGGATGTCGGTATTCGAGCACTCTCTCCTATAGGTATTCCTAACTCGATACAAAGGTACTTCGATATAACCTCTAATTCATTCTATCACAGGGGTACCGCTATAGATAATGTAATATGTATATGTATATCATTATCATACAAATAATATGAACAATGTTATTCATTATAGATGTGTAGTTAAAAATAAACTTGTGGACGTAAACCTTGCAGGTAAACACATGCAGTTGTGATGTAACTATAACTGTTTACGAGTAGTAGGTGCTGCTATACTACTATAGTATGGTAGAATACCCGATAGTGGACCACCTACATTCAAAGACGAATATATTTGTTAATATTTAATTTTTAATCTAGATTTTTATTGTATTATTTTAATATTATATAAATAGGGGAAAGTCTCCGATTACCGACCCCCTCCTAATACCGACCCCATCTCGTATCTACGTAACTATAAGATATATCAAAAAATTATATATACATGAACTGTTAGAAATGTAATGATAAATATGAATAAGTATATTGTTTTACAAAATATTCAATCCTACAATTGTTGGAATATCTTAATTATAGCAACCTATATGATTTCCCTAATACCGACCCCCTAAATTACCCCAATACCGACCCCTATGTGATTTATAATATCCAATCAAAATAGATCAGTATTTTTCTTTAAAATATGTCATAAGTTGTTGGTTTATCATTGATATAGATTAAGGATTCATGATTCCATTCGATTATATACATACTGATTAATAACTAAATATTAAATAATAATATACACTCTTTTAATATAATTACTATAAAGTTTAAATTTAAATTTAATATTACTATTAAAACATAAATTCAATAAAAAATAATTGCGTGCATGTTATAATTAATTATATTTATGAATATCTACTATGTTGATTGGATATTATAATACTAAAATTATTTATACCACGATTATTTTAGGTTTCGGAAATAGGGGAAGGGGTTCGGTATTAGGAACATGTATCTGATTACCGACCCCCCTATTTATTCTTGTAAATATAATTATATCAAAAATTTAAAATAGTCACATTATTAATTGCCATAATATTACCCTATTAACAACATTTCAAATAAATATATTTAATATTGAATAAGTTATTACACATAATCATGTGGGGGTCTGTAATCTGAGACTTTCCCCTATATCATATAAATCAAAGATTGCCATACAAAATATTCCTTATTAAAAAAGTATTAGGATTCATAGTAAACTGCCGTTTTCCCAAAAGTTACTCATCATGGACCATTTTAATAATATATTATACATATATGCATATTTTTTAATTTCTACTTTATATTTCATACATGATTTATAAATTATAATTAAATATAATTAAAAATATTAAATATTATTTATTATTACTAGAACAAATATACTATATTATATTACAATAACAACTCTAGGCCAATAGAAACGAATGCGACCAATTATCTTCATACACTTGATTCTGATTTGTAAATTATCCTTGTTCGTCATAATTCCTGGATATATTTTATTTTCGTAGACAAATGGTCTAAATTATCATCACCAATATTTAATAGAAGTTGTATATTGATATTTCTTGATTATTTATCAATCCTATTCAATTTAATTTTTGTTTTTGGCATGTATTTTTTTTCAATAAAATATATTTCAAGTAAGTTTTATATAGATACTAGCCGTACCCGACCCGGCGTTGCTCGGTTTTGATTATTTTCCTATATATTATATATTAATTATAGCTAATCCTGATTCTTAATTGATATATATAATAAAATAAATGTTAGCTGACATACAAAACAAAGTAGAAAACATTTTCAAATAATATGTTAAAAAATACAACAAATATTTCAAATATTACAAAATATGTTTAAAAAAAATGTCTAAAACCCAAACCTAAACACAAACACAAACCGTACACTACCCTGCGTTGCTAGGTTTTTGATTATTTGCCTATTAATTGTAGCTATTCCTGATTATACTTAGCTAATATTTAATTTTTTTCTTCTAACTAATATTTACTAATTCTAACTGTATCCGATGTAGACCCAGCGTTGTTCGTTTTTAAGATTATTTGTAAAATATTTGGTAAGATTACAAATAATAATTTAAAATATTACAAAATATATTTTTAAAAAGTGTCTAAAAATATTTTAAGAAATATAAAAAATATTTCAACATATTAGTAGCCATACCTGATTTTGAATGCCTATTTATTTTTTTATTAATTATAGCTATTCCTGATTATTCTAAAATATATAATTGCTAAAAATTGCAAAAAAATATATAAAATATTACAAAATATGTTTTAAAAACAAACCATACCCGACCCGGCATTTCTTGGTTTTTGTTTGTTTGCCTATCTATTATTTATTATTTATTAATTAGGGCAATTTCTGATTCTATATTTCTAGTATATACAATTAAATAAAGTTTATTTAAAATACAAACAAATAAAGAAAAATATTGTTTATAATATTTAAAAAATTAGTGCAAAATATTTCAAAAAATATTTTAAAAAATACAACAAATATTTCAAATATTACATAATATGTTGAAAACCCAAACCCAAACCGTCCCAAAACGGCGTTGATCGGTTTTTAATTATATGCCTATCTATACTTTATTAATTATAACTATTCCTGATTTAGAATTGTTTGCCGAACCCAACCCGACGTTGCTCGTTTTTTTATTATTTGCCTATCAATTATTAATTATAGTTATTCTTAATTATGCATAGCTATTCTTTAATTGTTGTCTTCTAACTAATATTTAATAAATCTAACTGTATCCGATGTAGATCTAGCGTTGTTCTTTTTAAGACTTATTCGTAAAATATTTTGTAAAAATACAAAAATACAAAAATACTTTAAAATATTATAAAATATATTTTTAAAAAGTGTCTAAAAATATTTTTTAAATATAAAAAATATTTCAACATATTAGCAGTCATACCCTACCCGGCGTTGCTAGGTTTTTGATTGTTTGACTATTTATTTTTATTAATTATAGCTATTCCTGATTATTCTAAAATATATAATTGCTAACAAATACAAAAAATATTTAAAATATTACAAAATATGTTTTAAAAAAATGTCGAAAACTCAAACCTAAACCCAAATCCAAACAGTACTCGACTCGACATTTATCGGTTTTTGATTGTTTGCCTATTTATTATTTATTAATTAGAGCTATTCCTGATCCTAGATTTCTAGTATATACAATTAAATAAAATTAAACATATGTAGAAACATATTTTTTTTAATATTTAAAAAATTAGATAAAAAATATTTCAAAAAATACAACAGATATTTCAAATATTCCAAACTATGTTGAAAACCTAAACCCAAACAGTTCCAAATCGGCGTTGCTCGGTTTTTTATTATTTGCCTATCTATCATTTATTAATTATAACTATTCCTGATTTGGAATTTCTTGCCGTACCCAACTTTGCTTTACTCGTTGTTTGATAGCTTACCTATCTATTATTTATTATTTATGGCTATTCATGATTCTGCTTTTCATATACAATAACATAAATTGTTGCTAAAAGAAGCTAAACAAATATTTCCAAATATTACAAAATATATTTTTTATAAATGTTCTACAAATATTTTAAAAAGTATATTATTATATCTTATAATATTTATATATTTATTATATAATTATAATATTTTAATTATATCTTAAAATAATAATATTTCAACGAATACTTGAAAAATATAAAAAATTATTTCAAATAATATTTTTTAAAATACAAAAAATATAAATAATATTACAAAATATATTTTAAAAAAATTTCAAAAAAATGTTTAAAAATATTTAAAAAAAACTTCAAAAATATTTCAAAAAATGTCAAAAATATTTCAAAAATATTTCAAAAAATTTCCAAAATTTCCAAAAATTTCAAAAAAAAATCAAAAAAAATTCAAAAAAATAGTTCAAAAAAATGTAAAAAAAATATTTCAAAAATGCGACGCCGAAGATTTTGGACGACAAAAAATCATTTTAATGGCAAAAAGTCAATTTTTCAGGTTTTTCTGGGGTACGCGGTATAATATTCAAAAAATTTTCCGGACCAAGACCATACTGTTGCAAATTTATTAAGATCGGGTATAAAATATTTTCGCGACGTACCCCGGTTCTCGAGTTACCTCACCAGATACACACACACACACATATATATATATATATAATTAAATAGACTTTCTTTTATATAATAGATGAAGTTATTATAGAAGATAATGCCTTTTCCTATTCGAATTATTCCTTTCGGGATACACAGGAAGTACAATTAATAAATAAATAAATTAATAAATATTGATATTTAATAAATTAATAAATATGTATATTTGATCCATTTTAACTAATATGAATTAACTAAATTAATAGGCATATAATATATAATTAATATAATTAATAATATAATTAATAAATATCATGTTTAACATATGTTAAATATCTAATTAGTAAATAAATATAAGCATATATAGTGATATACGAATGATATTAATATATTCCTTAATATTGGAGGTGTTGAACATTTTACAAACACATTGGAGATGAAAGTATGTTATCAAATCATACAACATTGTTTGTCCGAGATCGTGTAATATTGTAGTTATTAAATGTCATACATATGTGAATATTATTTATTTTTAATTTTTATTTAATCTAATATCTAATTTATTTATTTATTATTATGTAAATATAAATAATTGTAATTAAAAGCATAAATTATATATAAATATTTCAATTAGAAAAACCTTAGCATTTTTAAGGAAATTATAAAAAAAACGTGTATGAAAATAATTATTTACTAGTTAATTTAAAAAAAAATTCAAAAATAATTATAATAGAATATATAAATATATTTGATTTGTGTATATCAGATTTTAAAAATAAAGTATGAATAAAAAGATATAGCCAATGGTCCACGATCGAGTATTCTCACCTACCATATTAAGGGGATCCCGCCCATAACACGCAATTTGCCAATTTCGTGTATAAATAGATAGGACAAATATAGGTCCACTAAACAAAATAGAACTGATATTCTATTCATTCAATTGACCTACTTTTTTGTATTGTATTCATAACATATACATACATAGGAAAATAGAAAGTTATTTTTAATATTATTATTTATTATATTATATATATCTAAATTAAAAATTAACAATACTAAAATGATGATATTTCTATAGAAATTATCATTTTATACAATGAATTCTATACATTTTATTAATTATCTCACTATTTTACTATTCACATAATTAAATTCTATATAAAGCAACACAAATTAATATTATAATTATAATTGTTTTTATGTTCTATATTTTTGAATGCACATACCTAGCGCGAAATAATTATTCTGATAAACCAGCGTTTGAAGTTTGACAGCATAACAATGTAATATTAAATAGCATATAATAGCATTATCTTATCGTGAAAAAATACATTTTTATGCAATTTCTAGACTGAATTCATCTCTAATTTTTTTAAAGATACTAAAAAACACTACAATAAGTATTATTATGTAATACAAAATAAATAAAAAAAAAAAATTATCATCACTTTAAATGTGCGGGATCCCTTTAACCATTAGGTTACAATATCTAGTACGGATAAAACATTATATGTTTACAGGTTACAGTATATCGTACATACTTACTACAGGTGAACACTATTAGGTTATGAATTATAGTACGATATTAATATAGTATACATACTATAGTATACTATATCGAGATGTTCTAGTAGATATTATAAATACGTATATATTAATAAATGTATATGGGGTCATGACAAATAATGTAATATATATATATATATATATATATATATCAGGGGTCTCATTAAGGAATAATATTGACTGCACATAAATATTATTATTAATAATTATATATCAATTAATATTGTATAGTTTAAATATTTATATAAAATTATTATAAATGCATAGGTAGGTAATATATGCATGTAAGCTGAAATACTGATAATTACAGCAAAAACGTATGACTAAAAAAAATATTTTAAAGATGAAGCGTTTGTTTATTATTTTTTGTTTTATATTTAGAATTTTATTGTTTTAAAAAGAATTTCATTTTCTTCTTCTCCTTTATTTTTTCCTGCACCAGAAAAAATTCCCTTGAAATACTCTTGTGTTTTACAATGCTCTCTTTCGTGTTATCTATTATTTCGTTTATTTATCCTAAAAATGTTAGGTTAATTTGAAATGTCATTAAATGATGGCTAAAATATTATTAATTACTTTTTAATGAAATAACTAACCAAGCTAATACCGCAGGTCTTGGATTACAATTTTCAAATTCCGACATATTATAATGAATAAATAATTAATTTTTCTCAGTTTCTAATTTCATTCTATTTCTATGTACATACTTAATTATTTGCAAATATAATTCTTTCCACATAGGAACTGTTTGGTTTAGGGCCAATAATTCAACTTTATGTACAACACAATGTAGACAATTCTTCCATGCTAAAAAATAATAAATTTATGTTATAGGTACTATGGTATATTTTATGTCTATTTCATACATACCTTTATAGCTTTATAACAAGTTCATGAAGATTGTATTTTCTATATATATATATAGAAAATACAATTATATATATATATATTAATTTCTGAATGCAATAATAAATAGTTATATTATAAGGATAAATCTATTAAGTTCAAATCAGCACTATCAAAGTATGTAATTGCTTTATGTTTACTTATTCTTTTAATTTAATAAAATGTTCAAGTTTTGAAATATATTTTCATCTGTTGTAAATCGCTCCTTTAGATTATTTACTAAAGTTTTTATAAGTTCTACTTTTATTTCAGATATATCTCTCATTTCAGATAAATATAAATTATGCATAATGAGATGTCTTACTTCACGATTATTTTTTCTCTTCAACTTAATACCTTTCAAGTGATGAGTACCATTGATTTTTTCAATTGATTCGATTAACTTAGTAACCCATCCGCCATTTAATCGGTTTTTAAATATTTATTTAGCATATTCTATTAAAGTTAAACCTACAAAATATTATGAAACATTATTTATTTTATTCTGAATATCAGGAACTATAGGCATTGTATTCTGCAATATTAATTATATAAATATGACAAACCTCAATATAATTAAGTTGTTGCTGAATATCACATATCGTAGTCGAATCGGATTGCATTTTTTTTTGATATCGAGATAATATAATTAGTACATCGGACATAAAGCAAGTTGTATGCATAATAGATGAAGTTTATGTTCATTGCAAAGGTACGTTGAAAATCCACAGGTTTATTACATGTCATTGAATTAAAATACATTATTAATGCATTCCACGATTTTAATATGCTTTCAACTAGTTGATGAGTGAATTAACATCATCGTATTTCAAATATTTTTGGAAATGAGCAAACAATAAGGTTATTGTACTCTGCAATATTTTTTAACTCTCTGCACCTGAATCCATATTTAGCGAAATATGATGAAATACCACTTAATGGCATCAGTATATTTTTAATTTCTGGTATTTAAGCGATTCGTTTCCAACCTTATCTATTAATTTCGCAAGTGTGTATATCTTATCAACATGTCCTGTCTACACTACCGTCTGACCGAAGAGATATTCCAGTAGAATTTTGATTTTTTTTTGTAATTTTTGTTTTCCATATATGTATCTATTATAATGAATAATAATTATTTTTGCGTATGGGGCATCATATATTGTAAATAGGTATTCGTAATAATATTATCATCAGAATTATATTTAAATTTTGATTCCATCATATTCACAACTGCTCTAGCAGGGAAAGAATATTCAGGTAAAACCAACTTCCTTTAATAATAATACACCATGATCAATAACGATCCTATCTTATAAGCTAAATAACTATTTGAATTTGATATATAGTTTGTTAGTTGTATATTATGTGATTGTTTCATCCTTTTTTTGATAAGCAATAATATATTTGTTATGATATTCAGAACTTAGATACTTCATAATGGTCTCCTTTATATATATTATATCACAATATGTTGTTATTGGTGATCAACTTGTGCTTAATAATGTAATAATATCGGAAAACTCCCCGTATTGTATACATCTTACATAATTAATAAGCCTTCAAAAATTAATTAGAATAATAAAAATATTGTTGTTCAAAATTGAAAAATTGACTACACAAATAAATTATTGACTTCCCATTTTTGCGTTGACTGCACATTAGCGCGACCCCTGATATATATATATTTAATATAATATAATAATCATGTTTATTTATTAAATCACGTGTATAAATAGCAGAAACAAATGGACCCATCAAGAAGTCGTAGATTTGTACAATATACATGTTATAAATAACTGTGAGAGACACAGGACAAATATGTAACATTTATTTTTCTTGATTTATGGTTTATTAATTTCTTGATAAACACGAAAGAAAAATAAGAATTTCTAGGATTGAACCCGGGAAATCTGGCTTTCTAGCCTTTTCCTGTTCCGATGAGCCCTATACCCAGGCTACCCAGTAAGTAAAGTAATCAAAGATCGTAATTAGATTACAATCCAACAAGTAATCAGAGTACAATCATGGGGCTATGTATTGATTACGATCACAGATTTTGATTCGATTACAATCGTATTACAATCAATGATTACCAACTGATCGTGAATCAATGTTAGTGATCAGTTAACAATCATTGATTAAAATCGTATTAAAATCAATGATTTAGAAGTGTAGTTCGTAATCAAATCATAGTAGCTTATCAATGATTGTAATATGATTGTAATCGTATTTTGATCAGTTAATCACAAACCATGATGATGATCAAACTATAATCTAAACACTATCACTGATTACTTTACTTACTGGGTATGTATATACACACGCATATATACATATGTATATTTGAGTATGTAGGTGGGTATGTATATGCGTAAAATCACTAAACCTTGATCGTGAACATGTACGGATATCAAAACAATGTTAACTTTGCAGAACACTGATTATGTAATGGTCCACTTAAACCAATACCCACAACATGTGTGCAATAAGTGTACAGTGTTATTCTAGGCCTTATACTTATTATCAGTATTTATATTTGTATTTATACGTAAAATATGATATATTGTATTTAAGTTGCATTTCACTATTCGGGTTCAACCCTAGTTGTTATAACAATATAATATATATATATATATATATATATATATGTTCGTTATATTGCTAGAAAATTGCTAGTAAGTTATATTATCTGGCAATGAAATATAATTAGTATTAAATAATATTAAGCAAACAGTATTGCATATTTTTACTAGTATATCATGATAACAAATATAACATGCATTTAATATGATAATAAGTATTCAATATAAATTATATTTAATTTGTAATTATTTAGAAACGCGCGTAAATCCTAGGTAACATAATATTTAGTTTCTATGGTAATTGTTTATAAACCATAATTTTAAAATATATTTATTTAATTTAGATTTTCATCATATATCGTTAGTTCATTTTAATTACAATATATATATATATATATATATATATATATATATAATATATATATATATAAATGATCATATATGATTATATTTCAATATAAATATTATTGTTATAATCAATATTACCTAACATACAGGATATGGATTCACCGATAAGAAACGCAAAACAAACATTAATAGAAAATTTACCTTTAATAGGAAGGAAAATTGTAAACATCGGGAGGAAAATCGATGTTTTAATTAATTACGAAGATGTACCTAAAAAAGGTCAGTTGATATACAGGGATAAAAATGACGTCCGATTATGCAAAAATCTTCAGAAATCTGTAAAGATTGATCTACGACATAATAAAGTTTTAATAATTTCTCCCAATAAAAAAAAGTTGATAAAAAAATGTACCATAAAAAATTAATTTTACATTTATAATAAGTTTACGAGCAAACTTAATTTGGGACTCAGATGGATAAGGCGTAAGATACGCAGGCAGTAGGAAGCGGTTCAATCCTGGCCCGACCAATAAAAATGCTCTTAAAATATTCAGAAATGTGTAACAATGAAATACTTTTTTTTAAACTATGGATGAAAGGACTCCATAAAAAAACCAAAAAAAAATAAAATGGTTGAAATTCCAGTTCTCATTTTAGTGAGACAAAATCCACTCTATATACGATACCTTGACGTGGTTTTGTGGCTTATATTTAATATATATCTAAATTCGTATGATAATCACCAATGTTAGTATACAATTAATATTATAATTATAATATGTATATATTTTACGGGCGACATAAACAGAATATATGATATATTATTTTGAAGCTCTTTAGGATGAAATATTATATGATGTAGATAGAACATTCCATGAATCCAGGGCCAGCCTATTTCTAATGGAACGATAGTTTAACATGTAAGTATGGTGGACAAATGTTGATAGAAGTTGAGAGGAATGATGATGGAGTTAATTAAGAGATCGATTTAAAAGTGATAGTGCGAGATGAGATGTACTATTATAATATAGTATGAACTATTGATTTAACATACGAGAATATGAACGAGGGTTACATTTAAACTAGAGATGAGAAGATTTATGTGTATTTGTTGTAGAATGGTCACACTTTTCACATCGTGTATAGTACAGTTATATTATACCATGGCACAGTTCATATGAGGAGTTTATTAAGATTTAGGGTAATGCACCGTTAACATTGGTTATAATCCTATAGGAAGGTTAATGTAGGGTTTAGAGAGGTTAATAAAGTGTATATTGACTAATAATAACATGTGATAGAAGATAAAGTAGGGAAATAATTATTGTTTAGTGAAACAATCAAGTACCTCCATATGCTATTTATTCTGATAAAAAGCATGTAATCATTAACAGTGACATAATATATGTGCGATATAAAGGAGAGACAATATTCTAATATAACTCCTATATTTTATTCGGGTGAATATTTCTTATTATTTCATTACTAATTGGTAGATGGGATACCTAAGATAAGAAGATACATTGAATCAAGCGGGGTGATATGGGGCCAAACAATTATAGATGGATGCAATACTAATTAATAAAGCGAAGATTTTATAGGGTTTCACTTTGGATTAAGACAAACTAGGTAATGAAAACTAGATCTATTATATTATCATTAATTTGAGTCTTCCATTTAGTATGACTAATCGGAGTATATATCCGTTAGTATTTTGAATTAGGAGTGAGGAAGAAGATAATATAAATAATCGATAATATTAGCTTTATATAGAATATACTTCTATATCTGATAAATAAATATAAATAATTGTAATATGATAGTATAAATCATTATAGTTGAATATAATAATACAATCTTTTAATGATATATTTAAATATATATTTTTTTTTTTTTTTTATTTTTATTTGGTGGAGTCCTTTCATCCCATCCAGGAACTTAGATGAAGTTTTCACTTATAACCATATATGGCTCTAATGTCCCTTCGAAGCCGCTCTCATGTTAAGGCATCCATGGTTTTAACGAGAGCCGATCATTTATTTATACACAATTATATAAGATCACTTCTAAATAATATTTTAAGACCCATTTTATAAAATTAATTAATGGTCCGGACGAGGGTCGAACTCGTGTCCTACTGCTTGTGTGTCTGACGCCTTATATATATATATATATATATATATATATATATATATATATATATATATATATATTATACTATATACATAGTCATTAGTATAATATATTAAAATCTAACAGCGCATATAACATAAGCTGAAATTGTAAAGCAGGAAGTAGGATGTCGGATTTCTATTCAGCTAGTCACCAGTTCAAATCTCGTCAAAGGGAATACACATATATATATAAGTATTATTTATGAAACCAATTTAAATCAGCATGTAATTAATATATAAATATACACAATTAATATATAATTGACATTCTGCTTTAAAGTCAATTCATACATAATAACTTATTTATTATAATTTATACTTATTTACAAGTATCCTATACTATCCATTGTTCTTTCCTCAATATTCTTTTCGAATTTCTAACATATATTTCTGCTTCTCTAATATAACGATATTCTCATCCATTCTCTGTCACACAAAAATAAATGCTCGACTCTTTGTTATGTTTTACCTAAACTATGGAATTCACATCCATCCTCAAGTAGATCCACCCCATTCTGCAATGCATTCAATAATCTATCTACACATTGATATAAGGTGGAATCCTATAATACTTATATTGTTTTTCATTATTAATATATTTATTTATTCCTTTCCGGTTTAATCTATTATTTAAAAACGAATGTCTTTGTTACATACTTTTATTATTTTAATTTCTATATATCAAATTTTGAGAAATTATTTATGAATTATTTAAGTGTTTAAATAAACATGCAATCAAATATATGTATATGCCAAGCTATAATCATGGTAGTTTTATTTATAAAGCGATTACATAATAAATAATTCTTAAAAGGATATTTTTATTATTTCAAAAAGTAAAATTCAATCAAGTGTTTTAGATTATTCTAAATAAATATAAAAAATAATGATCATACATGTATTATTACTTCTATATCATTATTGTATTATTATCTTTATACAAAATTAATATATGATATATTTCACATGATTACATTATTTCTGTACATGCATATATCATTCATTGATACACTATTTATACATACTAAATTATCTACTAAATTGTAAATTAATAAATAATATACATATCAATGCCTCGTACCATTAATACAACATAATCCTAGCTAGGGGTGAGTGCTCTAATATCGACATGCACGTAATATCGACAACCTATATATCTCCTAAAATATAATTCCAATCAAAAAATAATTAATGTATGAAATATTGATCAATATAATTTTAATTCATATAAGTATAATTTTTGTTTTAATATTAATAGTTTTTTAATTATAATCAAAAAACTTAATTTTTCGTTACAACTCTAAATTTATGAAATTTTTGAATTAAAACATCGATTCTCAATCGTTTACAAATTTAGATATTTAAAAAAATTTAAAATACATCTTATAGACCTAATTATATTTTACAATGTGCCGAAAATATTTTGTATTTTTCATAATTGTTTGCAAAGTTATTAACGTTTACCTAAGCAACATACATTTTCATAATACCGACACCCTAATTGCACGTAATATCGACACCCTTTCAATTATATAATCAATCAGCGTTATTTGTTTGTAATTTTCGTGCGTTATGATAATATTAATTAAATTAATAGACATACCTAATAATATACACATATACCTATATATATATATTTATATATATTTATATTTATATATATATATATGTAAATAAATTTATGATTTAACATTATATTGTTAAATATTAAGAATACATATTAATTGCGTGTGTTAATTAAAAGTAACGCCCATTTAAATCTGATTGGATATTAAATAATATATGGTATATCTAAATATAGAAATATTTAGGGTGTGATATTATGTGACAATGTGTCAGTATTCAGGACAGTGCCCATAATATCGACATCCCTGTTATCTCAGAGTTAAATAAACTACATTAAATTTCAAAATAGCTATTATATACCTACTTAATACTTATAAATACAAATTTTAAATATTGAATTGAGAAATAATAAAGTTATGGTTATTTATTGTTAGGATGTCGGTATTCGAGCACTCTCTCCTATAGGTATTCCTAACTCGATACAAAGGTACTTCGATATAACCTCTAATTCATTCTATCACAGGGGTACCGCTATAGATAATGTAATATGTATATGTATATCATTATCATACAAATAATATGAACAATGTTATTCATTATAGATGTGTAGTTAAAAATAAACTTGTGGGCGTAAACCTCTCAGGTAAACAAATGCATTGTGATGTAACTATAACTGTTTACGAGTAGTAGGTGCTGCTATACTACTATAGTATGGTAGAATACCCGATAGTGGACCACCTACATTCAAAGACGAATATATTTGTTAATATTTAATTTTTAATCTAGATTTTTATTGTATTATTTTAATATTATATAAATAGGGGAAAGTCTCCGATTACCGACCCCCTCCTAATACCGACCCCATCTCGTATCTACGTAACTATAAGATATATCAAAAAATTATATATACATGAACTGTTAGAAATGTAATGATAAATATGAATAAGTATATTGTTTTACAAAATATTCAATCCTACAATTGTTGGAATATCTTAATTATAGCAACCTATATGATTTCCCTAATACCGACCCCCTAAATTACCCCAATACCGACCCCTATGTGATTTATAATATCCAATCAAAATAGATCAGTATTTTTCTTTAAAATATGTCATAAGTTGTTGGTTTATCATTGATATAGATTAAGGATTCATGATTCCATTCGATTATATACATACTGATTAATAACTAAATATTAAATAATAATATACACTCTTTTAATATAATTACTATAAAGTTTAAATTTAAATTTAATATTACTATTAAAACATAAATTCAATAAAAAATAATTGCGTGCATGTTATAATTAATTATATTTATGAATATCTACTATGTTGATTGGATATTATAATACTAAAATTATTTATACCACGATTATTTTAGGTTTCGGAAATAGGGGAAGGGATTCGGTATTAGGAACATGTATCTGATTACCGACCCCCCTATTTATTCTTGTAAATATAATGATATCAAAAATTTAAAATAGTCACATTATTAATTGCCATAATATTACCCTATTAACAACATTTCAAATAAATATATTTAATATTGAATAAGTTATTACACATAATCATGTGGGGGTCTGTAATCTGAGACTTTCCCCTATATCATATAAATCAAAGATTGCCATACAAAATATTCCTTATTAAAAAAGTATTAGGATTCATAGTAAACTGCCGTTTTCCCAAAAGTTACTCATCATGGACCATTTTAATAATACATTATACATATATGCATATTTTTTAATTTCTACTTTATATTTCATACATGATTTATAAATTATAATTAAATATAATTAAAAATATTAAATATTATTTATTATTACTAGAACAAATATACTATATTATATTACAATAACAACTCTAGGCCAATAGAAACGAATGCGACCAATTATCTTCATACACTTGATTCTGATTTGTAAATTATCCTTGTTCGTCATAATTCCTGGATATATTTTATTTTCGTAGACAAATGGTCTAAATTATCATCACCAATATTTAATAGAAGTTGTATATTGATATTTCTTGATTATTTATCAATCCTATTCAATTTAATTTTTGTTTTTGGCATGTATTTTTTTTCAATAAAATATATTTCAAGTAAGTTTTATATAGATATGAAGTTATTATAGAAGCTAATGCCTTTTCCTATTCGAATTATTCCTTTCGGGATACACAGGAAGTACAATTAATAAATAAATAAATTAATAAATATTGATATTTAATAAATTAATAAATATGTATATTTGATCCATTTTAACTAATATGAATTAACTAAATTAATAGGCATATAATATATAATTAATATAATTAATAATATAATTAATAAATATCATGTTTAACATATGTTAAATATCTAATTAGTAAATAAATATAAGCATATATAGTGATATACGAATGATATTAATATATTCCTTAATATTGGAGGTGTTGAACATTTTACAAACACATTGGAGATGAAAGTATGTTATCAAATCATACAACATTGTTTGTCCGAGATCGTGTAATATTGTAGTTATTAAATGTCATACATATGTGAATATTATTTATTTTTAATTTTTATTTAATCTAATATCTAATTTATTTATTTAATATTATGTAAATATAAATAATTGTAATTAAAAGCATAAATTATATATAAATATTTCAATTAGAAAAACCTTGGCATTTTTAAGGAAATTATAAAAAAAACGTGTATGAAAATAATTATTTACTAGTTAATTTAAAAAAAAATTCAAAAATAATTATAATAGAATATATAAATATATTTGATTTGTGTATATCAGATTTTAAAAATAAAGTATGAATAAAAAGATATAGCCAATGGTCCACGATCGAGTATTCTCACCTACCATATTAAGGGGATCCCGACCATAACACGCAATTTGCCAATTTCGTGTATAAATAGATAGGACAAATATAGGTCCACTAAACAAAATAGAACTGATATTCTATTCATTCAATTGACCTACTTTTTTGTATTGTATTCATAACATATACATACATAGGAAAATAGAAAGTTATTTTTAATATTATTATTTATTATATTATATATATCTAAATTAAAAATTAACAATACTAAAATGATGATATTTCTATAGAAATTATCATTTTATACAATGAATTCTATACATTTTATTAATTATCTCACTATTTTACTATTCACATAATTAAATTCTATATAAAGCAACACAAATTAATATTATAATTATAATTGTTTTTATGTTCTATATTTTTGAATGCACATACCTAGCGCGAAATAATTATTCTGATAAACCAGCGTTTGAAGTTTGACAGCATAACAATGTAATATTAAATAGCATATAATAGCATTATCTTATCGTGAAAAAATACATTTTTATGCAATTTCTAGACTGAATTCATCTCTAATTTTTTTAAAGATACTAAAAAACACTACAATAAGTATTATTATGTAATACAAAATAAATAAAAAAAAAAAATTATCATCACTTTAAATGTGCGGGATCCCTTTAACCATTAGGTTACAATATCTAGTACGGATAAAACATTATATGTTTACAGGTTACAGTATATCGTACATACTTACTACAGGTGAACACTATTAGGTTATGAATTATAGTACGATATTAATATAGTATACATACTATAGTATACTATATCGAGATGTTCTAGTAGATATTATAAATACGTATATATTAATAAATGTATATGGGGTCATGACAAATAATGTAATATATATATATATATATCAGGGGTCTCATTAAGGAATAATATTGACTGCACATAAATATTATTATTAATAATTATATATCAATTAATATTGTATAGTTTAAATATTTATATAAAATTATTATAAATGCATAGGTAGGTAATATATGCATGTAAGCTGAAATACTGATAATTACAGCAAAAACGTATGACTAAAAAAAATATTTTAAAGATGAAGCGTTTGTTTATTATTTTTTGTTTTATATTTAGAATTTTATTGTTTTAAAAAGAATTTCATTTTCTTCTTCTCCTTTATTTTTTCCTGCACCAGAAAAAATTCCCTTGAAATACTCTTGTGTTTTACAATGCTCTCTTTCGTGTTATCTATTATTTCGTTTATTTATCCTAAAAATGTTAGGTTAATTTGAAATGTCATTAAATGATGGCTAAAATATTATTAATTACTTTTTAATGAAATAACTAACCAAGCTAATACCGCAGGTCTTGGATTACAATTTTCAAATTCCGACATATTATAATGAATAAATAATTAATTTTTCTCAGTTTCTAATTTCATTCTATTTCTATGTACATACTTAATTATTTGCAAATATAATTCTTTCCACATAGGAACTGTTTGGTTTAGGGCCAATAATTCAACTTTATGTACAACACAATGTAGACAATTCTTCCATGCTAAAAAATAATAAATTTATGTTATAGGTACTATGGTATATTTTATGTCTATTTCATACATACCTTTATAGCTTTATAACAAGTTCATGAAGATTGTATTTTCTATATATATATATAGAAAATACAATTATATATATATATATTAATTTCTGAATGCAATAATAAATAGTTATATTATAAGGATAAATCTATTAAGTTCAAATCAGCACTATCAAAGTATGTAATTGCTTTATGTTTACTTATTCTTTTAATTTAATAAAATGTTCAAGTTTTGAAATATATTTTCATCTGTTGTAAATCGCTCCTTTAGATTATTTACTAAAGTTTTTATAAGTTCTACTTTTATTTCAGATATATCTCTCATTTCAGATAAATATAAATTATGCATAATGAGATGTCTTACTTCACGATTATTTTTTCTCTTCAACTTAATACCTTTCAAGTGATGAGTACCATTGATTTTTTCAATTGATTCGATTAACTTAGTAACCCATCCGCCATTTAATCGGTTTTTAAATATTTATTTAGCATATTCTATTAAAGTTAAACCTACAAAATATTATGAAACATTATTTATTTTATTCTGAATATCAGGAACTATAGGCATTGTATTCTGCAATATTAATTATATAAATATGACAAACCTCAATATAATTAAGTTGTTGCTGAATATCACATATCGTAGTCGAATCGGATTGCATTTTTTTTTGATATCGAGATAATATAATTAGTACATCGGACATAAAGCAAGTTGTATGCATAATAGATGAAGTTTATGTTCATTGCAAAGGTACGTTGAAAATCCACAGGTTTATTACATGTCATTGAATTAAAATACATTATTAATGCATTCCACGATTTTAATATGCTTTCAACTAGTTGATGAGTGAATTAACATCATCGTATTTCAAATATTTTTGGAAATGAGCAAACAATAAGGTTATTGTACTCTGCAATATTTTTTAACTCTCTGCACCTGAATCCATATTTAGCGAAATATGATGAAATACCACTTAATGGCATCAGTATATTTTTAATTTCTGGTATTTAAGCGATTCGTTTCCAACCTTATCTATTAATTTCGCAAGTGTGTATATCTTATCAACATGTCCTGTCTACACTACCGTCTGACCGAAGAGATATTCCAGTAGAATTTTGATTTTTTTTTGTAATTTTTGTTTTCCATATATGTATCTATTATAATGAATAATAATTATTTTTGCGTATGGGGCATCATATATTGTAAATAGGTATTCGTAATAATATTATCATCAGAATTATATTTAAATTTTGATTCCATCATATTCACAACTGCTCTAGCAGGGAAAGAATATTCAGGTAAAACCAACTTCCTTTAATAATAATACACCATGATCAATAACGATCCTATCTTATAAGCTAAATAACTATTTGAATTTGATATATAGTTTGTTAGTTGTATATTATGTGATTGTTTCATCCTTTTTTTGATAAGCAATAATATATTTGTTATGATATTCAGAACTTAGATACTTCATAATGGTCTCCTTTATATATATTATATCACAATATGTTGTTATTGGTGATCAACTTGTGCTTAATAATGTAATAATATCGGAAAACTCCCCGTATTGTATACATCTTACATAATTAATAAGCCTTCAAAAATTAATTAGAATAATAAAAATATTGTTGTTCAAAATTGAAAAATTGACTGCACAAAATTTAAAAATTGACTGCACAAATAAATTATTGACTTCCCATTTTTGCGTTGACTGCACATTAGCGCGACCCCTGATATATATATATTTAATATAATATAATAATCATGTTTATTTATTAAATCACGTGTATAAATAGCAGAAACAAATGGACCCATCAAGAAGTCGTAGATTTGTACAATATACATGTTATAAATAACTGTGAGAGACACAGGACAAATATGTAACATTTATTTTTCTTGATTTATGGTTTATTAATTTCTTGATAAACACGAAAGAAAAATAAGAATTTCTAGGATTGAACCCGGGAAATCTGGCTTTCTAGCCTTTTCCTGTTCCGATGAGCCCTATACCCAGGCTACCCAGTAAGTAAAGTAATCAAAGATCGTAATTAGATTACAATCCAACAAGTAATCAGAGTACAATCATGGGGCTATGTAATGATTACGATCACAGATTTGTGATTCACAGATTACGATCACTATATTTTTGAATGCACATACCTAGCGCGAAATAATTATTCTGATAAACCAGCGTTTGAAGTTTGACAGCATAACAATGTAATATTAAATAGCATATAATAGCATTATCTTATCGTGAAAAAATACATTTTTATGCAATTTCTAGACTGAATTCATCTCTAATTTTTTTAAAGATACTAAAAAACACTACAATAAGTATTATTATGTAATATAAAATAAATAAAAAAAAAAAATTATCATCACTTTAAATGTGCGGGATCCCTTTAACCATTAGGTTACAATATCTAGTACGGATAAAACATTATATGTTTACAGGTTACAGTATATCGTACATACTTACTACAGGTGAACACTATTAGGTTATGAATTATAGTACGATATTAATATAGTATACATACTATAGTATACTATATCGAGATGTTCTAGTAGATATTATAAATACGTATATATTAATAAATGTATATGGGGTCATGACAAATAATGTAATATATATATATATATACATATTTAATATAATATAATAATCATGTTTATTTATTAAATCACGTGTATAAATAGCGGAAACAAATGGACCCATCAATAAGTCGTAGATTTGTACAATATACATGTTATAAATAACTGTGAGAGAAACAGGACAAATATGTAACATTTATTTTTCTTGATTTATGGTTTATTAATTTCTTGATAAACACGAAAGAAAAATAAGAATTTCTAGGATTGAACCCGGGAAATCTTGCTTTCTAGCCTTTTCCTGTTCCGTTGAGCCCTATACCCAGGCTATGTATATACACGCGCATATACACACAAATACATTATAAAACATATACCAAAATGTTTGTCATTCAATAATCTATAAGTTGCAGACAAAGTTATACGTTTATGAACATCATTCCACCTTAATGTACGGATATCAAAACAATGTTAACTTTGCACAACACTTATTATGTCATGGTCCACTTAAACCAATACCCACAACATTAAATATGTGCAATAAGTGTAAAGTGTTATTCTAGGCCTTAGACATATCATCAGTAATTATATTTGTATTTATACGTAAAATATGATATATTGTATTTAAGTTGCATTTCACTATTCGGGTTCAACCCTAGTTGTTATAACAATATAATATATATATATATATATATATATATATATATAATATATATATATATGTTCGTTATATTGCTAGAAAACTGCTAGTAAGTTATATTATCTGGCAATTAAATATAATTATTATTAAATAATATCAGGCAAACAGTATGGAATATTTGTATACTGGTATACCATGATATATATATATATCATGATAATAAATATAACATGCAATTAAATATGATATTAAATATTCAATATAAATTATATATAATTTGTAATTGTTTAGAAACGCGCGTAAATCCTAGGTAACATAATATTTAGTTTCTATGGTAATTGTTTATAAACCATGATTTAAAATATATTTATTTAATTTAGATTTTCATCATATATCGTTAGTTCATTTTAATTGCAATATATATATATATATATATATATATATGATTATATTTCAATATAAATATTATTGTTATAATCAATATTACCTAACATACAGGATATCACCGATAAGAAATGCAAAACAAACATTAATAGAAAATTTACCTTTAATAGGAAGGAAAATTGTAAACATCGGGAGGAAAATCGATGTTTTAATTAATTACGAAGATGTACCTAAAAAAGGTCAGTTGATATACAGGGATAAAAATGACGTCAGATTATGCAAAAATCTTCAGAAATCTGTAAAGATTGATCTACGACATAATAAAGTTTTAATAATTTCTCCCAATAAAAAAAAGTTGATAAAAAAATGTACCATAAAAAATTAATTTTACATTTATAATAAGTTTACGAGCAAACTTAATTTGGGACTCAGATGGATAAGGCGTAAGATACGCAGGCAGTAGGAAACGGTTCAATTATGGCCCGACCAATAAAATGCTCTTAAAATAATATTCAGAAATGTGTAACAATGAAAGATTTTTTTTAAACGATGGATGAAAGGACTCCATAAAAAAACCAAAAAAAAATAAAATGGTTGAAATTCCAGTTCTCATTTTAGTGAGACAAAATCCACTCTATATACGATACCTTGACGTGGTTTTGTGGCTTATATTTAATATATATCTAAATTCGTATGATAATCACCAATGTTAGTATACAATTAATATTATAATTATAATATGTATATATTTTACGGGCGAAAATAACAGAATATATGATATATTATTTTGAAGCTTTTTAGGATGAAATATTATATGATGTAGATAGAACATTCCATGAATCCAGGGCCAGCCTATTTCTAATGGAACGATAGTTTAACATGTAAGTATGGTGGACAAATGTTGATAGAAGTTGAGAGGAATGATGATGGAGTTAATTAAGAGATCGATTTAAAAGTGATGATGCGAGGTGATATGTACTATTATAATATAGTATGAACTATTGATTTAACATACGAGAATATGAACGAGGGTTACATTTAAACTAGAGATGAGAAGATTTATGTGTATTTGTTGTAGAATGTTCACACTTTTCACATCGTGTATAGTACAGTTATATTATACCATGGCACAGTTCATATGAGGAGTTTATTAAGATTTAGGTTAATGCACCGTTAACATTGGTTATAATCCTATATGAAGGTTGATGTAGGGTTTAGATAGGTTAATAAAGTTTATATTGACTAATAATAGTATGTGATAGAAGATAAAGTAAGGAAATAATTATTGTTTAGTGAAACAATCAAGGACCTCCAGATGTTATGTATTCTGATAAAAAGTACGTATCCATTAGCAGTGACATAATATATGTGCGATATTAAGGAGAGAAAATAGTCTAATAAAACTCCTATATTTTATACGAGTGAATATTTCTTATTATTTCATTACTAATTGGTAGATGGGATACCTAAGATAAGAAGATACATAGAATCAAGAGGGGTGAAATGGGGCCAAACAATTAAAGATGGATGCAATACTAATTAATAAAGGGAAGATTGTATAGGGTTTCACTCTTGATTAAGGTAATAAAAACTAGGTAATGAAAACTAGATCAATTCTATTATCATTAATTTGAGTCATCCATTTAGTATGACTAATCGGAGTACATATCCGTTAGTATTTTGAATTGGGAATGATTATAGTGATTATAGTGATAAGTATTATATTGATTGTTTCGTAATAGTATTGGTTTGTTATTAACGTGTTCTGTTTGTGTATATATACCTATAGGTATATTGGTTTATTTTATTTTTAGCGTATTCTATTTGTATATATATATATATATATGTTTTCAATTTATTATACAATTAAAATATAAAATTAATAATGTACTACCTACTATTATTACAGATTTTGGTAAGTATTACATAATTTGTTTGTTTCATTCTAGTATTGGTTTAATTGATTTTTAACATGTTTATAATATATTTAACATTTATCATTTAAATATTAAACTATACAACTAATAATGAATTACTAAAACAGGGTACAAAGATAAGAAGAATTCTATAAAGTTAAAGTAGAAATTTAATATTTCGATGCCACTTACAAAATAATGTATTTTATTTCCTTTTTGATAATTTTTCGTTTATTTTATCGTTAATAAATCAATATGAATTTATGAAGAGAATATACTAGGAAGATCATTAATATATAATACAAATAAAATTGGACCTAAACCCGATCCTTGTTGTACTCCATATTTTATAATAGAACTATTTGAAAAAGAATTTCAACCCGTGTAATTTGATTTCTATTCGATACAAAATTATAAAATCATTTTATTATTTTATTAGATATACCGTATGATTTTAATTTATATAATAGTTTTTCATGAGAAACAACATCAAAAGCTTTTGCAAAATCAATATATATTATATCTACACATTTTTTATTATTCAATTAATTATACCAACATTTTAAACATTTTGTTAATTGTAATTATGTTGATTTTCCACGTATAAAACCATATTGATTTTTTGTTAATAAATTATTAGATTTTAAATAAAAAATTAATTGTTTATAAATAATATGTTCTAATATTCTACACATTACACATGTTATTGAAATAGGCCTATAGTTATCTGAATTTAATGGTTCACCCTTTTTAAAAATTGGTGTGATTATAGATTTTTCCAAATTTTCGGTATATTACCCGATAATAAAGATGAAATAAAAATAATATATAAAGGACTACATAATTAATTAGATAATAATTTTAACATAGAATATGGTATTCCATCAGTTTCGAAAGTATGTGTAATTTTTAGTCTATTTAAAATTATTTTAATTATTTCAGGATTTAAATCAATATTATCAAATTTTTGTTTAGTTAAATTATAAAATTCGGGTAAATTTCCATTATCATTTTGTTGAATTAAACTAAAATATGAATTTAATGTATTTGCTTTGTCGAGATCTGAAAATAAAATAGTATTATTTGATATATCAGTTAGAGGAGATACTCCAGATTTTAAATTTTATCTTTTTTTCATAAATTTATAAAACTTTAATTTATTTTTTGAATTAATTACATTAATCTCTCTCTTACAATTTAAAGATTCTAATTCTTTGGATAATATTTTTTTGGCTTCTTTCCAATTATATTATATTGCAAATTAGTTTTAGATTTTCGAAATAAATTTTTACTTGCTTCTTCAATTTCAATATATTCTTAGGAAGTACATGTTTTATTGTATTATTTATATTAGGAGCATGTGATATAAATAATGTATTTAGAACATTATTAAAATATTATACTTTTTGATCGATATTATAATCATCTGAATTTAGATATGCCTAGTTAAATCTAGAAAGATGATATTTAATCAATTTTATATTAGCATTATTGAAATAAAAATTGTTTGATTTAAAAATCTGTTTACCTAGGCATTTTTCAATATTTACATTATATGGAAAAGAATAGTGTATCAATAGTGTAATCAATTATATTATTTTACGAGTTAGCTTATTTATTAATTGTGAAAATGAATTTTTAATAATCGAATTGTAAAGTAATGCATAACTTTTTGGGTAACTAGGAAATGTATATTCTTTCCAATTAAAATTTGGTAAATTAAAATCTCCAATAATTATAGAAGAATTATTATTTTGTTGGGTTATATCAAATAATTTACATATCTGTTTATGAGATATTGCATTACAATTTGGAGGTCTATAAACACATATAATATTAAATTGAATTTTTGAATTAATTTTTAAATGTATATATTGAACATCTATGTGTGAAATAAAATTTCTTACAGGACATAAACTAGATTTACAAAATATCGCAACACCTCCTCTATGAATTAATTTATCGTATCTAAATAGTATATAGGAAAATATTATATATATATAATTTTTTCCACCGATTAAATATAGAGAATCTCTATCATCTACTGTTAATAATATTTCAACTAAACATATAATGTCATATTTATTAGATGAAAGTAAAAATTCCAAAAAAAATCATTTTATTTCTAATACTACGAGCATTAGCATAATATATATTTAAATTGTTATTTTTAATATTTTCATCTTTATCGCCGATTAGTCATCTAGAACCTGTAGTTGTATTTTTAATTTGATTAATAATGGAATTTTTATAAGTAATATATGACAATTTCCACACACTAAGATTATCTTCACCAATTGAAATATTCCAGTCAATTTTATTATTTATAATTTATTTAAGTTCATAGGAATTACTTCTAGAATTACAAATACATTTGATAATTTTTTTACTCTTAATTAATTTATTTTTAACTACATGGTATAATATATAATATCATTTCATATATTTCATTTAGAGAGGTTCTAATGAATGTATTTTGTAGATCTCGTAATCTACATAGGAGAAGTAACCTAATACGGACACTTTAACAATAAATTGTCTTAGCATTTTATGATTCATTATTGTTATTCAAAAATTATAATATATTAATATTATATGATTATAGATATTATTTTGATTTTGAAATTTTATTTAATGTTTTAATTCCATAGATAACTGGGGTGTCCGTATTCAGTACCCATGTCCGAATACGGATACTTTGTGTTATAATACGGAAACCCTATATACCACTAAATAAACTATATATTATTGATGAATCAATCAGACAAATTACAATTACATTATTTATAATTAATTTTATGAACAATTTATTCTAATTTAATTATTTTATAATTTATTTATTTTTATTATTTTTTAAATAATAATACATTTATGTATCTTAATAATACAAATTTTAGATTTACCTTTGTGTGGGTATTAATATTATATCGCACGCGATTTTTATGAAAATCAGAATAGTTAATATGCTACGCGCTGATTGGCTATAGGGTGTCCGTATTAAGACATTTAGAGTGTCCGTATTAGGGACTTATATTACCTATAGATACCTATAATGCATATTTTATAACAAATATAGAAATTATATATATAATTTTAGAATGCTTTATTTTTTAAAAATATAGTGTTATATTTTATATCGATACAATTTATATTCTTGAGAAGGTTTTAAGTTGAATTTTTTTTTCATAAATTTAAAAACGTAATAAAAAAATTAGTTAATGGATATCAACAATATTTTGAATAATTAAAAAATAAAAAATACTTTTTTAGACTATTTATATAATTATGAATATTATATTCATTAAACATTTTATCGTATGATTTATGGTTTCGGAGATACCGAGAGTGTCCGTATTAGGTTACTTTCCCCTAATCGGTTAACATGTGATAACATAATTTTTTTTGAGACCACATTATCTACAATTAATTTTAATTTATTAAATGATAATTGAACTATTGATAATACATACGATTTATTTATATCTACTGTTTTACAAATAATATTAACTAAGTATTTAAAGAAATTAGTTTTATCATTATTAGGAATCTTTATATTGTGAATAATTATTTCATTATTGCTATCTATATTATTTTTAATAATATTTACTGCAGTAATACTAACGATTATTCTAACCTTTATCCTCCTAACGTATATATCTCAATACATTCATTACTCCTCCTAACCCTGATATATTCAACAGAATGTGTACTGCCAAATATTCATCTCCCCTTAATTCCCTTCCATTGGATCTTTTTAAATCTATTGCTAGCCATCTTAACAATATACTATCCAGCATTATTAACAATTATTTCAATACTGTTATATTACCAGATGAACTTAAGCATGGATTCATCTCTCCTATTCTTAAAAATACTACTTATAATATTGAGGATTTTTCAAGTTATAGACCTATATCTAAACTATCTATATTTTCTAAATATTTGAAAAAATTATTTCAAAACAACTTGTTACTTTCATTAATTCTAATAACCTGTTATGCAAATAACAGAGTGGGTTTAGATATAATCATAGCACTGAAACTGCCATAAATTATATTATAAATGATATATTCATTACATATGAAAATGGTTCTAAGATTCAACTACTTCTATTAGATTTGTCGTCAGTTTTGACACTTTAATACTTTTAACACAGTTTTGATATTTTATCTCTTAGATTAACTAATCTTGGTATCGATGACTTTAGCCCTAAATTGATTGACTTATTTCTTCACTGACATATCTACAACAGTTAAGATACATAATTCTATATCTTAACCTAGCTCTCTACTTTTCGATATTCCTCAAGGATCAGTCTTAGATCGCTTATTATTTTCTATTTATATACAACCAATAGGAAACATAGTTAATTCTTTAAAGACTCTTAAATTTCATCTTTACGCTGATGATATTATGATTTATTCCATCACAAATATAGACAATAGTTGCAATGAGTTATCATCGTGTGCAAATCTAGTCAACATGCGGCTTCTATATAATAGGATACTCCTAAATATGGCTAAGACTCAATTATTGAATCTTCCTTCATATGTATCTTCCTTTTCATCTATTAATATAGATAATCATATCATCGTGGCTTCATCTAAAATTATCTACCTTGGCGTCACCATTGACAACAAACTCACTCTAAATGAGCATATTTATTCTATTTGTAAGTAAACTTCCATTTGTATAATATTAAATTTATCAGGAAATATTTTTCTATAAACTTAACCGAGTCTATTGTTAGATCTCTAGTTTTTTCGACTGTTAACTATTGTAACTCGATATTTTCTGGTTTATCTAAAAAATCCTTAATGAAAATTAAACGCATTGATCATTCTTCTATTAGGTTAATTTTTAAACTACCTCTTAAAAATCATTCAATTATTACCATGCGTAATGTAAATTAAATGTAGGTATTCTAAAAACTATACATAGAAGTAAATAAACTTTTATGTATAATTCATAAAACCTTACTCTATAATACTCCTGTATAACTTCGAGATTTATCGCTCAAAACTTATCTAGACGGTCTCTTCGCTTAACTACGGATCAAAATCGTCTTAGATTTGAAATGGGAAATGGATCTATATTATCGAAAAGAGCGTTCTTATAAAGCCCGCCTGAAATTTGGAATCCACTATCAATAACTATTAGATTTACAATAAATCGACAGTCCTTCAAAAGTATCTGATTTAAAAAGAGAAGACCAATCTTAGTTAAATTTATGTTTTAGTTTTTATTTTTGTTTATCGTTACTCATTTATATTTCTATTGTTATATTCTATGTGTTATTGTTATACACTTGAGAGAATGCATACGTTGTAAAGCAGTGTCTAAATACATCGTTTATTGATTTATAGTAGTAATAGTATTAGTAGTAGTAGTAGTAGTAGTAGTAGTAGTAGTAGTAGTAGTAGTAGTAGTAGTAGTAGTAGTAGTAGTAGTAGTAGTAGTAGTAGTAGTAGTAGTAGTAGTAGTAGTAGTAGTAGTAGTAGTAGTAGTAGTAGTAGTAGTAGTAGTAGTAGTAGTAGTAGTAGTAGTAGTAGTAGTAGTAGTAGTAGTAGTAGTAGTAGTAGTAGTAGTAGTAGTAGTAGTAGTAGTAGTAGTAGTAGTAGTAGTAGTAGTAGTAGTAGTAGTAGTAGTAGTAGTAGTAGTAGTAGTAGTAGTAGTAGTAGTAGTAGTAGTAGTAGTAGTAGTAGTAGTAGTAGTAGTAGTAGTAGTAGTAGTAGTAGTAGTAGTAGTAGTAGTAGTAGTAGTAGTAGTAGTAGTAGTAGTAGTAGTAGTAGTAGTAGTAGTAGTAGTAGTAGTAGTAGTAGTAGTAGTAGTAGTAGTAGTAGTAGTAGTAGTAGTAGTAGTAGTAGTAGTAGTAGTAGTAGTAGTAGTAGTAGTAGTAGTAGTAGTAGTAGTAGTAGTAGTAGTAGTAGTAGTAGTAGTAGTAGTAGTAGTAGTAGTAGTAGTAGTAGTAGTAGTAGTAGTAGTAGTAGATTAATAATATTAGTATATTAATACTAATAGTAGTATTAGTAAGTGTATCTAACAAATTATTATGTAAATGAATATCTATTAGATATATCAGATAATCTCTCATCTCCCATTATCGGCCGATATTATATTCATCTAATCACGAGTTCTATAGCCACAGCCGTCACATGGTTACATTTATAATCACGTGCGCTTTCAGACTCATAGATAAACGCCCACAACTTACGCCCAGAACATGTGGTACAATGCGAATACATTTCATATTCTATTTTGCATATTAAAATTATACCATTTCCAATATTAATATTAATATGTATTTAAATATATTAGATATTATTTAAAATGTATTTAAAATTGTATTTATTATATTATATAAAATTATATATATATATAAATTAGTATATAATATGAAAATTATGTTATTTTTATATTATATAATAAATACAAATGTAAATACATAATTTCGTATGTATAAATAATTATTTGTAAAATATGTATGATATTCCTCATAAATAAATTATATATAAGTTATTCGAAATGATTCTAATCTTTTCTCTATTGATTCGAGATAATAAGTGTATACAGTATGGCTATATATATATAGATATAGCCATACCAATATGGGTATAGCTACTACTATTACATAACACTTGCAGCTAATACACTGTAATATTACATAACACTTCAGCCCCTTACACATGTATACATGTACCGAGAGCTAGCTGTTCATAATGTACGACATCGTTATTACTTGTGCATGTAGGTCTACTATGTGCCCGACATCACACACATATGTGTTAGCCGTGTATGACATACGCGTAATGCACGTGTCGGACATAACCAAGCTACACAAGTAGTCGTTGGACACATTCGCACTTACATATACACTCATATATATATATATATGAACTACAGCGTGCATGTTAGTCAGGTAGACTGATAGTCAATGGCCTTTACAAGATAAGATAGTAGCAGCGTATTTCATATGAAGTACGCCCCCCCCCCCTGATAGGCGCAGCGGATAGGTGCGCTGTAGTCACGTGTTGTCCACATGTAGTCACGTGTTGTCCACCTGTAGTCACGTGTTGTCCACATAGAGTCACGTGTTGTCCACCTATATTCACGTGTTGTCCACCTATATTAACGTGTTGTCCACCCCTATTCATGTGTTGTCCACCTGTAGTCAAGTGTTGTCCACCCGTATTCATGTGTTGTCCACCTGTAGTCACGTGTTGTCCACCTGTAGTCACGTGTTGTCGACATGTAGTCACGTGTTGTTCACCTATAGTCACGTGTTGTCCACGTATAGTCACGTGTTATCCACATATAGTCACGCGTTGTCCACATATAGTCACGTGTTGTCCACCTGTAGTCACGTGTTGTCCACCTGTAGTCACGTGTTGTCCACATATAGTCACATGTTGTCTACATGTAGTTATATCAGGTAAAAGGTACAATCGCGCTTCTTATCGTGTTATCGCTGTTCATCAAGATATAGTTTATGTCATGTGAATATATATATATATATATATATATATATTTATTTAGTATATAGTATACTAAATATATTCTATCTAAACATGTCCCAATGCGAGTTTTTAATAAATAAAATTCCAAAGAAGTCGGAATAAGAAATAGGATGCCAGATATTAAAACTAAATATTGATTATACCTGTACACAGTACAGTGTACAATGTACATTGTACAGTGTGCAATGTACAGTGTGAAATGTACACTGTATAATGTACGACCTTTACGACGTGTACGTACGTTTATGTGAGGCGCACTATATATAGTATAACCACTATAGTGGTTTCACTATATAAAAATAATATAGGGATTGTATTAGATATTATGCTAATAGCTTATACGTCATACATTGTGAGCACCAAGAAAAAGTCGAGCGTTTTCCGCCCGTAATATATAGTTTTTACAATAACTCACGTGATAGAGTACACATTAAAATGATGTCGAACGCTGCTAAATCGTGTTCGTTCAAACGTGTTTATATATTTCTGGTGGTCGAAGACGGCTTTTTTTTCGAAATTTGTACGCTAAAAAAGGCAAAGAGAGTAAAAAGGTATGGAGATTAGTACAGAAAAAAGTAAGGTAATGGTGAATAGTAATGCTACTACAATACATGCAAACATCACTCTTTATGGGAATAATCGGGAGGAAGTGAATAAGTTATGTTACCTAGGCGCACCCTCTCAAAAGATAGATCTTGTGAAACAGAAATTAAGATAAGATTAGCTCATGCAACATCGGCTATTAAACACATATGGTGCACCATATAAAGAAATACAGGAATAGAAAATATATCAACTTTAAGTTAAAGTATATTTTGTACCATTCACTTGTATTATCAATATTAACATATTGTTGCGAGACATGGACGATCAATTCAGTTATGTATAGCAAAATCATAGCATTCGAAAAAATGTCCCACCCGAAACTGCTCGGGATAAAGTATGAGGAAAGAAAGACTAAAGATTAAAGCACAAGATTATTTCCATAAACGGCAACCACGAAACTATCCTACAAACGATTAAACTTCGCAAGCCTAAATTGTATGGACACACATCCATACATGACGGTCTCTACAAGACTATAACTCTAGATATGGTTGAAGGGGTACGTAAACGAGGACGCCCGATAAAGCAATTGCTAGATAACGTTACAGAGTGGACTAAGATGGATATTAATGATTTGATAAATGTTGTACATTATCAAGACGGTTGGATAAAATGTGTTTCAAAGTCTAGTGAGTTAATTCCCAATACGATTTCCGAGTCACGGGATTAAAAGTAAAAGTAAGTATATATATATACACATATATATAATTCAAATTATTTAATTACGTTATCAAGGTTTATGTTATATTATTATTATACATTTGTGTTTGTTTACCAGCGGGATTCCAACACGTGACCTAGTGACCTAGCGACCTCACGACCTCATGAAATCACGACCTCATGACCTATAGTCTTATGCATTAGTCATTAACCGGTTACACTATACGTTATTACTAATTAGGTCCTGTACATTGTACATTGTACAACGTACACTGTACACTAGTGAATGTGTTCACTGATATACTATCGATGCACTGCAGCAAATCACATACAATGATATTTCATTATTAACTAATAATGCATAGATTATATATATATATATATATATATATATATATATATATATATATAATATATATATATATATATATATATATATATATATAAACTATATAGTATCCAATGTAACTAATATACTACTAATATATATGTTATATATTATTATAAATTACTAATAATATATCGGTTATATGTATTCTATGTTCTTAAACCATAGATGATCATAATAAATTATAAATAATTGTCGTATGCCTTAGGTGTTGTGTGCGCCTGCGCAAAACATGTGTTGTTGTTGAAAATGCTTACATTTCTATTCATAATAACAGTCTGTTAAAGGTGTAATTAAGGTTATCTGGTCAACTAATTAAGTCCTAATCATTAGTGACGCATATACAGTACAGAGCAATTAGGCTACAAGGTGGTCGTTGTGTACAATGTATCTATAAATAGATAACCCGCGTAAGAGGACGTTATACGCATGTTCCATTGATCGTTTTGTAATAGTGTTTAATATGAAACACGTTGCACTATGGTCTAATAAAAGTATTATAACTACTTTGTTATCTATTTTTTCAATGCAATATTTTATAATTGAAAGATAGTTTATAGATCTATAATAAATAAGTATTTTAATATTATAAATGATTTTTTTAAAATATATAACAATTCGATTATAAATTATTATTATATTTAAAATAAAAGACTTAAAATAATGGGTAAATTGAAATATGTTCATCATTGAATAAAAAAAGCTAATCTTTGTATAATTATATATGTATATTTATACATTATCTGACATTTTTAGTAAAACAACAATTAGTGGATGAATTGATAATGTTTGAATGAGTACAATTTGACAAAATAATATACTGAATATACATTAGAATATAGTCTATGTATTCTACTATATTAATATTAAATCCGTTAATATATATAATACAATTAATAAATTGCTAACAATATTTATGTTATTTATATATACAGTAAACTATCGGTAAGTCGGACTACAGATAATTCGGAATTATCGATAAGTCGGACACATTTAGTTGGTTTGGTTGGATTTGTATCTAGTTCATGTTAAATTAATCGGACAAGTCGGATAAGTTGGATTGGATAAGTCAGACTTTTCTATAAGTCGGACACATATTATTGTAATTTTTATGATTTTTATACTGTATAAGTCGGACTTTTTATTAATTGTAAGAAATGTTTACTTTAAATAATGAATATTATAATTTTAGTAAGTTATAATATTGAATAAAACATATTATGTTTTTGATTTTTGCATACTTCCACATTTCGGTAACCATTTAACTCACTCTGCGCATCTCATGTCGTATTTGCATGTAATTCTGAATCTCGGATAAGTCGGACATCTCGCTAAGTCGGACACTTTTCCCGGTGCCTTGCGAGTCCGACTTATCAGGAGTTGACTGTATATATATATTTTTTAATTAAATAAAACATATTTTAAAATTCCACATATAAATATTGTACCCTACTACCGGGGTCTTGCCGATACTACAAAATTATATTAAATATTACAAATTGTAAAATTATTGTTGTAATTTATTTATTGATATACTTTTAAAACTGCCATTATTGAGAGTTATATTTGACGTAAAACATTTTTTATATATCATTTTAGAGATAATATCCAATATTGTAATAATATCACAATAAAACATAACACAATAATTGAATAACATTTCATTACTCAATGTCATCTGTATAACCTAACATTAATAGGTTTAGCTATGTAGGTTTAGTTTATTGTATATCACATCATTTCAGTATTGTATCATTTACATACACAATACTGAAGCATACTTCATAGTCCTTATAATGATACAATCTATAGGTCCGCCATTTTAATATAGGTTCAATGACCTTTAACGTATTTGCTGTGAATATGTAGTATTGCTAGTGCGGTGGATATGGAATACTAAATAATATGCTAAACACTTAGGTTGGGGTAACTCGCTCTAGTGTCGTTGTTACATAATACTGATATCGTATTTCACATTTAGTTTTATCTCAGATTTTCATAAGAATAATAAAATTCAATATATATGTATTATTGTTATTATTATTTTAATTTGGTGGAGTCCTTTCATCCAATCCAGGAACTTATATGAAGTTTTCACTTATAACCATATATGTCTCTAATGTCCCTCCGAAGCCGCTCTCGTGTTAAGGCATCCATGGTTTTAACGAGAGTCGATCATTTATTTATACACAATTATATATGAGCACTTCTAAATAATAGTTTAAGACCTATTTTAATGGTACGGACGAAGATTGATCCCGCGCCCTACTGCTTGTGTATATAACGTATTAGTAATATGAGCCACACAGGCAGTTATTTATATTGATTCATAAATATGAAATTATAATTCATACCTAAGATATGCAATACTTTATACTGAATAAATTGCGTAGCGCCTAATGTTTAAACGATATCGTAAAGCTTTCACAACACACTCCGACAGTGTAACACATAGACATCTCCTATCTCCTCGCCCGACTTACTATACTGGATAGCTAACAGCAGCAAACCATACCTATAACTGTTCACTATTCATCATATCATTGATGTCTCATTCGGCCTATGTGAATGAATGAATGAATGAATGAATGAGTGAATGAATGAATTTATTTTTACCGACTATTGGATATAATAATGGATACCCAGAAGCTATAACATATATGTTTAACTTATACTATGGATACCCTTAAAATTACCCTTATATATATGTATGTTTGTAAAGGCGTAGATTATGGTGGAGTGATGGAGTATAGAGGGGGAAATCTGCTAAAAACATCGAGTATCATGTCATTTCTATCCACTGATTTTCCCGACACTCATTAATTAACACATATACATTAATCGATAATAACCCTTATACGTATCCGTATTGTACACAAATAAGTTAAAGTCTAAATAAGGATATTTATTTACGGGTAAGACTTAAATATGAATATTAATATGATAATAAAATATAAAATATATATGAATATCAATATCTGTATAGAACGTATATATGACGGTGACGGATAGTTTAAAATGAACACTAGTTATTGATTACAATTGTTTAGAACGCTTCCTATTGGTCACAGATATGCACGATAACGTCTGCTCGTTATCTGAAAACGCCCGCATATTTTATTATAAATAGCCGAACAACGTACGATAAAAGTAAGTAAATATTGATAACGCTACATCGTACACCATGAAGCTGTCAATCGTCTTACTTATACTCATTTTATATGGTTCGTTAATACAGATTATACATACGATAAATAACTAACGTATTACTATTACAGTTATTAATGTCTTTATATTATCATATTAATTATTTATATAAATATATATATAATAATATTAGGTTTATATATAATAATAACTATTATATTTTAATAGTGTAATAATATTTTAATAATAATATAAGATAGTATAACACTAGCATGATAATTTTAAAATTATTCGCAAATATTAATTATATACATTTTAAAGTGTACTTATTTATGTAAACTATTATACAATTAAAATATACGATAGACAATACCGTATTTTCAATCAAGTATTTATAATAATAGTAATTACTATTGAATTATTACTAGTGCATTAATTAACCAGTAAATAAACATATAAGTTAGCCATGCGCTAACCCATCAGTGACTCACCCGTACCTCATGATTCACTCGTACACCATGACTCACTCGTACATCATGATTCACCCGTACACCATAACTCACCCGTACCTCATGACTCACCCGTACACCGTGACTCACCCGTACACCATGACTCACCCGTACACCGTGACTCACCCGTACACCATGACTCACCCGTACACCATGACTCACCCGTACACCATGACTCACCCGTACACCGTGACTCACCCGTACATCATGACTCACCCGTACCTCATGACTCACCCGTACCTCATGACTCACCCGTACACCATGACTCACCCGTACCTCATGACTCACCCGTACCTCACACAGTATCGCAGTCATCAGCAGCTAAGTACAGGAAGGTCTGCTACTACACTAACTGGGCGCAGTATCGCCCTTCCGGTCAAAAGTTCTTCCCAGAAAACATCGACCCTTTCCTATGCACTCACATCATCTACTCGTTCGCTACAATGGAGGGAAACAATCTTAAGATGTACGAATGGAATGATGACATTATGTAAGTTCATATTTATTATCACCCTTACGCACGCATACACACGTATACACACGCATACATATATAGTTTTATAATATATTATAAGCATTAACTTATACTCCGTATTCGTTATATTAAAAATGTATTTATAATTAATATTTTAATAATTTAAATAATTGATAAAATTATATATTATGATATTCGATAATAAAAATCATTATTATCCCTAATAAACAATACATATTATCCTTAGTAAACAATTAATATACGTTGTGATCGATAATAAATATATAAACATCAATAACGTAGACTAGCTACCTAGACAATGTAACATTACCATCTATACAAATAGGTGTAATCTATATTAAAACATAGCGTGTAATTACAATACAACTTTTCCAACTGTACTGGCGCAGGTATAAAAGATTCCAGGCGTTGAAATTAAAGAATACTAGGTTAAAGACCTTGCTGGCTGTCGGAGGATGGAATTTCGGAACTAAAAAGATGACGGCCATGTTATCTACTCATAATAATCGTATGGAATTCGTTAATAATAGGTGAGTCATATTCGTATTAATACCAGCGATTCCCTATTGTATACATCTATTCTATTAACATTGGTAGTCAAATGAATAGATGTTAACTGAATTATGTATATTTATAACTATATGTTGTATATTATTAGGTTGTTAGTTATGTTCATAACTAGAGTTTTATATTATTAGGTTGTTAGTTATGTTCATAACTAGAGGTTTATATTATTAGGTTATTAGTTATGTTCATAACTAGGGGTTTTATATTATTAGATTGTTAGTTATATTCATAACTAGAGGTTTTACATTATTAGGTTGATAGTTATGTTCATAACTAGAGTTTTTACATTATTAGGTTGATAGTTATGTTCATAACTAGAGTTTTTACATTATTAGGTTGATAGTTATGTTCATAACTAGAGTTTTTACATTATTAGATTGATAGTTATGTTCATAAATAGAGGTTTTACATTATTAATTTGTTAGTTATATTAATATATATACCTATAGGTCGTACATTAGGGTTGTAATTTTGTAGGAGTAATGTTCACAAAATACCTAGTTATACCTACGGGTAAAAATACCCACGTATCTAGTTATATTCACTAAATTTAGTAGCCTGGTGTGTGTATATATATATATATATATTATATATAATAGTATAATATATTTTATCACATGAAAATATTAGTTAAATGAGTATTAATTGTTAGCTAGAACGTGTAAACGTGATGCCTCTATTGCAAAATACGGTGCTTAGAATCGCGGTAAAGAAACTATATTTAATTTATTAAAAAATAAAGTATTAATATACAAATTATTGAAAGACATATTTCCAATTGTGTAATACGTAACAAATCTCTAATATTAGTTGTAAATATTCCATTCTATACGCGTAAATGAAAGAATTAGGCTCGACTGGGTTGTGATAAGTTAAATAGATCATTAAGATATACAATTACTTATTATGAATTACGTAATAATACCGTGAATGCTGACGTAATCCCCGCCCGTTCAGTATTACGTACTTACGTCGGTACGGGTTCGACGGTCTTGACCTTGACTTCGAGTATCCGGGTAGGAGAGGCTCCCCGGCGATAGATAAGGCCAGATTCTCTTCACTCGTCTATCGACTGAGGAAAGGATTCAAACAAGAATCAGTACGTACAGGTAAGCCCCGTCGTCATGGAAACTAGCTTAACAACGCGCGAATAATTAATATCGATTTAATAATTTAGATTTAATTTTCATTTAACGATGCATAAAGACAACTTAAGTTTCTAACAGTGTAAAGCTCTTATGATAAAAACAAATTATTGATGTAAACGATTTTATTATTAACAATAAGAGAAAGAAGCAATAAACGATACTATTATATGCCATGCTACACCGTAATAGTAGTATAGATGTACAGTACAGTATAGTTATACTTATAAGTACGGGTCGCCATTAAGCCGCGCATATCCGTAGGAGCCAGACGTCTAATGGTAACTGCAGCAGTGGGCGCCGGATTCTCAACAGTGCAAGCCGCCTACGACGTTCCTGTTATATCGAGGTTCGGTAACTAATCGTATTTGTTAGAGATTTATTGCATATTTGTTTTTAAATAACCACCGATATTATATGTTATGTATAACATAATGTTCCTACAACTTTCCTATAGTTACCCAGTATTCAATACTCGTGTTTAACTTGGATTTATCTCGAGTTTAAACTCGTGTTTAGCCTGCTAATTTGGTAACATATTTTATATTATTTTATTATGATTTTATATTATTATATCAGTGTTATTTTGGCGAAACTATAGATCTATAATATTATACTTATATTTTACATCATGTATTGTATGTCACCTATACCCCCTATATATGTACCCTTATATAAGTATGATCCCTAAATAATAATGATCTTCTCCTTAAATTATCTTAATTATGTTATTAATATTTATAAATATATGATATTTTATATATACATATATATATATATATATATATATATATATATATATTATAGTTATACATTGTTATATAAGTTAAATAAATTGTTTTTAAAAAAAAATTGATTCAATAGATTTACCTACATTTAATAAAATAATAGTAGGACACGGGTTCGAGCCTCGTCCGGACCATTAATTAATTTTATAAAATGGGTCTTAAAATATTATTTAGAAGTGATCTTCTATAATTGTGTATAAATAAATGATCGGCTCTCGTTAAAACCATGGATGCCTTAACATGAGAGCGGCTTCGAAGGGACATTAGAACCATATATGGTTATAAGTGATAACTTCATCTAAGTTCCTGGATGGGATGAAAGGACTCCACCAAATAAAAAAAAATAACAATAACAATAAATAATTAAATAATTGGTAATATTTATAGATAAATATTTTGGACTAAAAAATAACTTGGATTAAACTGTGATATAATAATCCAAGTTGCAACTAGTTAAATATAGATCAGCTATATCCAAGTTGATCTCAGTTTAAAAAAATAACTTGGATTAAACTGTGATATAATGATCCAAGTTGCAACTAGTTAAATATGGATCAGCTAAATCCAAGTTGATCTCAGTTTAAAAAAATAACTTGGATTAAACTGTGATATAATGATCCAAGTTGCAATAGTTAAATATTGATCAGCTAGATCCAAGTTGATCTCAGTTTAAAAAAATAACTTTTATATACTGTGATATAATTATCCAAGTTGCAACTAGTTAAATATTGATCAGCTAGATCCAAGTTGATCTCAGTTTAAAAAAAATACTTGGATTAAACTGTGATATAATGATCCAAGTTACAACTAGTTAAATATTTATCAGCTAGATCCAAGTTAATCTCAGTTTTTAAAATAACTTATATTAAACTGGGATATAATGATCTAAGTTTCAACTAGTTAAACATGGATCAGATAAATTCAAGTTTACACCACCTAGATCCAAGTTTAGACCAGATTCCCCCAGTTTCCCAGTTAGATCCAAGTTAAACATGATTATGAATACTGGGTATATTATATTTAAATATTCTCAATATGTTATATATATATATATATATATATATATATATATATATATATATATATATATATATATATATGTATATATATATATGTGTATATAATAATCAAGTTGAAATTGTGTAGAAATAATTAAATGCTATTTATAGATATTTGGATTGGATCGGTTTGATGTCATATGATTTACACGGAGGTTGGGATTCGGTGACTGGTCATCACGCCGCACTTTATCCTAGAGCCAGTGAAAACGCAGCACAACGCACGCTCAACGTGGTAAGAATGGCGGGCGTCATTTGACATATATATTTATAATACCTGATAGTCAATTCATTCTATACATCCTACTTTTTATGTTTAATTATCAATATTCGTATAAAAGATTTCAGGATTAGACGTATTTATTTTCTGTACAATTATTTAGATATCGGAATGTATAGAATATAATAATGAATAAATTAATACATAATAAATAACTATACGTAGGTATTAGTAACTATATAGTTTGCCACCATAGACATTATAATTAGGTAGACTGCTATAAGATAAAGTTTGTTCACCAATTTCAATGACAATCCGCAATATGTTTACAATGGTACATCATATTTTCAATACAAATTTAAATTCACTTACATTACTATATATAGTATTATAATTCATTATATATAACAGTATGATGACTCGCAATTGCTTTAATAAATATGGTATATCTATTAAAATAAGCTAAACGATTAACATTATAAAAATAAGTTCATCTAACATATAATATTATAAAATAATTGTTCCAAACCTAGTATAAATGTAGTTAAATAATATTTATTTTTAAATATACAATTTTAGATTACTATATAATTAATATATAAGTAATTTAATATATTTGAAAAATTCCTATTAAATGTATATTGTATTTATATATTTATAAATACTATTAACATATTTTTCATATCAATTGACAAATTATAAAGAATATCACTGAAAATTCCTATTAAATGTATATTATATTTATATATTTATAAATACTATTAAAATATTTTTCATATCAATTGAAAAATTATAAAGGATATCACTGAATTATATTTGAATCAAATATATTTAATTAAAATAATTCTCAATATATGTATTCAAATTGTGAACAAAATACATTTCATATTTATATAAATAGCAGTCTACCCAATTCTAATATTTATGGTTACTAGGATATGGAACGGGATAGTGGCCGAGAACGGAGTAGTGGTCGTTTTAGTTAACGCTTAAATGGTTCTAAATAGGATACAAAGTTCTATATATAATAATTAGATAATCAAAATGTCTATAATATAAAGAATATTTTTTTTTAAATAATTAATTAATTACTCTAATTTATTACGTAATCATTTGTTGTCAAATTTTAACAAAAACATGATATATATATTATATATATATTTATACTTATTTATGTATGTATATGTATATAATTAAATCATTGAATCAAATAATGTGCGTATTCGATTTATATTTTTTTAATTATGTAATATTAAATAATTATATTTATGATGCATATATGCATAATATAATTATTTAATACTACATAATTAAAAAAATATAAATCGAATACATTACGAGACACCTATTGCATATTCTGATACTAGCGGCTACTACCCCTGCCTTGCTTATTTTAATGCTTTTTTATGCCTTTTTTAATGCCTGCTAAATCGTTAATATTACTCAGTAATATATAAAAGTGAAACCACAGTATTCTAGACCAATATGATTTATAGCTATTTAAAAAAAATAAGATCTTAGAATTAAGTATTTATCGATATATTAGAGTACTGAGACATATAAATTATCGGCCACTACTCCGCTCTCCCCGCCTATATTAATTACAGTGGTTCTGTAATCTGTGCAGTTTACCTGTACGAGTCGTAAACATCCGCTTAAAGTGGTATTATCGCCCGAATACGTAATTATGAATTACACGTGTACGTAGGAAGCCGTGGCAGCTAACTGGGTACGAAAAGGATGTCCTCCGAGCAAACTGGTCATAGGAATAGCTTCTTACGGTCGTACGTTTACACTTGCCAACCAAACGGATTGGAGGCTGGGCGATCCAGACATAGGACAGGGAGGTAAAGCTGGCCCTTATACCAGGGAGAATGGAATTATGTCTTATTACGAGGTTAGTGGTGACGACTATTAATAACACTCTCCACCTATATATAATTAACATATATTCAATATATTATAATAATTATTAACTACGCCCAACTCGAGCACAGAAGTACCTTCGATATACTGAAATTTAAACTATTAAAACTCTAGAAAACTCAATCAAATAACTGAATATTCTCGATCACATTGAATTTATCAAATCCAGGGCGGGTACAACTTTCCTCTATCTCCTCTATTCTATGGCCTATAGTATTTGGTAATAGTATATAATAATATTCCCAGGTTTCGAATCCGAATATATTGTAAGAATCCCTATTTAGTCATGTTTGTTGATGTTTGCTTACAGATATACATCTGATAGAGAGTCGATCTAATCGTTCTTAAGTTAAACTTGCGTACTCGAAATGTGATAAATTATCACTGATAATATCATTCAACTGTGTAATAAAAGTTATCAAATCTATTCCTAATCAGACATAGGAAATCAGACATCAGACACAATCATTGGCCATGATTCATGCCCATCATGAATCACCGCTAGCTGTATGAATATTGCTAGTTTACAACCACATCGACTTCCACGTCATCAGTCATCACTAACACACGCCACCCACTTAATACGCCTACTTACGCACGCTGATTGACAGGTATGCAAAAAGTACCCGGGAAATAACATTTGGAGTGAAGATCATCAGGTTCCCTATGCCCATAAAGGAAACCAATGGGTAGGCTACGACGATGTCCGTAGTATCGAGATTAAGGTGAATAGCTTACACATTGCACATACACAAATGTTCACGTTGATCAGCATTGTAATTAGAGTCATTCATCTCACGTGTAATCGTTAAAACTATTACTAATAGGCAAGGTGGTTGAGATCTAAAGGTTATGCTGGGTTCATGCTATGGAGTTTAGATTTTGATGATTTTAATGGAAATTCGTGCGGATTGGTTAGCATACTTAAGTAAATAATTATTTAGATTACGTCATAATTAATTACATAATCATGATCAATATAAACTTATAACGCTATATATTATATTATCTAATATAATAAGTATAATTAATATGTTATATTACATAAATATATAATCACGATAGATAGTAATGTATAACGTTGAAATACTACCCTGCAGGGTAAATATCCATTGTTGAGGAAGCTAAACGAGATAGTATACGACGGGGTACTGACTACAACCCCCGCGGTCACCGACTCTAACGGACATGTCGTCACTACTACGTAAGTGTGACGTCACCAACTATAGCATAACACTCCTACCACGTGTGTGACGTCATCAACTGTAGCATAACACTCCTACCACGTGTGTGACGTCATCAACTGTAGCATAGCACTCCTACCACGTGTGTGACGTCATCAACTGTAGCATAGAACTCCTACCACGTGTGTGACGTCATCAACTGTAGCATAGCACTCCTACCATGTATTAAGTTTTATTTCACCAATTCTTCATTTCAATTTCAATACGATTATAAATAATTAATATTTTTTTTTTAAATTATGCAAATAAAATAATATATTTCTAAGGCATATGATATTGTAGAAAAAATATTCTTACTATACAAATTATATCAAATTATACCTTCTAAATTAATAATATATAAGTATATATTAAAATATTAGATTAATTTTTAATATTAATATATGTTCATGTTAATTCCTGTAACATAATTTAAAATCCGTAAAATTAGATAAAAATTTGTAAAACTCGAAATGTGAAATGTGGTAAAAGTTACTTATATTTAAAAGTAGCGTATACATGCTTCATTGTCCACCACCCGGAAGTCATGTTTACATTGTTCTAATCGAGATACTAATATCATCATCTTAACAGTACGGTTTCCACGACATCTACCACCACTACGACAACCACCCCAGTACCGACTACACACCAGCACGGTAATATATTTAGATCTACCTAACTTAAGAGCTTCTTTATCTTAGATCTACCTAACTTAAGAGCTTCTTTATCTTAGATCTACCTAACTTAAGAGCTTATTTATCTTAGATCTACCTAACTTAAGAGCTTATTTATCTTAGATCTACCTAACTTAAGAGCTTATTTATCTTAGATCTACCTAACTTAAGAGCTTATTTATCTTAGATCTACCTAACTTAAGAGCTTATTTATCTTAGATCTACCTAACTTAAGAGCTTCTTTATCTTAGATCTACCTAAATTAAGAGCTTCTTTATCTTAGATCTACCTAACTTAAGAGCTTATTTATCTTATATCTGCCTAACTTAAGAGCTTATTTATCTAATATATACCTAACTTAAGAGCTTCTTTATCTTAGATCTGCCTAACTTAATAGCTTATTTATCTAAGATCTACCTAACTTAAGAGCTTCTTTATCTTAGATCTACCAAACTTAAGAGCTTCTTTATCTTAGATCTACCTAACTTAATAGCTTCTTTATCTTAGATCTACCTAACTTAAGAGCTTCTTTATCTTAGATCTGCCTAACTTAAGAGCTTATTTATCTAAGATCTACCTAACTTATGAGCTTCTTTATATTAGATCTACCTAACTTAAGAGCTTCTTTATCTTAGATCTACCAAACTTAAGAGCTTCTTTATCTTAGATCTACCTAACTTAAGAGCTTATTTATCTAATATCTACCTAACTTATTAGCTTCTTTATCTTAGATCTACCTAACTTAAGAGCTTCTTTATCTAAGATATCTTGGTATATATATACCTAGCTTAAGACCTTATTTATCTTAGATATACCTAGCTTAAGAGCTTATTTATCTAAGATATCTTGGTATATATATACCTAGCGTAAGAGCTTATTTATCTTGGATCTACCTAACTTAAGAGCTTCTTTATCTTAGATCTACCTAACTTAAGAGCTTCTTTATCTAAGATATCTTGGTATATATACCTAGCTTAAAAGCTTATTTATCTTAGATCTACCTAGCTTAAGACTTATTTATCTAAGATATCTTGGTATATATATACCTAGCGTAAGAGCTTATTTATCTTAGATCTACCTAACTTAAGAGCTTCTTTATCTTAGATCTACCTAAATTAAGAGCTTATTTATCTAAGATATACCTAACTGAAGAGTTCCTTTATCTTAAATCTTCTGAACTGAATATATCTTTTTTCTTAGATCTACCCAACTTAAAAGTGTCTTTATCTTAGATCTTCCAAACTTATTTACTCGCGAATAAGCGATTGGCTAAGTTATGGCTAATTTATGTAATAGCGAAGATTTGTCTGAGGAAAGATATAACACTCACGAGAAATCGTGTAATACGAGTATACACACACAAATGAACAGCGCCACCTATATAGAGTCATATTTCGGAATATTGTGTTGTTTATAATGTAAATTCGTATAAAACCATAAACTTTTAAAATTTCAAATAATATGTTTTAATTATTAGTTATATGATACAAATAATTTGTCATACCTAATCTATAACAAATTTATAAGAAATGTTGGTTTTAATTTTCACACATATCTATGTGGCGAGTAAAAGCTAATTTATATTACATGTAATTTAATAAAACAATGAAAACATTGTAGTATGTAAATCGCGTCAAATCTATTTCAGTGATTTCGATACAACTGCTAGCGGTGGATCGTATTACTATAAATAACGTTGCGTACATAGAGAGTGTTATATCGTTACTTCGCACAATCTTTAGTAGTACCGTATATATATCACTACTGTATTAGGCATACTGAATACGTAGCGTAGATAAGTTACCGAGCAGTATCGTTATCTAACCTCTAACCTCTGACCCGACCGCCCGCCCTCTTCCAATAGGAGACAACTCGTACGGTGGTGGTGACGATACGTTCACATGTTCCGGTAAGGCTGACGGTTTCTACGTGTACACGCCTAGATGTGGCTCTTTCTGGTCTTGTAACAACGCTGTAAGGTTGGTAGCCTCGAGTATACTGATGTATCGAATGACATCTAAGTAATTTTTAGATATCGTTATTTTTAAAATTGTCATTAATTTTTTTTTAATAAACATTTTTTTTCTAATAGTGGAATTTCAAAAAACTTTTAATCGTTGTGATTGTGTATTATTTAAATTTTGTTAAACAACAATTCAATTACATCAAACCTGCATAATGTTCTGAAATAATTCGTTAAAATATACATTAATAACAATTAACTTACACGCGTATAGGTATCATACACCTATCTACCAACCTACTTCCTACATAGTTACCTATCTACCAACCTACCTGTATACGAAATATGACATTGTTTCAATACTTATATAATATATATATATCACCTACGTACACATAAACGAGCCCTAACTGTACGACTGCCTACATTCCTACAGATATAAGTACGCATGCGCAACGGGACTTTGGTTCAACCCTACCAATGAGATCTGCGACTGGAACAACAACAGCCCCAAAGATCTCAAGTGCGTAGGTTGATCTAGCCGCGCATAAGGATATACTCGCGTTTCGTCGCCGTATCACTACGCCACATTCAACTTTGACCTGAGCACTACACTACCCCTTCGATCAATCTCTAATCTATTTATTTATTTATTTCAACCACGCCATCACCGCCCCCGCACCCTCGACTACTTGTCCGTGCGTCTCTTACTTTCGGTCAGTTATCGGGGTGGGGCTTCGATTACGTTATTCCACTACTCCGTCATAGAGTATTACGCAAGTATTACATAATCCGTCCGTTTATTATCGAATACATTGATTACAAATATATGTATGCACTTACAATATATTTAAAACTTTCTTGTACCGAAGTATAATTGTATATATATATATATATATATATATATTATGTATAATAATACTTCATTTAATAAACCAGTTCAACCAAATAAAGTAATACACATTGATAAATGTAGATAAGATATAAATATTATTCAAATATTTTGAAATTTAAATTTCCTTTCATTTCCTTTCCTAATCGAGATTTATTTCAAGATGAATTTTAATTATAAATGTTTTAATTTCCGTACGCTTATCGAGTTTATTTTCATTACACTGTAAGAGAGCTCTAGAATGAATCTATCGCTAGGTTGTATCTGCATACACAATAGTATTGTTTCACATAGTAGTAGATACGCTTACATTAAAGTTAGACTTTATTACGTTGGCGAGATTATTACATGTATAAGGACATACATGTATAAGGACATACATAGTAGAACATATTAAATAATGTTTCATACACGAATGTTGGAATAGTTTCAGTATTTGTCACCTTTATTATATAGCAATATTTTTGTCTAAGTAATTATTGATATATTTTTTATAATTATATGAAATTCGAGATTTGAGATTGAAATTAGCATATATGCACTAATGTATATAAATGTATACATTTTGTAAACAAATTAAAAAATAAATAGACACAATTTAGGCATATCAAAATGACAAAGTAGGTAACATACATTAATACATCTTTTGATGATCTGCAGAGATATGATGTTTGTGTAGTAATGAATCATTAGTGTAATAATGAATCATTAGTGTAATGATGAATCATTAATGTTATGATGAATTATTAGTGTATTAATCCCTAAATAATTATAACTTTTCAAAATCAATGACCCTACAAAGTTGATAAACTATTATTATTTAGTTATACAATGTTAAACTAATTCTATTCCCGAATATCTTATATATGGAAAGTATTAAAATATAATTTTAAAATAAATATAAATCATTAATATTTGCCGACAATTTAAAATACACAAACAGATAACAAACGGTAAATACACAATTATTATATTTGTAATCAATTAAGCAATTGTTAAGTATACATACGATAGTACGTTATACACCCGTATAAGATATATTATCAATACAGTTTACATTTATATGTAAGATATAATATAAGCCAAGATTGTGCGAGATAACGATATATCACTATAGACACAACGTCATTAATAGTAAAGCCCTCCGCTGATGGCAGCATCACTGAAATAGATTTAGGTTTGACGCAGTTTTATACATCATTGTTTTCATTATTCTATTAAATTACATGCAATATAAGTTAGCTTTAATTCACCTCATAAAAATGTACACTGTACATTTTACATCATACAGCATTTAAAATCAGAATATCATATTGCTTTGTAATATATATTAGTAATGAACTCTTAGTTTTTATCAAATAAATAATAATTAAAAATCATTTACCATTTATAAGTGTATAGATGTACAAATGAACATTATAAACAACACATGTGTCCGACATAACAACACATATGTCCGACATAACAACACATGTGTCCGACATAACAACATATATGTCCGACATAACAACACATATTTCCGACATAACAACACATGTGTCCGACATAACAACATATATGTCCGACATAACAACATATATGTCCGACATAACAACACATATGTCCGACATAAAACACATGTGTCCGACATAACACATGTGTCCGACATAACAACACATATATCCGACATAAAACACATGTGTCCGACATAAAACACATGTGTCCGACATAACAACACATATGTCCGACATAACAACATATGTGTCCGACATAACAACACATGTGTCCGACATAAAACATGTGTCCGACATAACAACACATATATCCGACATAACAACACATATGTCAGACATAACAACACATATGTCCGACATAACAACACATATGTCCGACATAACAACATATGTGTCCGACATAACAACACATGTGTCCGACATAACAACATATGTGTCCGACATAACAACATATGTGTCCGACATAACAACACATATGTCAGACATAACAACACATATGTCCGACATAACAACACATATGTCCGACATAACAACATATGTGTCCGACATAACAACACATGTGTCCGACATAACAACATATGTGTCCGACATAACAACATATGTGTCCGACATAACAACACATATGTCCGACATAACAACATATGTTGGCGGCGATGTTCATGTTTTGTGTACTAAATATAATTACATGATTTCATGTTATATATATTTCCTTAGACATGTTTGTTGATATATTATATTATAGCATTAGTGCATCATTTAATGAGATGCGAAATATAATTAAATTATTTCTTTGTTCCCCGTATAAATCTATCTATACATTATTGTAACTAGAAATATTAATTGTGCATTAAATACGTTTAAGATTTTCTATAGGCATTAAATAATATTATTGTCAGTGTACCTACTATAGAATACCACGTATATGCTATATACCACATCCTAGCATACAATAGAAAGGGGTGTTTTATCACACTATTACGTCTGTAATGTCCTATTACGTTTATTTAATAATCAGTGCTAATAAATAATAATAGAATTTAAATATGTTCATATTATTAAAACAGTTGCTAAGGCAACGTAAACAGAGATTCTAATTTATTAATAAATTTAAAACATATTCTTTATTCATAATTACAAGTTCGTAAACAAATCACACGTAATTTCGAATTTCCGCAAATAGTTGAAATACAGGTATGGAGTTAATAGTATTAACTGAATACATATTATAATATAATTATTATATATATATATATATATATCTTATGTTTATATACACACACACGTTGACAACTAGTTTAAACCATATACTTATATATATATATATATATATATATATATATATATAACTAGTTATACATAGATAGTTCCCCTTACATAATATGACCTAATACAAGTACTATAATGTGTTACAGGTTACCTTCACGTACGGGGACAGGCCATATCAACAACGAGTCCAATCTATAGATGTACATTGTTAGTACGCTGTAATGTTATATGTATACCTATTTATAAATGTAAACTTTATGTTAGCACTGTTAACTTGTACGACAAAGTATCGCAATATGCAATATATGTTATTGTACAGTGTACAATGTACACACACTACATTGTACAGTGTACAATGTATACCATATACGATATAACTTGTAAACCCTATATATCCTAAAGGACCTACTATTACATCATAGCTGTATTGCATCATTTCATGAGATGTACGAGACAACATAATTAACGTCATAGTTATTTCTTCTTATAAATATACATGATTCATTTATTTATAGTTATTAAAGAATGAATTATAAGAATACTTGTATACAATTGGATATTGGAAATAGATACATTTATATTTGGTTAGTTTATATATATATATACATATTAAATATTATCAAAGATTTTGTGAAGTAAATATATAGATTTAGGTCGGCGCGGTTTCTATACACAATGTTTTCAATGCTCTATTAAATTACATGCAATATACATTATATTTTACTCGCCACATAGATATGTATAGAATTTAAACCAAAATATCCTATTACTTTGTTTTAAATTTGTAATGAACACTTTGTTTTCATCATATAAATAATAAATTAAAACATATTATTTTACATTTTAAAAGTGTATATATATACATGTTGTGTTATATTATATTAATTTAATATACATTATAAATAACACATAGTTCCGACAAATTAAACCTATATAGGTGGCGCCGTATATGTTGTGCACAACATCGAATTAGGCGATTTCGCATGTGTTATATCGTTCCTTATCAAAATCTTTGATATTATCATTACTATAATAATATTATTTTTATAAACAATGAAATATATATATATATATATATATATATAT